>CM035429.1:133810991-134403491 GCA_020310875.1 Ceratopteris richardii | reverse complement strand
AAGTCGATGCCGGGCATCCATTTTATGCTGGAACTCGATGCCAGGCATCGAGTTGCTCCACAAACTTCATATTTTTAGAAGATTCAACAACAGTTAACACACAGAGAATGAAAAAATGACTTATCAGCCAAGATTCGATGCCAGGCATCGAATTGTTCAGAAAACTTGAACTTTTGAATTCATCACACAGTAGGTAATCATGGAGATGATGGAGAGAGGCTGAAACACAGAACTTTACTCAGTTCTTCTCATAACTATAAAAAACTTAGAAGTTTTACAGATGCTTTCTCACTCAGAGAATCCCGACTATACACAGTCGTATAAATGAACTCCTTCTACTTCTTCTCTCTATTCTCTCTCACCGCGTCAGTTGATACAAACTAACTTATATAGATTTTCGTATTCTCGTGATTTTAAAAAACTTCTAGAACTAAAGTGAACTAACTTTACAAATACGATACACTTGTGAATTTGTCCCTTCACATAGGCATGGGGTTTTCTTCCTAAGATTTGACCTTCAAATATATGTCCAATTAGTGAGTGTTTCTCCAACAGCTCCCCCTCAATCACTAATTGACATTCCCTGTTTCTTCATATCATCTTCTTTGTTTTACTCCTGCCATGCTTTTGAATCTGCTGGTCTTCACACCATCCAAGCTCTTTGTCATTATGTCTGCTAACTGATCTTTAGTAGAAATGTACTCCACTTCAATCTCCTTCTCCATTACCTTTTCTCTGAGAAAATGATAGTGTATCTCTATGTGCTTTGTCCTTGCATGAAATACTGGATTTGCTGCAAGTCAAAGTGAACTCATATTATCTCCATGTATTGTAGGTGTACCTTGATCAATTCCTAAGCTCTTGAACAATGTCTGCATCCATATGACTTCCTTAGCTGCTTCCACAAGTCCTTTGTACTCTGCTTCAGTTGATGATAATGCTACTATACGTTGTTTCTTTGAACACCAACTTACAAGCTTATCACCAATGTATATCATGTAACCATGAGTTGATCTTCTGTCATCTTGATTACCTGCCCAATCTGAATCACTATAGGCTGTCAACTTCAAATCTGATGTAAAAGGATAATATAATCCTTCCTTTATAGTTCCTTTGATATATCTGAGAACTCTTTGACCTGCAATCCAATGTGGATCCTTTGGACAATGCATGAATTGTGACAACACTCCCACTGCATAACTAAGATCAGGTCTTGTTAGTGTAGCATAAATCAAACTACCCACAAGAGATTGATACTTCCTCATATCTTTGTATTCTGCACCATCATATTTACTGAGCTTGTGATTAACTTCAAGTGGAGTTGAAGCTTCTTTGCAATTTTCCATATCAAACTTCTTCAATAGATTCAGAAGATACCTTTCTTGTGATACATATATGCCATGATCTGTATAAGTGACTTCCATTCCAAGAAAATATGACAACTTTCCTAGGTCACTGATCTTGAATTCTTTTTCAAGCAATCTCTTTACCTCCTTGATTCCTTCATCTGAAGTACCTGTGATTATAATGTCATCTACATAAATACAAATGTAGATTGTACCTTCCTCTGTTCTTCTGATAAGTAGACTTGGGTCTGCTTTTGAACTTTGATATCCAAGATCATTGAGATACTTCACCAGTCTATAGTTCCAAGCTCTTGGAGCTTGCTTCAATCCATACAATGCTCTTCTCAACCTGCAAACAAAATTTGGATACCTGGAATCTATAAACCCTTGAGGTTGTTCCATGTATACCTCATCTGATATGTATCCATTCAAGAATGCATTTTTTATATCCAATTGACTTAGAGTCCATCCTTTTGAAGCTGCAATAGCAATGATTGTCCTTATAGTTGACATCTTAGCTACGGGACTGAATGTCTCATCATAATCTATGCCATAGGTCTGGGCATAGCCTTTCACCACCAATCTAGCTTTGTATCTGGCTATACTTCCATCTGCAAGCTTCTTCACTTTATTAACCCATTTATTTCCAATTACTTTCTTACCATTTGGTTTACGAACAAGTTCCCATGTCTTGTTCTCCTCCAGTGCATTGAACTCTTCCTTCATTGCTTCTTCCCATTGCTTCTTACCTTTAGCTTCATCATAGTTCTGAGGTTCTTCATCATCTTTGACCATATATGCATAGTTCTTCTGAGTTATGTAAGAAGTATCATAAGAATACCTTTCTGGTTGTCTTCTAGTCCTGCTTGACCTTCTTGGTTCACATTCTTCATATGTGTTTGGATACACTTCTTCATCAAATCTAGGAGCTTCTTCATTTCTTCTTGTTAATCCACTTGTGGATGTACTTGCTTGCATATAGTCTTCATCTCTATTTACCTGCACAATTGATTTTCCTTTCTCACATCTTCTTACCTCTTCTTCAAATTCTTCAGCTGTATGACTTTGATCTGCATACCAACTTTTCTGTTCATCAAATGTAACATCTCTAGAAACAATAAATTGTTTGGTTAGAGGATTCCACAATCTGTAACCCATCTGCTTTTCATCATAACCAATGAACACATATTTTTCTGCCTTTGGTTCAAGTTTATGCCTAAGTTGTGATGGCACATAAGCATATGCAATTGATCCAAACACTCTACAATGATCTAGTGTTGGTTTCTTACCCCACCAAGCTTCATATGGAGTCATTCCATTCAGAGCTACACATGGTAACCTATTCACAAGATATGTAGCTGTATTTACAGCCTCAGCCCAAAGATAATTTGGACAGTTCTTCTCCTTTAGCATAGCTCTAGCAAACTCAACCAAAGTCCTGTTCCTTCTTTCTGCTACACCATTTTGTTGTGGTGCATACCTGCAAGTTATTTCTCTCTTAATACCTGCATTCCAAAGATAATCATTGAACTCTTGGGAGAAATATTCTCCCCCTCCATCAGACCTCAGTCTCTTAAGCTTTTGACCTGTGACTCTCTCTACATATGCATGAAAATGCTTGAAAGCTCCAAACACTTCTGATCTTTCCTTCAAAACATATAATGTTATCCATCTTGTAGCATCATCAATGAAAAGAACATAGTACCTTGAGCCACTGATAGATCCTTCTTTTGTTGGTCCCCATACATCTGTATGAATGAGCTCTAGTAATCCATCATGTTTGAATCCTTTCTTCTAAAATGGTAACCTGTGTGCTTTACCCATTTGACATGCTTCACATTTATAAACCATATGTTGACTTTGCACATTTGGTAATCCTAGTATAGACTGATTAGCAACCATAGCTTTAATTCCTCTTTCATTAAAGTGACCTAATCTCTTATGCCAGAGATCAAGTTCTGTAATCACTCCTTCACCATGTGTGAGCAAAGCTTGACCAATGTTTCCTTGCACTCTTAAAGTAAAGAGTCTACCTTCTTTCTTACCAGAGACAATCTGATTATATCCATTCTCTGGATCTTCCACAAATACTCCTTCATTTGTAAACCTGACTTGAAAACCTTTTTCAACTATCTGTCCCACACTAATCAAGTTTTTAGGTATTGTAGGAACATACAAAACATTGGTTAGCAAATCTGCTCCACTCTTGCATTTCACTTTTCCAATTGAATGTACACTATGTCTTGTATTATCACCAGTTTGAACTGTGTGACTCGAAATACCTTTTTCCAATTCTGACATCAATTCTATGTTTCCTGACAAATGATTAGAACATCTAGAGTCAATGTAAAATACCTTTAGATCTTCTTTATCTGATGTGTTGATTGAGTTCATCATCAATGATGTATGACTTTCATTCTGTGTGTCATTTGCATAGTTGTAGTAGGTGGTGTTGTAGGATTGATTTTGTCCCCAACTTCTTCCTCCACCTCTACCATAGCCTCCTCTTTGACTTTGTCTACCTCTTTGAAAATTACTTTGATATCTTCCACCTCGGCCTCTGCTATTGTTGTTTTGATTCTGGTTTGATCCTTGTTGGTTGTGCCAACATTCATGAGCCAAATGATTACTCAATCCACAGATCCAGCAAGCCTTCTTGTTGTTATTTTGATTACCTCTTCCTCTTCCAAAACCTCTTGCTCTTCCTCTGCCAGTGCCTTTACCTCTTGCATAATAAACTTGAGAAGTTGACTCTTCTTCATCCTTTGCTTTACCTTTATCTCCTTTCTTCTTGTTCTTCATGTACATTGCAGAACTTTGTCCTTTATCTCCATCTCCCTTCAAGTCTTGCTCATATGTGAGCATCAAACCAAGCAACTGGTTCAAATCTGGAACATAATGATTTAATGAAAGTTCTATTGATAAGACAAAAGGTTTCCACCTTTCATCCCCTCTCAAACCTGCAAGTAATTGAGCAATCAATCTGTGATCTTCAACATCTTCATCTATGGATCCAAGACTATCTGCTAGATCCTTCATCTTAGTGACATAATCACTAATGGTTTGACTTGGCTTCTTCTTGAATGTTGTAAACTCTGACCATATACTTGCTTTCCGTGCTTTAGTAGTACTTTGGAAATGATACTCCAATGCATTCCATATATCTTCAGATGATTCCAATCCTCTGATGTGTGGTAGCAAATGATCAGAGATTGTATTGTAGATGTAGGCTTTTGCACTTGCATCCTTCTTCTGCCAATGCTTTAAAACATCAAGTTCCTCTTTCTTTGGTCGGCTTTCATCTTCAAATATTGGCTTCTCTTCTTCACCTGTTACATATACCATGAGATCCTTACTCATAAGTAAGGCTTCCATTCTCATTACCCATGCAGGGTAATTATCTCTGTCCAGTTTGTCAATAGAGATATGATCTGCCATAGTTCTTTCCTTCTACTGCAACCTGTGAGCTTAAAGGATAAAGGATAATACCTTTTGAAGTTCTTTGTGTATGAGGATACTTTTGAAGTAACCTTTTGATGCCTTGTGTCTTCAAATGCTTCACCTTTCAAACTTTAATGGAAAACTTTACAAAACTTCTCGTACCTTTGTCGTCTTCTGCTCTCGAGAATCTTTCTGCTCTGATACCACTTGTTGATGTATGAAACACCACAAGAAATGAACTAATGTGACACTAGAACACCTCTATGGTCACCATTAACTCATTTCTAGAACACCTCTATGGTCACCATTAACTCATTGCCACTCCAAACTTTGAGAAATGATAGCCTAAAGTGAGAACTTTGCTTCTACAGAAATTCCTACTCACCAAAATGACATACCTTCAGTATTTTGCTAATTTCTCCTAGCTCAAGTATTATTTCTCCATGAAACTTTATAGGCTGAAACAAGAAGAGTCGAGCTTTCCAACAAGCTATCATATGCATCAAACGGATCTCTAGAACTCAAGTTATGGCCTTCACAAGATGACCCTGTATGACCTTCCAAAACTGGAATTTTTTCTTGTTTTAGTAATCCTGGTGTCCAAAAATAAAAAATTCGATGCCTGGCATCGAATTTCAGTCCAAGTCGATGCCGGGCATCCACTTTGGGCTTTTTTTGGCTATTTTTCTGCACCAAAAACACTCTATTTTACACACACATGAAGAAGATGACTTATATGCTAGAAGTCGATGCCGGGCATCCATTTTATGCTGGAACTCGATGCGAGGCATCGAGTTGCTCCACAAAATTCATATTTTTAGAAGATTCAACAACAGTTAACACACAGAGAATGAAAAAATGACTTATCAGCCAAGATTCGATGCCATGCATCGAATTGTTCAGAAAACTTGAACTTTTGAATTCATCACACAGTAGGTAATCATGGAGATGATGGAGAGAGGCTCAAACACAAAACTTTACTCAATTCTTCTCATAACTATACAAAACTCAGAAGTTTTACAGATGCTTTCTCACTCAGAGAATCCCGACTATACATAGTCGTATAAATGAACTCCTTCTTCTACTTCTTCTCTCTATTCTCTCTCACCGCGTCTGTTGATACAAACTAACTTATATAGATTTTCGTATTCTCGTGATTTTAAAAAACTTCTAGAACTAAAGTGAACTAACTTTACAAATATGATACACTTGTGAATTTGTCCCTTCACATAGGCATGGGGTTTTCTTCCTAAGATTTGACCTTCAAATATATGTCCAATTAGTGAGTGTTTCTCCAACAAATTAGTTGCGGGTTCTCTGAGTTCTTGTATGACAACATTCACTACTAGGAAATTTAGAGTTTGGCATTGTAGGGACATGTTTTAGTGGAATGAATTTCATTTTCACATATTGCATAGTATAGTTGATTCAATGCATAGTTAGTTTAAAGATGGCTTGGAGTTTTTCATTTTATGCAAAAAAGGTGTTTCAAAATGTCCTCTGATTTATTTTCTTTGGTCTTCATCCACTCTAAATCTTCTACAAAACCACCAATTTCATGTTCAAGTTGCAAATCTGTGTCAATATTCGCATCCAAAGGTGTGCCACCAATACACCAGATAATCATAATTTGATGCAATTGTGGGTCGAGTCCATTGATGAACCACTAGGTGATGACATGTGTCAAACATTGATCCACATGCATCATGATATTGGTCCATAGGGATCATTCCATGTGTGTGACGGACAAGGGCCAACTAGCCAAGCAAGCTTGGGGGATATCCTAAGGTATTCTATACTGATGGGGATGAGTGTTACATGATAGACACATGGGTGCACTACACCATTCTAGATCATTGCTATTTTTAGAATACAAGAGGGTATATATGGATGGGAAGAGAGTCACACACCCATCATTCAAGTCTTTGCTTACAATTGGTATCAAAGCATGAAAGATTCTCTTTTTTCTTGGGTCGCCATCGTCCTCATTGGATTCATGTGTTTTTTTGCATGGTCTTCTTCGTGGTGTGTTTTGGAAGCCTTTCATGGTTGACGGTTTCATTTTTAAAAATGAGGGAATTGGGGAGTCTCATAAGACCCCCCCCCTACAGAACATGTACATACATGCTCATCCCCACGTGTGACCCACATGCTCATTGCACTCATGGCATTTTAGGAATTTGCCCAATGTTTCAACAATTTGGCCACGTGCTCTGAACCACCACTTGTGCATAGAGAGAGAGAGAGAGAGGGAGGGAGAGTATACTTACTCCTCTTCTCTTGTGTGTTGGAGAAGTCATCAAGAGTGCATGCTATATGAGCTTGCCTTTGGCCTCTTTTGTAGCATATGTGGGATTATTGCCTACTCTACACGCATTTAGGCTCATTCTTCTCATTTCGAGCTCTCTTGCTCCTTGAATCTCACCCATCATAGAAGAGAATGAGAGCATGAACCTCATCTTCGGATGTGCAAAACGGCCCTGCTGAGTCCAAAGCTCATTGTCATTAGAGGATCATCTTTCTAGTCCACGACCCATGGCAGAATAGTCGATCATTGCCCATTGAACCTCTCCTTCTACATCATCAATTGATTCTTTCCGTTCTCCCAATGGTTCTCCCTAGCTTTCCTCCACTTCGTACTTATGGCTTATTGATCCTATTGCTCCTATGGATCAAGTAATGGAGGATGCCATACCCCCTCCAGCTCTATCACCCCCACCACACCTTCCAAATTATATGATCACCCCATCGCATGTTCCCTTTGTGTCATAGACACCCTCTTCGACCTCTTCTCCAAATTATTCCCCACCACGAACTCCTCCCTACCCACGTTGCACCTCACCTCTATCCCATCATCCTTGGAGTAACCGTGCACATGGAGAGCATTTTGATGAGCATGTGATGAAACTTCCACCTCTCACTATGCCACATGAACAATTCTAAAAGTTTGGTGTTGATGACCAATGCGAACTTTAGGACCTATTTAGTTCATATGCAAACACATTATCCACAAACTTGACCATTATCATCAGACCTACACAACATTAAATAATCACAATATGTGGTTGTAGCAGCATATTCAACATCTCCAAAACAACTTAGCTGCAAATGACTTTGATAATCTCCAACTCTCTAGGGCTTTGTAGAAAGAATCAAAACAATTTTCATATTTTAAAGGATTCTATGAGGTGTCTATGCATGATATAGGGCAGTATAAGAAAAAGACCGATAATCTTCAAGAGGAAAATGGCAAGCACCTTCTCCATATTCAAGAACTTAAAAATGAAACCATGGTGCAGGATGCCACAATCAATGAAGTCCGGTTTTGCCTCCAACAATAAGTAGAGGACTATAACCTTCTATAGCAAATGGGAGTTGCTCTATAGGAATCAAATGAGCAATTATCTACAATGTTTGCTCAACAAGAGGAATCCGTTGCTCAACTCTAGAATCATCTTCAAACACTGTAGACAGAGTTCCACCAGGAAACTACTCTGAAGACATAGGCCATTCATGCTACATAGACTAAACAACGCCACCAGAAACACATCATGAAGCATGAGTTTTACTTGGAGGAGGAATTTGGCTTATTATTATTATTATTTTTTAAATGGAGGTTCAGTCAAAGCCTACTTTTTTATTTCGTGAGTATTGGAATTTGGCTTATTTTTTATTTCGTGAGTATTGGAATCATTGAATTAACTAAGGAGTTGGAGAAACACAAGGATCCAGTCTATACTAGATTCTGCCACCCAAGAACTCCCTCAACCTATTCATTTCCTTAACCGAACTTGACAGAAGTTAACAATGGACTACCAAGTCTCAAGGTTGTAGAGATGCAAAAGGTATGTGCAACATGTAAATTCGGTAAACAGTCAAGAGCATCATTTTTGCATGATAAGCATGTTCGTGAGAATGTGCTAGAAATAGTACATATTGATGTTAGGGGTCCTACAGAGACCACATCTATCATAACTTGCATGTTTTATGCTACTTTCATTGATGAACATACACGGAAAGTATGGGTATATTTCATGAAAGAGAAGAGTAAGGTGTTCACTCACTTCCAAAATTTTAAGGTTATGGTGGAAATGCGAACACAAACCTATATGTAGACATTAAGATCTGATGGAGGAGTTGAATACATGTCAAATAATTAAGTTCAATAGATTTCAGAAAATTCATGGAATTCAAGGGTAGTTTCCATGCACCTACAAACTACAACATAATTGAGTTGTTGAACGCAAAAATAGACATATCACGAAAATAGCAAGAGCCCTGATGGTTGAGAACAATATGCACCATTGTTATTTAGCAAAAGGTATGCTTAATGCTGTATACATCATGAAGAGAACTCGAACTACTGTTGTACATCAAGTTACACTTGAAGAGAAGTTTATAGATAAAACACCAAAATTATAGCATATGAAAGTATTTAGTTGTATTACATATGTACATGTTCCAGATGATTGGAAGATGAAGCTTGATTCAAAAGCACATAAATGCATCTTCCTTGGGTACTTCCTTAAGCAAAAGGGATATAAATGTTATAACCCACTCACACAACAGGTGAGATAAGTAGAGATGTGGTGTTTGATGAAATGTCAAGCTTCTATGTAGATGCCAAAGAAGGACTTAATCTTGACTCAAATAACAAAGGAAATGCTAAAAACTCAAGTGTAGAATCTCAAGTTTTGAGTGTATCTAATGTTGACAACATGATTGCTCCTACTTCATCTACATTTGTATCCGCATGAGTGCATCTCCATTTTGTATCCAGGAGGCACTCCATTTCTACTCTATTTCCATTTTATATTGTATTTCCTTTATATTTGGGTACCTTGCCATGTGCTTCTACCAGTTGTATTCATTCTCCTTTCAGGAGACTTATTCCACATATGATGTACTTTTGAGAGCCCCTCCCAAATCTATATAAGGATGGCCTCTCCCCAAGTACTCATTTGTACTTGGTTAGAAGCTTTAGGAGCCTACTCCATGCTCTTGGCAAGCTCATTTCTAATCCACATGAGTTTACCCATTTCATGCTCTACTCATTTTGTGTCTCACACATTCTTTGTTTTGTGAGAGTACTTTACTTTTCATTTTGCTTCCGTGTGCATACTCTCCACATGGTATCAGAGTGCTAGGTGGAGGTCTTGCTTGTGCATTTGCCGGTGATTTTGGTGGTGGTGGTGCTCTATTTTGGTGGTGTGCTTTCTCCTCATTGAGAGAAGCCTTTTGCCATCAATTTTTGGGCTTTATTTTGCCCATTTTCCAACCCTCCCACCCTTCTTGTTCATCAATTTGTTCACCCTTTATCCCCATTTTCCCACCCTCCCACCCTTGGTTATGCCATATTTTCCTGAGGTGTTGTATGGTTCTGGTCAAAGCTATTCGGTGATCTTTGCCATTGTCTGTGATGTATTAGTACTCGTTTCACACTTCTAGTGCGGATGTTTTTATGTAACTACATACATTATCTCGATTGGACTTGTCTTAAACTTGATCGACTTATACTTTTACACTGGACTTCAACCATCTATGTGCAAAAATGATACTGATCGCTCAACCTCTATCTATGTACACACCTCTAGGTTGCGATCAGATGGATTATTGCTATCCCTGCATGAGATGTAGTGTTAATCCCCATTTTTGCTAGAGAATGAGGCAACCCTGTCTCTGAATAACAACAAGAAGACGATGTTAACATCTATGTGCAATTTTGTTGTGTATGCTCACGCACGTCAGAGTGCTGTTCGAGCTGCTCACAGGGCAACGAGGAGCAACACATGTCATCTGGCCATATCAAAGCTCTGCACATCACGGAGACCTCTGTTAATGCTCACTCATCCATGGTAACTTTGTAGAGCAGCATGGTCGACGTTGTAGCTTTGGATTACGAAGGTCGGATAGGAAGGAGTTGAAGGCTTAATCACCTCCGAGATAAGGCACCGTACTTCCAAAGAATCAGATGGTGAGGAATCCTCTATCTCATAGAGTGTTGTGCTAAACAATTCACAAAGGGAGGCTCTCTTAAAGAATAGCTGCAACCACTTTGAAGAAGAACTCTTTTGTCTACACGCGATGCCAATTGGTGTCTATGATGGAGCAAGAGACAAGCTTACCTATGCGTGGCTGAGAGAAAAAGCAAGCAATGCACACAAAGAGACCTCCGAGCTCTCTCTGACGCTCAACACATCATTTTTTATCCCAATTTTGTATTGCACCATCTCTCTGCGTGAGAGAGAGAGAGTGAGAGAGAGAGAGATGACTCTATGGACCATTCATTATTCATCTTTGCCAAAGTTGCCTTATCGTGCTTCAAGTCCCTCCTTGATGCGAATTACCAAATCGTGAGTTTATCTCCATAGTGATAGAGAAAGGGCGGACTTAATACAGTAGCTCTATGATGGTGCTCTAGAGAGATGCTCATTACAACATGATCTTCTTTTGCTCCATTGCACACAACGTGCAATGATGCCGTGAATTCAGGCCTGGAGCTTAATATCCAGCATGTACTCTCTACATTCATACATGCGCGCTGTTCGGGTGTTGCCAAATCGGCCCTGAACTTTGTTAGGTGAGAGAGAGGGAGAGAATGCTAATTCTCGCATCCTCATTCATGATGGTACTCTTGATTCACTGCACCTGACCGACCACCTGCTACAAGTCACGTGGAATCATCAATTTTGGTATTCTGTGGTGTACAGAGTTGTAGCATTGCAGAGTCGTAGCTTTGCCATCACTAAGATGTCCACATTCTCTGTGCATGTATGGTGCCCTAATCCCTTGTATGTGTCACACGTGTCTTCAAAACAGAACAAAAAAAAGGGGGACCACGTTTTGCATTACATTCGCAATATCAAGGGTGGGCATAGAGTGTGGTATATGATATTTATCATTGGATTCAATGTATTCAACCAATGATATCGACGCATTACCATCATCAATGACATATAAGGTTTTCACTTATATATTTCTTCCTTAATTATTCCAAGTCACATCACTAAGGTAGTTAAATTAAAAGGCTTGCACCTCGCTAATGGGTATCTTTTGAACTAGACACCCATTCCACTTTGTCCTTGGCAAATTATCTCCCAAAGCAATTATTGCCACTTTCCAAAGGTAATTTCCCTATCTTAGTGGAATCATTCCTAAGTATTACTTTGTACTTGCTCAATGGTTTCCATTCCACCTTTGATACTTTACACGACACTCCTTTGTATTTCTCACAAGGGCCTCTCTCTCAACACCAATTGGCACTAAGTGCCCTCTCTTGTAAACTCAAGCAATCAAAAGTATTGTGTGTGTATGATTGTGGGATTGGAGGCTAGTCTAAGCCCACCCACAAGTTCTCCTTGAACATCGACTCTCCCCACTCCAAGGTGTCTCTCTGTGCACAAGTGTAGAGCTATTCTAAGCCCCACATGAAGTGTCTCTTCTAATTCTTGGTGCAAGTGAAGGGCTACTCTAACCCCCCCCCCTCCCCAAGGAATTTTTCAATCTAGTATCGAGTCGTTCATTTCAAGCTTTGTAGTTATCTTGACACGGTACTTTTGGAAAGTATCTTTCATAGTGTTTCTAAGCACTTTATCCTCAAAGCTTTGTAATGGCCAAAAGTGAAGGTAGCTCATCATCTATGGCTAACTGCTTACCCTCTTTCACCCCTTTTTTATGCCTAAGGATGAACGCCTCAAAGGACAAAATTACAATCTATGGAAAGATGTCATGCGCGCATACGTCTACACGAATCTTCTTCATGAGGTAGTAGAAGGGCCAAACCCTGAACCCAATAGGGATACCAACTTAGAAAATTGACATGTGTGGAATGTCAAGGACAAAAGAGCTTTAGGTCATCTGTTATTTGCCTGCAACGAACTGATAAAAGGACATATCACTGCCTGCAAGACGTCCAAGGATGCTTGGGATACGTTAGCCACTTTGTATGAAGACAAAACTACTTCGTAAATATATGCATTAGAGGCCGAGTTTCATAATTTGACAATTAGGCCACACGACACAATAAAGAAGGTCATAGCCCAATTTAAGGATTACCAATGTAAATTAGCACTATGTGGTAGGCAGATCTGTAGTGAAGACATGGCCATTCGGCTTCTCAACAAGTTACCTAAGTCGTACGAGACATTTGTCACAACTTTGTATAATCGCGGCCAAGTCTTATCTTGGGAAGAGGTTCGTCAACTATTGCTCCTTCATGACTCGCGAGCCAAATCGACTGCCTCACAAGCGTCAGCCATGAAGGTCAAAGGCCCATTCAATAAGGGAAAAACCACAAGTCATCATGCTAGCAACGGATCTAAGCAAGGATCACATAATTCGTCGAAGAAGTTCACCTGTAATTTTTGTGGAAAATCAGGTCACTTAGAAAAATTTTGCTACAAAAAGAAACAATCATCAAAGGCTTCTATGTCTAGGCAAGCATCCAAAGGATCCCAACATAGATCCCACTGCTCAAGTGAGGAACTCTTCATCTCCATAGAAGCCAATGCCCTAGTTACCTCTAGCTCCCTACATGAGTGGGTTTTTGATAGCGGAGCTACCTCCCATATGTGCAAAGACAAGGACTCCTTTCAAGAACTGGAAGAGCACACGGGGGAAGTCTATCTTGGCAACAACAAAAGCTTACCCATCCTAGGAAAAGGAAAAGTTCAAATTACCAACAATCAGGGCGAATGCAAGTCTTTATCAAATGTTCTTTTTTATCCAAATTTATGTATGAATCTACTTTCCGTCAAGGCCATTATAGATCAGGACAAACAAGTATGGTATGATAACACCTCAGTTAAGGTAGTTGATCCCCATACAAAGGATGTCATTGCTCAAGGTATTGAAGAAAAGGGACTCTACAAGCTATCTTGCTTTGTATCCCAAGAATCAACCTCAAGTTTGTGGCACCAAAGATTTGGCACACCTCTTACTTATCAAAAATCTCTTCATCTCAACTTGTGAAGGGATTGCCAAAGATCAGGTAACTTACTAATGTCTGTGAAGCTTGCACCCAAGGCAAGCAACATAGGGCCGCCCCAGTTCCCAAGGAAGCTTCCACATGAGCGAGGAACCCTCTAGCCCTCATCCACATGGACTTATGTGGACCTATGAACACCCCATCCCTGAGTGGATCCCTCTACTTTTATCTTCTAGTAGATGACCACTCTCACTATATTTGGGTGTACTTTTTGAAGTCAAAGGAAGACACATTCTCTAAGTTTCAAACTTGGATCAAGGAAGTTGAGAATGAAGCTTTGACTAAAGTCAAAACCATAAGATGAGATGGAGGTGGTGAGTTTATCAATCATGACTTTGATAACTTTCCCAACCAGAAAGGGATCAAAAGACAAGTCACTCACCCTCATACTCCATCCCAGAATGGAGTAGCTGAAAGGAAGATACGTAGTGTGATGGAAAGGGCACGAACAATGCTTCATCACAAGGATCTACCCTACAAGTTCTGGGCAGAAGGCATGCATACTCCCGTTCACATTCTTAATTGAGGATTTACAAGTGCATTACACAACAAAACACCCTTCAAAGCCTACTATGGAAGAAAACCAAATGTGAATTACTTTCGAGTCTTTGGTAGTGAAGCTTTTGTCCATGTACCAAAAGAAGATAGAAACAAGTTACAATCAAAGTCCAAGAAACACATATTCATAGGGTACAATGACCAATCAAAGGCATACCATCTATATGATATGGAAAACCACTCCATCACCATTTCAAAGGATGTGATCTTCAATGAAGCTTCCTCATACTCAAGAAAAGATTCAAGTACAAGTCTTAGTCCACCTATCTACACTTCAAAGGGGGACTCAGTATTTCCAAACTCCAACTCAGAAGCCAGTACTTCACAACAACGACGCCGATCTCAAAGGCTACTTGATAAGCGGCAAAACAAACAAAGTCATTATGTTAATTATGCTCTAATGCACCAAATTCAACAAATTCCAGAGCCATCCAACTACAAAGAAGCTCAAGGCCAACCAAAGTGGGAAGAAGCTATGCAAGTAGAACTGGATGCAATAACAAAGAACAAGACTTGGACATTAGTTCCCAAACCAACCAACCATCAAGTCATAGGAGTCAAGTGGATATACAAAGTCAAATACAAGTCTGATCACACTCTAGATAAATATAAGGCAAGATTAGTCGCTAAGGGATACAAGCAACAACATGGCATTGACTATGAAGAAACCTTTGCTCCTACTGCAAGATTCACAACCATAAGAATCATCTTAGCACTAAGGGCTCACTTTAAGTGGCCCATTTACCAGTTGGACGTCAAAAGTTCATTCCTCAATGGAGATCTTCAAGAAGAAGTATATGTTGAACAACGTGAAGGCTTCAAGATTAAAGGCAAAGAAGATCAAGTCTACAAATTTCACAAGGCACTTTATGGACTCAAGCAAGCTCCTAGGTCCTGGTATGAGAAGATTCACAAGCTCTTTGAAGACAAGGGATTTCACAGAAGCAATGGTGATGCTAATATCTATATTTATCAAAAGGAGTCTTTAGTAGCCATCATCATTCTCTATGTAGATGACTTGATCTTGACATGCTCAGATGAAGAACGCATCCAGTTCATCATCACACAGCTTCATCTTGAGTACTCTATGACATATCTTGGATTACTACACTACTTCTTAGGTATGGAAGTCTTGCAAACAAAAGAAGGTATACTTCTATCACAGAAGAAGTACTACTCTGATCTACTTTCCAGATATAACATGGACCAGTGTCGCTCAATTTCCACACCACTTGATCCAAACATCAAGCTTACACTGGAGGACTCATCATCACTTGTGGATGTGCATACCTATCGACAGCTTGTTGGCTCATTAATCTATCTTGCCAACACTAGACCAGATATTGCTTATGCAATTGGTATACTCACTCAGTTTGCACATCAGCCTCGTCAGACCCATTGGGATGCTGCTCAAAGACTACTTCGATACCTTGCCCTCACCCGACATCATGGTCTTTGGTATAGAGGGGGCATCGAACTCATCGGATATTCCGATTCAGATTGGGCTGGTGATCCTGATTCTGGACGGTCTACTTTTGGGTATATATTTTTGCTTGGCTCAAGACCTATCTCTTGGGCAAGTAAGAACCAACCTACAGTTGCTCTCTCATCTACCGAGGCCAAGTACCGGGCATCCAGCTTTGTAGCATGTGAGGCCATTTGGCTTCAACATTTATTATCTGACATTGGTGTTTTGCACGATACTCAGACATGTCTTCGGACACACAGCCAGTCAGCCTTGGCCATCGCCAAGAATCCAGTGTTCCACGCTGAGACGAAGCACAACAAGATCCAGTACCACTTCATCTGCGAGAAGCTCATATCTCAAGAGATTACTTTGGATTAGTGTACCTCTCAGGAGAACCTGGCGGACATGTTCACGAAGGCTCTAACTCCGATTCCGCTTTAGTGCTTGGTGGACCTTTGCAGCATTCAGCCGCTCCAAAATGGCGCTATAGAGGGGGTGTTGACGACATGATTGCTCCTACTTCATCTAGATTTGTATCTGCATGAGTGCATCTCCATTTTTTATCAAGGAGGCACTCCATTTCTAGTCTATTTCCATTTTATATTGTATTTCCTTTATATTTGGGTACCTTGCCATGTGCTTCTACCAGTTGTATTCATTCTCCTTTCAGGAGTCTTATCCCACATATGATGTACTTTTGAGAGCCCCTCCCAAATCTATAAAAGGAGGGCCTCTCCCCTCATTTGTACTTGGTTATAAGCTTGAGGAGCCTATCCCACATATGATGTACTTTTGAGAGCCCCTCCCAAATCTATATAAGGAGGGCCTCTCCCCTCATTTGTACTTGATTATAAGCTTGAGGATCCTACTCCATGCTCTTGGCAAGCTCATTTCTAATCCACATGAGTTTACCCATTTCATGGTCTACTCATTTTGTGTCTCACACATTCTTTGTTTTGTGAGAGTACTTTACTTTTCATTTTCCTTCCGCGTGCGTACTCTCTACACCTAATGTGTCACCAAGTAATAGTTTGAATTGAAATCCATGTATTGGAGCATTACATGGAAATTCCAATCTACAAAATTCATCTACGTCTAAGAAAGGTAGAGAAATTCTTTGTGCTAGTATTAAAACATCTAGTGGTTTTGAAGACATTGATGGAGATTTAAGGCGTTCAAAAAAGAGCCTTGATGAGGAACCTAGATTGCCCTCTATGAAGACTCCATGATTAAGAAAGGTACATGCAGATGATAGAAGGAGAAGTGACCTAGGATCAAGAAGATGTGGGACCATTCGGAATTCAGTGCAACAATTCATGTATGATAGTGACATGGTTCATCATTGTGGCTACATGAACAAGGTAATACAAGATGCTAAACCTTCTTGTTTTGAAGATGCAATTGGAAATGCAGATTGGGAGAAAGCTATGGATGAGGAGATAGCTGCACTTTATGGAAATTAAACATAGAAGCTGCTTGCATTGCCACAAGGAAATAAACCCATAGGTTGCAAGTGGGTTTACAAGGTAAAGCACAATGATCATGGTAGCATAAGCAAATATAAAGCAAAATTGGTGGCAAAAGGATATGCACAAACATATGGAATTGTTTAAAAGGAAATGTTTAGACTTGTAGCTATGGACTTTGCATCAGAAGGATGTGAAAAATGCTTTCTTACATGGTGAGTTTCAAGAAGGAGTATACATGGAACAACCACAAGAATATGAAGATTCAAAGCACCCAAAATATAGTTGCAGGTTGCAAAAGGCTTTGCTAAGCACAAGCCCCTTATGCTTGGCATGCAAGGATTACTGATTACTTAACCACCATCGGATTTTTTATGCGTGAGGAAGTCATCCACTATATGCAAGGAAGGGTCATGATGGCATCACAATTGTGGCTATTTATGTTGATGACTTGATTGTAGGAGGTGATAATGAAGAAAGCATTGAAGAGGTAGAGCAAATCCTTAAGCAAGAATTTGACATGAAAGATCTTGGTGTGTTGTGCTATTTTTTAGGCATTGAGTTTATATATATATATATATATATATATATATATATATATATATATATATATATATATATATATATATATATATATATATATATATATATATATATATATATATGTGTGTGTGTGTGTGTGTGTGTGTGTGTATGTATGTATGTATACACACACACACACGCATATATATATATATATATATATATATATATATATATATATATATATATATATATATATATATATATATATATATATATATATATATATATATATATATATATATATAGAGAGAGAGAGAGAGAGAGAGAGAGAGAGAGAGAGAGAGAGAGAGAGAGAGAGAGAGAGAGAGAGAGAGAGAGAACAAGTTTGATGTCACAAATGCAATATGCCTTGAGTATGCTGCAAAAGTATTGTATGGCTAATTATAAGCCAATGTCTATGCCATTAGATTAGAATTTGAAGTTGGATACTACATCAAGTGAAGCATTGGAAAATGCTACTATGTACACGAACATTTTGGGAAGTTTGATATATCTCACAATTATAGGGCCCGATCTAAGCTACATGATTGCATTTGAAAGTTAATTCATGCAAGTTCTGAGGAAATTGCGTTTAGATGCTCTGAAAGGCACTCTATGTCATATGAGTGGTAGTTTGGTTTATGCATGATTTTATGAAGCTAGTGCAGATTTCGAGGGTCATGGATGTACTCATGTACATTGGGTTGCTAGTATTCCGGATAGAAGATCTACGAGTGGCTTTCTACTCTCACTTAGGAGTGCAACTATTACACGGAGCAGAAAAGAAGGAACCCACTGTTGCTTTATGGAGTACAATAGCTGAATAGAAAGGTGCTGCCAAGGTGGCATGTGAAGCATCATGGTTAGAGATGCTACTTGTAGATCTAGGTATGGGTATGCAGAAACCCATCATCATCTATTGTGATAATCTTAGTAGCATTCAAGTAGCACGAAGTCCTATTTTTCATGCTCGAATAGAGCATATCAAGGTACATTATCACTTCATCAAAGAGAGGGTACTAACATGTGATATTGACCTTGTTTGTGTGAGAATAGATGAGAAGGTTGCTGATATTTTCACTAAAGCACTTCGTGCAGAGAAGCTGAAGAAGTTTCAGAAGATGCTTGAATTAGAGCACATGACATAAAAGGAAACCACAAAAAGATTGTATGCCTGAAAGGGGCTTGAAAAATAGACACATTAAGAGATGGAATCAAGGGAAATTTAGGATTGAGAACAACACACTTGAAGTTGTGCAACCACAAGAAAACCTTAAGAAGAATTGAGGTGCAAGTACAAATGTTGCTTGTATTTGTGCAAGATTAGAAAGGTGGTTAAGCAAGAATCATACCATTCAAAGAAATGAAGATTTCTTGCTATCCTTTTACCCGGATCTTTGTCTCCTCACTCATCTACATAGAACTTCACATGATGCACTAAAGCACTTAGGCCACACCTACACCGTCAATCTACATAGATCATTAGATGGGAACTAGTATAGTGCCTTGTGATTGGGGAAAGATTCAGATAGTCTATAAACTATCTCATACATGCACTTGAGATCTAGGCATGTACTTGAGAGAAAGACGTGTAGTTTCTTCAGTTGGAAACACTATAAATAGAAATGTTTACTTAGCATACAAAAACTCTTCTAGTGAGTCACGCTTAGAGGAAATAACAACATATGAAGATATGCATATTGATTTCTACGCACTAAAGCTAGGTGAATAGTCTAACACCTTGTAGTTTGTCTCTACAAACCCACTAGTAGATGCTTTATACTTACCAAGGATCAATAGATTTATCCTTAAGCTTTGACATACTAGAGAGAGAGAGTACGTTTTTAGACCGATAATTATGCTTAAAGCCGAATTGTACCTAGAAAACAATGGGAGACTCATGGTGACATACCATCTAGAAAACATGAACAATGCTGGTATTATTATGGATGAAGTGCCATTGACTAGCCTTGGTAGAGGTGAAGACCAAGTTACCACACCTGGGTGAAATTCTATAGGAGTCAATATCCTCAGAGATGATCATATTTCTCATGATGATTTCTTGATTTAAACCTACTTGATTCAAGGATCTCACAAGGTTACTTTTCTCCACCCCTTAAGCTATTTGGTCCCATCCTGGCCATAATCCATGAACTGCATGAACTTGAGGAGCCAACTCGGTCATATACCTAGCTCTAAGAAGAAGGAAATATAACAATTTTCCAACATCTTCCAAATTTAGGAATAAGTACATGGGATGATCGGTTTATGCTCTTAAGAACCCCCTTCTACTTTATTGCAATCCAAATGGAAGCCATGGCAATCTAGGGAAGTCTAACTTAGGGAAATTCTCTTGCACTAACTTAGGTGCAAAGATTGAGACACTCGCAAGTAACATAGTGCAACAAGAACGCATATGAAAATTCCAAAGAGCCCTTTGATCACATGGTAGAATCTAATAAATTATTCAGAGCTAAGCAATTTGGTGAATTTTGTTTTGCAATATGAAGCATTTACCTTGAGGTGAGTGACTTTGTAAAGAGAGGAGCTAGACACAAAAAATTTTCTTTGATTCTTACCTTTAAACAAGCTAGTTATGAAACAATAAGGTTAGCAAATAGACAATTCAAGTAATATGATGATAGATGCCCAAAGGAAAAATGTGTCGCAAGCCTAAAAAGATTTTCTTGTTTCTTTATTGTTTGCTATGTGGAGGATCGAGGACATTAGGCCAAAGATACTTGAATCCTTTGATGTATGTCTAAAAGAACGTATCTAGATAGAAGAAAAACCGTCAAATGATCTTAAAATATCTCATATGTCTTCACATAACCCATAGGTGGAGGAGCTAGAAGACTTGGTAACCAAAATGATCAGGTTATAGAATCAAAATGCTTCTAAGTAGTATCGTCATTAACCTATGAGGGTATCAATGCTTGCAAGATCTCTATAATGCGATGAAAGTCATCCACCTCACGCTCGTACATAGGGAGGATCCTCCAAACTACTCTCGCTCACTTATGCAAGGCCATAGATGCAACTTTCATACTATTATTGCTATATTGAGAAGAAGTACACAAGTCACACCATAGATAACTACCCTACAACACACAATACGTAAGGCAACCCCACCAATACCAATATATGCTATATGCCTATCCACTAGGAGGCCCACCTAGGGAGGCTCAAAGGTATCAAGAGTATCACGGACCTCCATCTATAAAAACAGCTTACAAAAAACGAAATTGTTCTCCACTTGATCTACTCTTATGAAGACAACCAACATATCCCCAAAAAATAGTACAGATGCCCAATCTGAGGAGAATGTGGAGAGAGTGGTGATCCATAAGTATGCATAGATCAATACCAATTCAATGAATCAAGATTATGATCAATAGTACATAGAGTACTAACATTATGCAAATGTTCCAACAGAATATGAGGTCTCTTATAAACAGGAGTACTATGAATATGAGGGCTACTAAAATGCCTATGAAACTGAGTATCCTAATGTGAGGTACGTTGTTCCTCAAGCTTTTGTTGTGATGCATCAAAACCTTAGACCTCCCGTGCATTGATCACAACATTATCATTTTGGAGGAGATCATTTCATCTCGGTTTTCCTTGTGCTCAATGCACAACCATCAAAGACGGGGGAAGGCTATTGTGATGGATGGTTGTAGTATGCAACATCTCATAAGCTATTGTCCAAGAAACCATCTATAATTCAACCTCCTACACAAATCAATGTAATTGAAGTATTTGATGCTTCGAGAAGTGACATCGAGAGCATCGTAACAGTAAATACCATTACCAAATCTTCATTTAAAAATGAATAAATCAAAGCAAAGATAAGGGAGAAACGCATCACAAGTTCCAAGAGCATAATATTGAAGGATCCCCTAAATGTGATAGTTTTTCACTCGATTTATCCATCGGAGTTGCTAGAGAAAAAGTAGGCTCAAAAATGGAGGAACCAAAGAGAAAATGTTAGAGACAAGTAGGCAAAGGGACTTGAGGAAGAATATGTAGATGAAGAAGGAATTTCTTAACCAAAATAATGTCTCTCTCAACCCAATGGTAGCAGGAATACTAGCACAACGAGAAATGAATCACTTGAGGAGCCAATCACGACTAGGTTGGATCAATTCTAGTTGTTCCTAAGCTTGCGGATTTAGACGCACCCTTAAAATCCTATCGATCAAGATAAGGCGTAGGACTAAGCCTTGAAAAACATGAGAAGTGATATACAAGGGGGACTTGGAAAAGGAATGACTATATTTTTGCAAAAGGTTGATACATGTTTCTCAAGCATTGCTAGAGAAAACACGAGTCCCCATTTTTGACACTCACATTCGAGAGGTTAAATTCTTATGTATCCAAATCAGACCTTGATCCAGAAAGGAACAAAAAACCTGACCTACTAGAAAACGAACATCAAGTAGGAACCCAACTAGTTAATGACAAGAGGAACATAGACTCTATGGTGCTCGAAGTGGATGAGTCTGGGCCTTAGGAGTTATGGGCCAAAGTGCAAGAGCCTAGATGGGCGAAGGGGAAAGTCAACCTCTGTTTAGAGATATATATGCCACCAAACATTTTCATGACTTAGAACACTGAGATATAGCACTCGAGGACTGTGTCATATTCTCTTTTTCGAATTACAAAATATGCTAAAAACAAGGAAAAATTGGCGTGTTTCCAATTGCTACGTAGATGTGAAAACATCCATTTTAATTACGGCATGAAGATTATATGATTTCGTTTCATAATAATCTTTTTTAATCTCCATTCGAATTTTTAGTTCCGCAAACATGGTATATGCAACGATACCGATTCTAACTAGAGCTATAAAGAATTCTAGATTATTAAAATTATTTGATTTCATGAAAATGGAAATAAAACAGCAATTCATTTTATTTCAACCTCACATAAAACATAATTTCATACCACTTAAAGAAAGAATTCAAATACATCTATCGAAGGATTGTTCCTTGATCTGTTAGCATTTTTATGTGAAGGAAGATTTTTTCAAAAAACAACACCATGAGAAAAAACTGAAATAGATGAGATTAAATTGACTGCACATATTGAGAGAAAACACCATCCCTAAAATGAATATCATCATACATGATTCTTTGGTGTCTCATAATCCAAATGAAAGATCAAAATCAATGACATGATCACAACGATGGCAAGATGTGCTAGAGAAGAAGAAAATATTACAATATCCTGGTTACTACATAAATATGTTAAATCAAAAGAAAAAGGTTGTATATGGATGGAATGTTTTCTTAGATTAGTTACACTATTTTTTGGGAATAAGATAAGCAAACAAGGACTGGGATGCTCTACTTTTGGATCTCTTTAATGTTCACAAGGACTATGAAATATGGGTGAGTACTTAAAGGGCCTCCAATTAATGAAATCAAGAAGCAAGTTTATTAAAGTTTTTATATAGAATCACGGATGTGGCTTCTTGAAACCTCCAAAAGGCTAAGAGGCTTTGGAACAAGGGTTTTAGACATTGGAAACAACTTTGGAAAGAAGAAATCGGCTAGTCGATCAGCTTTGAGGACATAGACCCTAAAATAAGAGTGAACTACGAAGAATGGACTCTCCTTTAGAGCAGATGCATTGCTCGAGAATGATCCAAAACCCAAGTCCTCATTGGGCAGGATCTGCCATGCCATGAAGGTCTTATTTGGCACAACCACAATTGCTTCTCCAAAATTCTTAGAATGAAGGTGAACATGGACTGTCATATCATGTTTAACAAGAAGTGGTGCTTGACTTGGACAAGGATATGTTGGGATTTGAAGTTCATGTCTATGTGGCATCCCATCATTGAGATCAAAAAGTTGGTCCTCATGTGGCATATTCTCCACCGTGGTATCTAGACCAATCTAAAGGCTAGCAAAATTTGTGGGCCACCGTCGTGATGCAAGAAATGCCACCACAACATTGAGGATGTGGGTCACATCCTCTTCATGTGCCCCAAGTCTATCCTGCTCTAGCAGACGTTTAGGAATATTTTGAGACTGCAAGCACAAATCACCTTGAAGTAGGCACTTTTGTGCAAAGCGATTAGCTTCTCAGTGGTACTTTGGAATGCTAAAAGAAGGGAAACCCTCTAAAAGATTTGGACGGAGCGGTGTACCTACAATTTTGGACACCCTCCTAAAGAGATGTCCATTGAGAAGTCTCTAATCGTCCTTGGGAAAAGAATCTCCAACTATAAGAGTTCCCACACTTTAGGCATCATGAAGTGTTCCTCATCGAGAACAACAAGCTTAATCCCAAGTGGGCCCTGCGTCAGGGGGACGAGAAGGTTGTTAACCTCCTTCATAAAACTCTCTAGATCTGCAAGTTCTACCCTTTCTTTGTGGGATTCCGGGGTCCCAAGGACATTAGTCCCATTCACTTGTAACTTGTTCTTCCGTTTTTTAATTAAGCTCCAAAAAAGTAGGCCAAAGCTGAACTTCCTTTGGAAAAAAAAAAACTTTATATAGAAGGTGTTACCGTTAGTGTCCATGTGAAAGGCCAAATGGTCACCGGACACTTCTTTGTATATGTTCTTTAATAAAACATATAGTGGCCTGGTCAGTCACAGACTGTACGTTCGACCGCATTTGTAAAACCTAAGAAGTCTGTCTTCGTGCTCCCTGTGTACTGCATTTTCTGCGTATTCTACAACATCTGTGCGTAGTACTGTGTGTGGCGACCGGAGCTCGGTTTTCTACTTAGAGCATATCGTCGTGGAGCTCTCAAGAAGGAGAGTCCAGTGTGGTGCACGCCATCGAATTACTTCACTGGTATCAGAGCAGTTGGAGGCAAAAAGCTTTGTACCTTTTGTGCGAGCGAAGCGAGCACCCCCTCCCCCCCAGGTTTTCGACTAAGGCGGCGACCAAGGCATAGACCTTGGCATACCTTGTCATCCGAGTCACCGAAGTCACCGTTGGCGCCGTTGGCTGCGCGCGAGGGAGGACCTCAACGATCAAGGAATATAGAGGTTCCCGGTACTTCCCGGGAGGTCACCCATCCCAGTACTGTTCCCCCCAGAGCTCGCTTAACCGCGGCAATCTCTTGCCACTAAGCTACACTCTTGTGGTGTTTGAAGAAGGGGAAAGACTAAGGTTGGCATTACCTTGAACAAGTTTTGGTCCCTCAAAGCTTCAATTTTGCTTTTAAAGCCTATTTCTGAAGCAATTTTGGGGTGTTTTTTGGAGCCATTTTGGAGTACTTTCGCACGTAGTTCTCTTCACACAGGTCCAAGAACATCAAGAAGAGTGTTCCTTGTACTTCTCAGACAATAAATATCAACCTTTGGGGCTGTATTTTCAGCCACACTCGTAAAACTACAGGTTTCTCGAGGGGCTTTCAGTTTTGGTGGGAGCAGTCGCTGCAAATTTATGCAGGTTTTTAAAGCCTAAAACATCAGAGTTGACAGACACTTGCAGGTGTTATTGGCTAGTTTTTTGGGCTGTGTATTCAGCCTTTCAGTGTCATTTTACTGCATATATTGAGCACATACACACCATGTATGCTTCTGTGGATACCGCTTATGTACGTCCATGTGGGCATTGATATAGCGGTTACGTTCTTTGCATAAAGCCTTTTACGTTTGATAAAGAGGGTCGTGGTGAGGTTTTCTTAACTGGGAGACACCCAGATGTCGGGGTCTCTTCGGTGATGCAGGTGGAAGACTTACCCAGCCTCGCCATAGGAGATGTATGATAGTTGTTCATAGGTGCTCGATAAGCCTAGTTGGCTTCTATTGGGTAACTGATTATATGCAGTGGAGTCAGTGATTCACTATGCAGGTAGACATGTTAGTACTTGCAGTTTTATGATACTTTGACACTGGTCATATGCTAATTTTGCAGAGGATACTCTGGCAAAATTTTTCCAGATTTCTGGTTTAGTCAACTATATAGTGGTCGATTTACTCCTTAATACACTTATTTGTTGGTGTTTGGACTCTTCTAGCTCCATTATCATTCTATTCAGTTCTCTACGATCATGGCATCAGAGGTCTCAGGCACATCCGGTGGATCAGGGTCTAGTGCTAGCGTTCCGAGGAGGAGCTATAACTTGCAGGGCAAAGACCATTTTGAGATCCGAAAATTTGATGGCACAAACTTTGCTCTATGGAAGAATCAGATTAAAGATGTGCTGATTCAAAGAAGGCAATGGAAGCCAGTAAATGGGATTTCAAAGAAGCCTGCTGACATGGATGAAGATGATTGGGATGAGTTAGATGAAATGGCCAGGTCTACCATTCGCTTGCACCTAGCAGATAATGTTTACTTTACAGTATTAGACTGTGAAAGTGCAGAGGAGCTTTGGAAGAAGTTATGCAATACATATGAAAAAGAGACGGCATCAAATAAAGTATATCTGATGAGAAAATTATACGACCTTCGTATGAAGGACACAGATAGTGTTGCTACTCATCTAAATGAGTTTGATGCCATATTCTCCCAGTTACAGGCTCAGAAAATGGATATGGACAATGAAATGAAAGCAGTATTTCTGTTATGCACGCTGCCATCATCATGGGATACATTTTGCACAGCTATTAGCAATAGTGCACCAGGTGGTAAACTCGTCTATGATGACATATGTGGAGCACTCTTGAGTGAGGAGATTCGTAGAAAATCTATGGTTGGCACTCAGAGTGGAGATGCATATAATGTTCGTGATTCTTACCAAGGAAAGAATCAACAACGTGGCAGGAGCAAGAACAAGGAAAAGAATGGTCAACGGAATAAGAGCAGAAGTAAATCAAGGAAGAGGGATATTGAATGCCATTATTGTCATAAGAAAGGACACATGAAGAAAGATTGTTATGCATTAAAGAATGCTAAAGGTAAAGGACAGAATGTTGATGGGCATGTTAAACAGTTACCTGCACCATCTACTTCGACTGTGAAGATTGAAGAAATTAATGCTATTTCTGATGATGCTGATGTGTTGAAACTTGATAGTACTGTGCCATCTGAGGCACTTATGGCTGATTCTCTTTCCCACACCTGGCTGCTAGATTCTGGTGCTTCTTTCCATGTGACACCACATAGAGAATGGTTCTCTAATTATGCAGCAAAGTCTCTTGGTACCGTGAGACTTGGTGACTCTTACCAGTGTGATGTTGTGGGGATTGGAGATGTGGTTGTGCAGTTCATTGACGGTTCAAAATTTACTATGCATAATGTACGCCATGTACCTCAGTTATCACGCAGTTTGATGTCAGTTGGTCAACTTGATGACCTTGGTTACAAGGTGGTCTTCTATGCTCAGTCCTTTCGTATATCAAAGGGCAATATGGTTATTGCAAAAGGAAGGAAAGTTGGCTCACTTTACCCTTTATTTGTATCACAGAAAGAACACTTGTTAGCTGTTACTGAACAGCCTATGGCTTGTATTTGGCATGGTCGTTTGGGCCATATATCTCGTAGTGGAATGGAAAATCTTTCTCGTTCTGGCTACTTACCTGTGTTATCTTTCTCTGATTTTTCATTTTGTGAGCATTGTCAATATGGAAAGCAAACCAGAAATGTGCATAAAACGCACATTGACTCTTCAATTCAGCCTTTAGATCTTGTTCATACAGATGTGTGTGGTCCTATGCCCACTAGGTCCTTAGGTGGTTCTCTTTACTTTGTTACTTTCATAGATGATGCTACTAGAAAAGTCTCGGTATATCCTATCAAATCGAAGGATGATGTATTCCCTACTTTCAGAAAATGGCTTGCTTCAGTTGAGACTGAAAAAGGAACTAAGCTTAAGGCTTTACGTTCAGATAATGGGGGTGAGTATACCTCACATGAATTCAGCCTTTTCTGTCAGTGTAGAGGGATTCGTAGAGAGTTTACAGCTCCTTATACCCCAGTACAGAATGGTGTAGCTGAGAGGATGAATAGAACTATTCAAGATAGAGTAGTCTCTATGTTGCATCATGCAAACCTCTCACAAGGTTTTTGGGCAGAAGCAGTATTGACTGCAGTTCATGTGATTAACCTTTCACCTAGTACTGCCAAAGGTCTGAAAGTGGCACAAGAGTTATGGACAGGGAAACCACCATATTATGATCATCTTCGAGTTTTTGGGTGTGAAGCATATGTTCATATACCCAAGAATCTTAGACAGAAGTTGGACCATAAGTCAAAGAAATGCATTTTTCTTGGATATGGTCGAGAAGGACAATTTGGATATCGCTTATGGGATCCTGAAACACGGTCAGTGATCAGAAGTAGTGATGTCATTTTTAATGAGTCTAAGATGCATAAACAGCTTTCTTGCATGGAGATCTTACAGATGAGATCTATATGGAACAACCAGAGGGTTATGTAGTTCCTGGCAAGGAAAGTCTAGTTTGTAAGCTCAAGAAGAGCTTGTATGGACTTAAACAGTCTCCTAGACAATGGTACCAAAAGTTTGATGCTTTTATGAAGTCCCAAGGCTATTCTCGGAGCAATGAGGATCATTGTCTCTACACAAAGAGATGTTCTGATGGCAGCTTGATATGCTTGATCCTTTACGTCGATGATATGTTGATTGCTGGGAAGTCCTCTTATGATTTGTCAATTCTCAAAAAGAAGTTGAGTCAGACATTTGATATGAAGGATTTGGGGGATGCCAAACATATTCTTGGCATGCGCATTACTCGTGATAGGAGTAAAAGATGCATATACTTGTCTCAAAGTGAGTACATATCCAAAGTACTTCATCGATTCAATATGCAGGGTGGAAAGGCATTGAGTACACCTTTACCCACATATGTGAAATTGAGCAAGGATGACTGCCCCAAATCAGATGAGGAAAAGGAATTCATGACCAAAATTCCCTATCAGTCTGCTGTTGGTAGTCTCATGTATGCTATGGTAGCTACGAGACCAGACATTGCATTTGCAGTGGGAGTTGTGAGCAGATATATGTCTAATCCTGGCAAGAAACATTGGGAAGCGGTCAAAATGAGTTTGAGATATCTGAGTGGCACTAAGGACAAGTGTCTATGCTTAGGTAGAGGGAAAGCATCCATTATTGGTTACACAGATTCTGACTATGCTGGTTGTGTAGACAATCGTAAGTCTACATCAGGGTACATTTTTCATTTTGTTGGAGGTGCTATCTCTTGGAGATCTCGTCTTCAAGAATGTACAGCTGTTTCCACCACAGAAGCAGAGTATGTTGCAGCAAGTGAGGCATGTAAGGAAGCATTGTGGCTTTCTCGTCTTGCTTGTGATATGGGTTTGCCTCAGCATGTACCTCACTTGCTTAGTGATAGTCAGAGTGCCATTGCTTTGGCTAAGAATCCGGTCTATCATGCAAAGACCAAGCACATTGAGGTGAGGTATCACTTCATTAGAGATTGCTTAGCCACTGAGAGCATTATTCTTGAGAAGGTTCACACTCGAGATAATGCTGTAGATGCTTTGACTAAAGCTCTACCACAGGATAGCTTTCGACACTGTTGTCACTTGATGGGGGTTACTTGATTCTTGATCTTACACAGTCACTTGTATACTGTGTAACATGCCCATCAGGTGGGAGGTATAGTTTGTATACTTACACTCAGGTATTCTTTATCATTCTTTCTTTTTTCTCCCATAGTTACTCTGGCCATATTGGCCTTTAGTGGGAGATTGTTACCGTTAGTGTCCATGTGAAAGGCCAAATGGTCACCGGACACTTCTTTGTATATGTTCTTTAATAAAACATATAGTGGCCTGGTCAGTCACAGACTGTACGTTCGACCGCATTTGTAAAACCTAAGAAGTCTGTCTTCGTGCTCCCTGTGTACTGCATTTTCTGCGTATTCTACAACATCTGTGCATAGTACTGTGTGTGGCGACCGGAGCTCGGTTTTCTACTTAGAGCATATCGTCGTGGAGCTCTCGAGAAGGAGAGTCCAGTGTGGTGCACGCCATCGAATTACTTCAGAAGGAGCCAAGCGAAAGACAATTTTCCAAAAAACACAAAGGTTATCGAGATCATGCTACTTTGGAGTACGATGCCAAGAAAGAGATATGTGACCAAGAGGTCATGTCTCATACAAGTCTTATGATGGAGAAGAGAAACATACTAAAAGCTTCCCATATGATATCGTATCCTATCAAAGACAAAAATACTTGCCCAATGTCAATTTCTCACATTTCATGGTAGAGTCTAGGAAATATTATATCCATTTTCCCAACTATCCTTGTAGTGAAAGTTGCACTAACCATCCAAGCCCTCAACATTCAACTGGTTGCACTTTCTTCCAAAGGAATTTAGTTCCACTTCCATTACCATAGTGGCTGGTCTTTATCAATGATTCTTATGATTCGTGTGCATCTTCAAGTCTTATCAACTAGTGATCTTGATGTATCATTGAAAACATTTTAGTTTATGGGTGATGTAGTATCCCTACAAACGCATTCTATATCCATCTAGAGTTATTTTTGCTTCTAAAACAATACTTGAGTACATTGTGATCTTATGTGATAGTCCATTAGAATAGTAAAAAATGGATATTTGGATTTCCTTGTGTTTATTTTGTTCGCATCTCAATTAATTCAACTGCCTTTATTGATCATATATTAATCAAGAACCATGGAAACCCAATAGAGCTCTTATGTTATGAAAGTTTCATTATTTGGAAATATTGGATCTAATGGCAAAGCCTCTCCTTTGCACATTTCACTTTTTTTTTTTAAAAAAAAAAAGGAAGTTCGGCGTTAGCCTACTCTCGCGGACTTGAATTAAATAAAAAAAAGTACAAGAGAAGGGGACTAGTGCCCACGGGACCCCCCAAATCCCACAAAGCAGGGGAAGCTTTTATAGAGCTTAGATGGCATTACAAAGAAGGTTAATCACCCTCTCATCACCCTCATGTGGGGCCCACTTGGGTTTAAGCTTGTTATTGATCAAAAGGAGTACTTGATGATGCCTGAAGGGGGGATTTCATACAGTTAACAATCCCTTTGCGAAGGAGGAACAACGATTTCTCAATTGAACACTCTTTGGGGGAGGCACCAAAGTGGAAAGCACATCTTTCCCACCCGATTTTCCATAGGAACTCCCCTCTAATGGCGTTCCAGAGAGTCGTGGAGCAACCGATAGCTTCTCCCAGCAGGGCTTGCTGCCAACTGAGATGTTTTTGAAGTCTAATTTTCTTTCCAACCATCTGCTAGAGTTTGTTGGAGTTGGGGCAGGTAAAGAAGATGTGTGAGACATCTTCGATAGATCGGTAGTAGCGTTTGCACCAGGGAGAATCCCCCTAAATTTGCTCGCCTTAAAGTTGGTCCAGATTCCATGATGAAGAATTTGCCATAAGAGGACAAAATTGTTTATTTCTATGAGGGGGTGCCAGATAGCCATGAACTTCATGTCCCACCAAAGCCACGTCCATGACAGACACCACTTCTTGTTGAGGTTAAGCTGATAGTCAATCGTTTCTTTGATGTTCGAGATTTTTGATAGCCTATTCCCATTGTGCCATTTGAGACCAAGCGAGCTCGACGTGTCGTGTCCCATGAGAAGGCAAACTTTGTGTCGGTCCCACGCGAGGCATCTACTTTGCAAAGTGTTCCATTCTTCATACGAATTGTTGACGCAAGGGTCAATATCCTCGAAGTTGATCCAACGGTTGGTGTCTTGTTTCTAGAGATGTTTCCATTTTTTGAATCCTTTGTTCCATAACTTCTTGGCATTTTGAATGTTCCAAGATTCCATACTTCGGATGCCATGGATCGCAAACCAGATAGAGTCATTTTGTCTGATATTGGCCGCCCACTTCCAGTCTTCACTTATTCTTGTGTAGCTTTTGACTTTATTCCAACACTTCCATAGGGAGCTCGCGAGATTAGAGTCTTTGGGGAAGATGGGGATCAGGGAAAACAGCAAGGTCAAGATGTCAAGATTCTTCCAATTTCGGAGATCCATGAGAGCCAACTCATTCTTGTTTCTGAAGATCAACTTGGCCCACGAGGCTTCCCCGTTGCACCAAGCCTTAATCATCCATTTGGCCGCCAGTTTGTTAGCCATGCAACCAATGTCCAGGATACCAAGTCCCCCACTATCTCTATGGCTGGTGTAGATGGACCATTTGATTTTAGGCACCCCCTCCTATTGTGGTCGCCCGTCCAAAGGAAGTTTCTACAAATACTATCCAGTTTGGACAGATCTTGCTCTTTCGGTCTCCAACAAGAAAGAAAATAAATGGTAGATGATAAGAGGAACGTGTTGATAACCATAGCACGACCAACAAGATTGATTTGCATACCTCTCTAATAGTTAAGCTTGTTTTCGAGTTTGGCTAGCACCCAGTTCCACCGTTGTTCCATAGAGACGCCAAACCCCAAGGGAATCCCAAGAAGCCGAAAAATTTGGCCTTGCGGAATGATTTGACAGCCATGATCAATGAGAAGGTTAGGCTGTGAACCAACAATAGCTCTAAAGTCAGTCTTAGAGTGGTCGATTGTGGATCCAGAGGCTTCACAAAAAGTAGCCAGACATCTCTAGAATGTCTCCAGGCTGGTACTATCATTGTGAACAAACGCATTCATATCATCGATGAAAAGTCTCAAGGTGATCTGACTATGGTTATGAGGCAAATGGAGGCCTTTGATATTACCAGCTTCCACTTGATGCTCCACCAGCCTGCTAAGCCCTTCCGTGGCAATGGCAAAGAGAAGGGAGCCAATGGGCACCCTTGTATGATATATCTTCTAAGTTTGATCACCTTCGAAAGTTTGCCATTAATGTTAATTTGGGTCGATGCGTTTTCGAGAAGGGTCGCGATCATCTTGGTGAATTTCTGACTAAATCCAAGATCTTGGAGCGACTGCAGAATATAGTCCCATTCCAGCCTGTCGTAGGCTTTATCAAAGTCGATCTTGAGCAGGACCACGTCTTGTTTAGACTCATTTGCAAATTCAAGACCTTCCCAGATATCTATAATGGTTTACAAAATTGACCTGCCTTTGATGAAACCTTTTTGGTCCTCGCTTAACCACGCTCTCAAGTGGCAAGAGATTATGTTGGCAATGACTTTGGCAATGATCTTATATCCTGTTTGGAGCATCGTAATAGGAGGCCAGTTCTCTATTCTCTTCTTTTCCCCTTTTTTGTGTATTAACTTGATAATTCCATTGTTGAGACAAGATGGAAGCGCGCCAAACTTGAGTGCCTCTTGCCAAACCAGGCGAAGAGGGGTGGCAACCACCAACTTAAAGTATTTAAAGAACTTATTAGTGAGCCCGTCGGGTCCCGGGCTTTTACCAGAAGGGAGGGCATCAATGACCTCAATGATTTCTGCTTCAAAGATAGGGGCATGTAGCAGGGAGTGAAGGTTGAGCGGTATTCTGTGGGGGGAAACCCTAGATATGGCTGCCATACATTCCCTTCTATGGTGGGAGAGGGGGGTCCCTAGGAGTCTCGTAAAGTGCCCTTCAATGATACCAAAATTATCCTCTTCCGTATTGCATACATTGCCATTTAATTCTAACAATAAAGGGATCGATTCTCGGTTATATTTCCTTTTATGGATACGACACATCTCTTTGGTGGGTTTGTCGGCTTTGCCAGCCCACCACTCCTTGAAGAAAACTTGCAAATTTTTCCTTTGATTTCTTCCTCGTATCTCAGCGCTCTGATTTATTGAAGACCTTTCTAGGCTTGAGATTTTCCTTTGTTCACTTCCTCCTCGAGCCTCTAGAGTCTATGATATAGAGATTCTCTACGAGCCCGCCACACACTCTCGAGCATCTTCCTGGATCTAATCATGATCTATCATGACTTATCGACCGCACTTCTCCAGCACTTGGCTGGGGATAAGGCGGAGGCGAACGCCTCCTTCCAGACATCAGCAATTTCTTGATGGACGGAGGGGAGAGAGAAGGAGGGCGCACTAGCGTGGAACCAAGGAGCCTTACGGATCTTGGTGGGAGGTTGGAAAGTGATAAGGATCGGGTAGTGATCAGACATGGTGAGGTCGGTGCATTGCAAGAGGGAAGGGTGGCCCCATTGATGAGTAAAACTCTAAGAAATGTAGCATCTATCAAGTCTAGCTTTCCTCAGGTCCTCGCCCGCTTGGAGATTTGACCAAGAAAAGCCATTCGAATCTTTAAATTCGACCAAATCCAAGTGTAGTTTGGTTTTGTCCCACGTTTCTTTCTCCTGACTGTCGATGACCCTGCCCTTGCCCATCCATCTGTCCATAGGGTCCTCCACCATGTTGAAGTCACCACAAATAAGCACGTTGTGAGGGAGCGAGTCCAAGGAGGCCCAAGTGTTCAGTCTCTCTAACTCCCCATTAGGGGCATAGAAAGAAACTAAAGTAAAACAAAAAGGAGCACCAAAAGAAACAGCAATCCATCGATGGCATTCATCTTCAATGGAGTTCTCAAGCTTTTCAAACCAGAATTGATTAATACCGATTACCGTTCCACCCGACCCCCGTTGGTGCGCCGTTGAAATCCAAACATGGGTCGAGGAGAGATGCCTAAGCCATTCCTGGAGGTCTCCTCCGTCAATTTTAATCTCTTGAATACATATAAAATCTGGGTTTAGGCTAATGTTGCGAAGCCATTGACCAATGATGGTCGCTCTTGAGGGGTCGGTTAGCCCTCTAGCATTTAACGAGATGATGATCATTGTCGTAGTGAGCACTCTTTGCAGGAGGGAGCTTTGTCCTTTCTTTTCGTGGATTCATCTTTCTTTTTTGCTGGGATCGGATCCCGAATTAGCAATAGGTTCTTGTGGGGGCTTTTCAAGGGTAACTCCATAGGTTGTTTTCCTTTGCAGGATGCATCCTGCTGGGAAGAACTGGGCACCGTTTTCGACACTGTTTCTGGAATAGTCGATCCGATGATGGAACTTTCACTATCCATGTTATCTTCGTTACTAGTAGTAAAGTTGTCTTCTTTGCTTGTAGTGTAACCCTCCTGAGAGGTTTCTTTATTGTTAGGGATCTCTAGGGCTTTGTCGTTGGTGTCCACCTCAAGTTGATTCCCACCTGGGTAGTCAAACTCATTGATCTCCTTTTCCAGATTGCAATACAAGTTGCTGGAGGGGGTAACTAACATGTTGTTTTGCTCAGAAGTCGCCCTAGGGCTTCTTTTCCTTCTTCTTCTGACTTCGATGAACCCATCTGCATCAGCTTCTAGATTAAGGGGGCCCTTGACATCCTCTTCCATCGTCAAGTGAGTCAATGCCCCTTTGCTGCCTTGAGCATTTCTGGGGGCTTTTTGATTTCGCTTGCTTTTTGTCTCAAAGGGCAATCTTTAATCCTGTGACCTTGTTGGCCACAACGAAAGCACGTATTGGGAAGGTTTTTGTAAATGATGTCTTGCTCCCATACATCCCCTTCGCCCAAGTCCACTTTGACCTTCGATGGAAGTGGCATGCTGAGGTCAGCCTCGACACAGATTTAAGGGTGCCACCGAGCATTGAACGAGTGTCTTGCACCTTCATAAATGAGACCACCAATGTCCTCGCGTGAGGCCAACGGCTTGCCGATAGGAGAAACAATGTCCCACACGAAGTTGTACAAGAAGTAAGGCAGATTAGGGAGCTCAACCCAGAGATGGTACCGAAGCGATTTCGATTTGTCGAGAGTAAAATCAGGGGACCATCTGAATAGGCCATCGCCTGTAATAACTGACACTTACAAACAATTAGCCCACGGGAGAATCACTTGTTGCGAAGCCACCGTCGCACGGTTTCGAGCGGGGCCTAGCGCCAAACATTTGGCCGACAAGGCAAACTTTCTTGAGCTCCTCGTGAGTTGACACAATTGCGGATCTACTGAGGGAGACCAAGGGGGGTTCAACGCTCTCGAAGGCCCCAAGGGCGGTAGAAGATCCCCCCTCCAAGAGAGAGGCCAGATTACCGATCTCCCCCGGAGGAGGGGCCATGTTACTTCTCACAAATGAGGGGGTCGCCAAATACATGACAAAGGCCCGACAAAGAGCTGACAAGAAAAGAACCACCCCCTTTTATCTTAAATTCACCAAACCCACACGAGGCTCAATGACTGCTTCAAGACAACATTGCCAGACTTTTATAAGAGCAAAGCACCAAAAACAGTGAGAATTTCTTAACTCTCAACTAAACAAAGATCTTGAATTCCTATTTCTAGATTCGCTATAAACAAAAATTTCACCAAAAGAAACTCCCTCGCCCAAAAGCGATGCAGCTTAAATAAAGCTAGCAAAGAAGGGACTCTAAAAAAAAAACTCAAGACAAGACGGAGAGCAGAAGGGACTCAAGGATTATTTCCAACTAAGTTTGGCTCATTTAACTCTCCGTTGAAGAGAACGGTTACTCCATTTCGAGGATATGCTTGGTGGTTGTGTAAACATTTTTTATCTCAATGTGGCCTTTATTGATGAAGAAACTTACCTACTGCCTTTGATTTATGCTTCTTCCTAGAAAAGTGATCAAAAATCTATGTTTCCCTTGTTTTATAAAAATCAACACTACCAACTGTCTGTCGACCGAAGGAATGCTTCGAATATCATGCCGCTCAGTCAGTCGCGATGGATATCCTTGAATATCATGCCCTCCAGTTGATCCCGATGGATACCATCCTCTGAGTCAGTTATGACGAACATAGAAGCTAGTCGATCGTGGGTGCGAGCAGTCGGTCGCGATGGATATCTTCGAATATCACGCCCTCCAGTCGATCGCGATGGATACTATCCTCTGAGTCAGTCGCGACAGACATAGAAGCCAGTCGATCGTGGGTGCGAGCAGTCGGTCGCCGCGATAGACATAGCTGTGACCTTCTTCCTCTGCTTTAGCCTACAGAGCACATTTCACTCTTTATACAGGGCCTAGATGGGAGGCATCAATCACATTAATTGATTCTAGGATTTGTTGCAATGATATACGAAACATTGACTTGTCTTTTTGGAAGTTATATACTATACTTTTCAAAAACAATGAATGCGTTTCTATGAAGATGAAGGAGAGAAAATGCTAATACTGCTCCTTCGTATCTCGCTCTGCTCCTTCGTATCTCGCTCTTATTATTTTGTATTGTGTTTATCCTAAATGGAGGATATTTTTCATAAAAAACATGATTTTGACATCCACATTAAGCTGAAGATTGATGCCAAGCATCGAACTTACGTTCGAAGTTGATGCGAGGCATTGAATTTTTGTTAAAAAGCCCTTTTTTTTAATGTGGAACTCGATGCGAAACATCGTTTCATTGCATTAAAAACTATCCAAGAAGTGGATGCATGCCATCCAACTGTTCCTAAAGAAGGGACGTTTTCAGAACAAGCCCATGCTTTACATCCACTTCTTGTTTAAATTACTCTCTTTTATGGAAGAACTCAATGCCTAACCTACGTATGCATTCTGATCACAAAAATGTGGAGAGCAACATTTATCAGTGGGTGATAGGAGTGCACGATTCTAACCTAAATATATGGATTAGTGAAGAAGTCCCTCTTATTGTAATTCAAAGGCATTGGTGCTTCAAAACAATTGGATATATGACAAGTCAATCACCATGTCCGAAGTTTCGAGGAAATATAAAAAAAATATACGGTATCTCTCTATCTATATATTCAACATGTTTTATCTATCTATAAATTAAGCATGTTATGTCTATCTATAGATTGGTTATATATGCTAAGCCTAAATTGATATAAATTTACCATTTTCCAACTATTATTTCCATCATTATTATTGCCATTGCTTAGACATGTGGCTGATATATAGCTCGTGTGTGTGTATACACACACACACACACACATATATATATATATATATATATATATATATATATATATATATATATATATATATATATATATATATATATATATATATATATATATATATATATATATATATATATATATATATATATATATATATATATATCAGCCACATGTCTATGAGTTTAAGCAATGGCAATAATAGTCATGGAAATATAGTTGGAAAATGAAAAGAATTTGTTTCTCCATCCATCATTCACATAGCTTGAGGATAAAGTCCAACACACAATCAAGTGGCATATAATAGGTTTATACCATAATTTCGGAAGTGCCATGAAATGTAATTTATGCTACACGTACCCGCTCTAAACATTCGAGCTTGTTCTGTTCAATTGGTTTGATTCGTTCCAAGAACCAATATGTATTGGCCATTCTAAAAAAATCTCAAAGTTATTCAAATAATGAGGGAAAAGAAGAAGAGTTTCCGTGAGCAATGTTCTCTTACCAAGTTAGAAAGTGTTTTGGCTAAAAATATGTCAGCATGTAAAATGGGCACCCTCTGTTCTAACCGAGGGGCGTAATATATGTCTTCTGACTTTAATGCATTTCTGGCTGAACGTGGGATAAAACATCTGTGTACAGTGCCATATACACCTCAACAGAATGGGGTTGCTGAATGGAAGAACAAGTCACTCATGGAGATGGCAAGGTGTATGGTCAAGAGTTAGGCTTTACCACATAGTTTCTGGCTTGAGGTTGTCATGTGTGCAACATATGTACTTAATAGATATCCCACTAAAGCAGTGCAGTCTACTACTCCATATGAGGCTTGGCATGGTCGCAAGCCATATGTTGCTCATCTACGTGTTTTTGGTTGTTTAGCATATGCATTACTGACTGAACAACATCGTAGAAAATTGGATGATAAAGCAGTAAAATGTATTTTTGTTGGGCATAGTTCTGAAAGCAAAGGATATCATCTATATCATCCATAGATTAAAAGATATTTGATGTACTTATCACATTCCTTCTCTAGAACAACATTGAAATTCTTGAAGCAATAAAAGACATCTCATTTATGATTCATGTATTAATGCCAATTAATCCTTTCTATTGTTTGTTGGCCCCCAAACATCTGTATGAACTAGGTCAAGTGGACAATAACTCACATGTTTAGTGTTTTGAAATGGAACCTAGTTTGCTGAGTCAGCTCGAAAACTGAACACATGTTTCAAGTGTTGGAGATAAACGTTTGCGGAAGCATGCGAACATCACAAGGAAGGAGGAGAAGCTTGGAGCACAACACACAATACTGAATGTATTGCTAGAGAATGTACAAAGATATGTAGCCCATTAGGGCAATAGGCATATATACAAGCCCGGGGGAAAACCTCCTAAAGAGGGAAAAAAGTGCCCCAACAGTCCTAGTGTGTTCACACACATCACTTCCTAAATATATCAGCAAATCCCCCCTAGGAGTGATGTAGTGAACAAGGATCTGGCACTCATGTATAAGGTAGTGCCAAGCTATGTGGAAATCACTCCACAAAAGGAAGTAAGCCTAAAGCTTCACAGAAAGTTTCAAACTTCTCCCTAGCCAGAGCCTTCGTGAAAAGATCTACAATGTTCTCCTACGTAGGCACATATGCCAATCTGATCTCCCCAGCAGAGAACCTCTCCCTAACATAGTGATAATGCACCTCAATGTGCTTAGTGCAAGCATGGAACACATGGTTCCTCGCAACTGCCGATGCATTCTTACTGTCAGTGAATATGGTGGTGGTAGAAGACTGAGCAACACCCAAATCAGCCATAAGGCATCTGAGCCACACACACTCAATAGTTGCTGTGAAAGATGCCCTATACTCACCTTCACAACTGGAAGTGGCCATAGTAGGCTGCTTCTTGCTCAATCAAGATATACATGAGCTACCAAGCATGAAGCAAAAGCCACTAGTGGACACACGAGTGTCATAGTAACCAACCCAATCAGAGTTAGAAAAAGCATGCAAATCTAGCCGTAGTGATCCCCCCTTGGGATAAAACAACCCAAGTAGCCGAGTATCACTCAAGTAGCAAAAGATGCACTTAACCGCCTGCCAATGCTTGACTCCTCGGCAACGCATAAACCTGCTCATCTGTGAGACAACAAATTGAATATCTAGCCGAGTAATGCATAAGTAAATCAAGCATCCAAGAGCCTACTGATAGAGAACAACATCAAATGCATATCCAGCATCACGAAGACTCAATCGTAAACTTGTCTCCATAGGAGTGGCAATAGTCTTACAGTCTTCAAGGCCAAAATGCTAAAATAATGTGTCAATATATTTCGTTTGACACAAAGCCACTCCACCATCAACTTGCATAAACTGAATGCCCAAATACGGATGCAAATGCCCCAAGTCAGACAGCTCAAATGCGGCATGCAAATCAGCCTTAAAATTAGCAATATGCTTTTCAATAGGACCAGTGAGCAACATGTCGTCAACATAGACAACAATGGTGAGAAGCACATCATTAGCACGCTTAACATATAATGTGCTTTTTGTTGGACTGTTCTCAAAACCATGTGCAATGAGATAGGCATGTATCTTCTCATACCAAGCACGTGGTGCTTGTTTTAAACCATATAATTCCTTCTTTAATGTGTACACCTGGTTTTCATGCCCTTTTTGCACAAAGCCATCAGGCTGAAAAACATACACTTCTTCATGCAAGTCACCACTCAGAAATGCTATTTTAATGTCCAACTGATGTACATTCTAACCATGATGAGCTCCAAGTGCATAGATGCTATGAACTGTAGCCATTCGGCAAGTAGGTGCATAGGTCTCACCAAAATCAATGCCTCTTTCCTGCGCATAACCCTTTGCAACAAGTCTAGCCTTATACTTGTCCACTGTATCATCAGGCTTACACTTCAGCTTGTATACCCACTTAGTCCCAATGGCCTTCTTGCCAGGAGGTAGTTCACATAAAGACCAAGTACCATTCTTCATTATAGCATCATATTCAGATTGCATAGCAACCATCCAATTTCCTGAATTTGTGCTTCATCAAACGAAACAGGCTCATTCTCATCACAGAGACTAGATGTAGCCATAGCATAGCAATCTAATGCAAAAGAGGCACTATGAGAGCCTGGACGAGTATGATATGATACAGGTGCATCTAATTTGCTGTCATGCAAAGTTTGCACCAGCCAGTTTGGCATAGTCTTTTCCTGCTCAATATCAGCTCTCTCATGTGCATCATGTAAATCTGCATCAGAAATGGAATGATTTGCATCATCACATGAAACCTGCAAAGGCTGAGAAGTTGCCTCATTGGGACCAACACTAGGCTATCCACAGAGGCAGCAAAGTATCATACATGTCTTTGGAGCTAACAAATGTCTCCTTAGTACGTGAAAGCAATGGCTGAATAGCATCTTCCACAGAAACAACATCACGGCTAACTAGAATGCCTTTAGTCTGTGAATGATACCGACGATAGACTTTACTTCCAGAACTGTACCCAACAAAAATACATTTTTACTACTTTATCATCCAATTTTCTGCGATGTTGTTCAAGCACTAATGCATATGCTAAACAACCAAAAATAGGTAGATGAGCAACAGATGGCTTGCGATCATGACAAGTCTCATATGGAGTGATAGACTGCAACATTTTAGTGGGATACCTGTTAAGTACATATGCTGCACAGATGACAGCCTCAAGCCAGAAACTATGTGGTAAAGCCTCACTCTTGACCACACACCTCGCCATCTCCATGAGTGACCTGTTCTTTCGTTCAGCAACTCCATTCTGTTGAGGTGTATATGGCACTGTACACTGGTGTTTTATCCCACATTCAGCCAGAAATGCATTAAAATCAAAAGACATATATTCCTCCCCTCGATCTGAATGGAGGGTCCCCATTTTACATGCTCACAGATTTTCAGCCAAAACCAAAAACTGTTTGAAGCACATGAACACTTCGGACTTTGCCTTCAATGGAATCATCAATGAAATTCACGAAGTAAAGATAATTTCCAAAAGAAGGTGTCTGCATAGGACCATACATATCACTATGAACAAGCTGCAATATCTGAGTAGCCCAAACTGAACCATCTTTTGGAAATGAGGAACGCCGCATTTTGCCCAAAATATAGCCTTCACAAAAATGTTTTCCAGATGCCTCAAGTTTGGGCAAAGAGGACACCATTTCAGATTTCTGGAGGTGTAGCAAACTAGCAAAATTCAGATGACCAAAGTGTGCATGCCAAAGCTTTGCATCTGACATAGCCTGAGAATCATGTACTCAACGTGCTGAATCATTATGAGATCTTTCATAGTCTATGAGCTTATACAACCCACGACACAAAATGCCAGAAGCAATAATCACATCGCCATTTGATAGATCATGAACTGTACACATGTCATCAAAAAGTTTTAGAACCAAGCCAATCTTTGCTAATGCAGAAACTGATAAGAGGTTCTTCTTGATCCCTGGCACAAATAAAGCATCTAACAAAGTGAAAGAACTACCATCAGCAATAGTCAAAATGATCTTACCAACTCCCATAACAGGATAGAGGAGTTGTTGGCGCATGTAACAACAATCCCTATAGGGGTAGGCTCGAGTGAAGAGAAGAAACTGCGCTGCGAGGTAATATGTTTGGTTGCCCCATTGTGAGAATACCAAACATATGAGTCTACTGCAAACATGTACTACTCATGAGAAGATGGGTCAAAACTGTAGACAGTAGTAAACGCCCATTCTTCTTCCTGCACAAGATTAGCAGACTCTATTTTTCGTGTAGAGGCCTCTGCAACAACCATTCCAGCCTATTTCTTCTTTCCCTCTTTAGCAGCTAGTTTTGGACAATTCTTTATGATATGATCATTCCCTTTATAGTACTTGCAAAAAAAGTTCTACTTTTCTGATTTCTTTTCATCTTTATCTTCCTTCTTCGAATGTGCAACATTTGCAAATTTCTGCTTACTAGTTGAAGAGCTCCATTTTCTTTTGCCCTTCTGACTAGCCAGGAAAGCTTGATCTGCAACATGCATAATGGACCTGTTCTGCCTCGATTGATCTTCCTCCAATAGAACAGAGACTAACTCATCAAATGACAAGGCATTTGGATTGCCTTTCATCATTAACCAAAGAGTAGAAGAAAAACTCTGGTATGAATTAGGAAGACCATTCAGAACGGTCTACACAAGTGGGCTATCTGGTATAACCTTATCAGTAGAAATCAATTTTTTCTCCAAGTCTTTGATCTTTGCTAGAAAATTGTCCATAGAATCACCTTCATTCATGTGCTCACTCTCCAACTATTTTCGGAGGTAAGCAACACGAGCCTCATTCCTTGCTTTGTACAATGTGGTAAGTGTATCCCAAGCATCCTTAGTTGTTCTACAAGAGTGAATGTCACGAATAATGGCACATTTGACAGACAAAGCTATCAATGCATGTGCTTGGGCATCTCTACCATCCCAATGAATTTGGTCTGTAGTAGGTGCAGCTGAAACCACAACCCGAACAGGAATATGTAGAATATCATCATCTTTGAAACCTTCTGCCTTCGGTTCTGTACCTGTAGTTGTAACAATTCCAAGTGTGATAGGACATTTTTCCACACCCTGCACAATGTTCTATAGTCCTTTTGCAACCCATACATGTCGCATCATATAATCCCATAACAGGTAGTTGGTACCATCCAACTTATCCTCAACAGCCAACATACGAAATACATCACTGCTTTCAGCCATGGCCAGTGACTAAAAAACCTTGATGCAGAAAATTGATTGTATCTCAAAAAGTGGAGCAGAGTTGCTGTCATTCGAGCACAATGGTGAGTACCAACATGAGGAGATCCACCTCATAATTTTCAATCCGTGCAGACGTGAGGACTAGTATGAAGACTATGAGCAAGTGAAGGCACAAGTGCGTGAGTGAGAAGCACACAAACATGCACACACATACACACACATGCGCACACAAGGCAAGAACAAGGAGAGGAACAATGGAGTTCTTTGCATTAGTCAAAAAGTCTCTTACATAAGCTCAATTCACAAACAATCTACCTTCAAAATGAGCTCTCTAGCTCTTTTTATAGTTTTCTGACTAGCTTTAGCCTTGTCCAGACCTAGTGTCCGGCCTAGTTAAAAATTAGGTTCTAGAGCCTATTTGAGGGCTCAAACGAAGTCTAAAAATTATGAAAATTGGTATGTAGCTAATTCTAACACTCCTCAAGCTCAAGGACTCCTCGGCTTGGACAAAATAGAGTCTATTCTACCAGAAATGGAATTTACAATGTGTGTGTAGTGATGACAATCACTTGAAAAGAATGATTAGGCCTTGTTGTCGTAGTATGCATGACTGCTCCGTTGTGCCTGTATGCTCTTCACAAGACCTGTTTGCCAACACTCCCCCCTTCCTAGTGTCTGTCGACCCTGACAGACCTCTGCTCTATAGGGTGGTCGATATAGTATTGGATGACATTGGTGGCTAATTCATGTTCTCCTATCCTTAAGCCTCTTGCTAGGTCTGCTTCCAATGCATCCCAGTTTATTGCACCGGGGACCTCTGGTTGCAGTGTGGTGTAGTACTTGGAGTACATGGCTTGTTCACAAGCAAAGAGATGGAGCAGGTGTGTTGGCTTCGGTGCGAAGACCTCCGAGTGATACTCCCAGAAACCTGATCTGAACATTTCTTCGAATGTCTGTTTGTAACATGCAGGGAGGTATTTGATGCATGCATGCCAAGCGTAAGCCACACGAATACTGGGGGTGGTGCGCATGTCATACACCAAATCGTAATTTCCATTGGTAAACCCCGGTAGACGTACATGTGGTGCTGCTGCATTTCTAAAGGTTTTCAGTACTACCTGCATCATATCTAAAATCTTAAGCATCATTTGAGCTGCCACATCTGGCATGGGCTTCAATCGAGGCATCCAATGTCGAATTGTGGCCATCATGTACGATATCGATGGTGGTCCTTGCAGTGGTGCTATGTACGGGTAGTTTAGCCATTCCTTGCATTGTGCATTGTTCTGAACTTTAATGTTGAATGCTTTCCAGGACCTGCGACGTGGAACTGGACCGTAGCATGGATTGTATAGGAGATGTAAAGGTGCATTGTTCCATGTCTGCAACATTTCAGGATATGTCTCTAGAAGTTTCTGCCGCCACGTTGGTTCACGAATTTTGCCTTTTTGCACTTCTGGAGGAAGGTCTTCGGGTTGAAATTGGGTAGCGAAGGTAGGAATCTTTCCTGTGACTCTCTGTATTTCTGCGTTATAATCTGCCAAAATGATATAGTACGGCCTGTATTGGAGTTCTGATGAGAGGATAAGGTGTCTAGATGACAGGTTCTTGAAGTAGTCGGATTGTAATATGGTATCTTCTATGACTCTCATGGCCTGATTTTGCACTACGGTTCACTCTTCATGTGAACTCCCGATTTCCTCCACTTGTCGTAGCCATGGGGGTCGCGGTGCTTCGAATGTATCCTGACCTTCTTCCGTTTGTCGACCTCTAGGGAAGGGTTGTGGGTCATATTCTTCTTCAAATGTTTGTTCCATAGGAATTTATACTGTTTCCTCATCGGTGGGAGCCTCTGGTGGGGATGGAGGTCTCTCATATTGTAGTAGGCGTGCTTGCAATTCTATGACCTGTTTCTGGAGATCTTTTAGAGCCTCTGAGTCTGTGAGAAGTGAAGCCGCTGAGGAGGTGGTTTGCGAGGCAGTCATTGTGTCCTTTTGTTGTTTCTACTTCAGTTGACCCAGTTCCTCTGATAACTGGTCATGTGCTTCAAGCAATCTAGCATAATCTTCCAAGATGATTTTAATATTTTCGGGGGTCACCGCTTGAAACTTTGAGGGATTGATGGGTGCCCCAGGTGTGCTTTCGATCGCTGCTTCTAGGTTTTCTTGATTCTGTAGTTGCACGCATCGATTCTCTTCATGAGCTGTTGCAAGGTGTCGCTTGAGTAGGGCCATATTTTGCTGAAGCTTTGAATTGCATTCTAGCTGTGTCTGTAGATGACCTTCTACCACTTGTATTGCTTCCCGGTCAATGTTCTGTAACTGTACTTCTAATATGCTATGAGCCTCTTGTAAAGTGTGGAATTGTGTATGGAGGCAAGCATTCTCCTCTTCTACTACAACAAGACGATGTTGTAGCATCTCCAAGTGCTCTTGCAGTTGTACATTATGTTGCTCGAGCTGATTGTACTCTGTCCTTAACTGTGATATACATGTGAGCATGGTGTCTAATGCCTTTCCTATGGAAGATGGTGTGGTTTGTACAATGGAGGATGCACTGGGAGGGGATTCGGGAAGGGGAAGAGTGAATGTTGTGTCTATTGGAGATGTGTGTGCTGGTGAAATTGGTGGAGGGGGGATGGGAGAAGGTGGAAGCGTGGGGGGAGAGGGAGGTGCCGTGGGTGGTGAAATGTCCATGCTTTCAGGAGTGGATGCAAGTGTGGTGTCTACCATATACATTGGAATGGTAGGTGGTGTGTGTGTGAAAGTGGTGAATAAGTGAGAAGAGGGTGTGGGAACTGAAAATAGAGGAAATGATTGAGACCGGGGTTGAAATGTTCTTGAAAGAAAGGCATGGAGGGGTTGGAGAATTGGAGGGATGGGGTTTGGGAGGTGAGATTCTGAAGGCAAGGAGGCCATAAAAGGTGGCGTGGTAGCAGGGAATCCAAAGAATATGGATCTAGAATCAGGATGGCCTATGGCTGAGGGCATGGGGGATGGATGTCCTAGGGCAGGCTCTATGAGTGATTTTGTGGATTGTGTAGTGATGGTGGTAGCTTCATAGATTGGGTTTTCACAAGTGGAGAATAGGGTTGAACTAGAGGTGGGAGTACGGAAGATGAAGGTTTGTTCGGTGGGTTGAGTGGTCGAGGTGATCTCCACGGCTTTTGTTCTAGGAGGCGATGGTGGGGGTGTGGGTGGTAGTGGCTCGGTTGATTCATCATGGGTGACTGAGTGCTCTTGGCCAGAAGTTATAGCTGCTTGGGAGGTTGTCTTAATGGGTTCTGATGTAATAATAGGCCCTTCTGCTCTCGTAACGGGGATCTGGATGTTTTTGCCTGACCACGGTCGTGTTTGGAATCTTTGTGGATCATATTGAACTGGAGACCTCGGAATCGCGGTTCGAACTGCTTCTACTACCCCATAGGTTTCTACCATGAATAAGAGACCTTCATTGTATTTTGAGTCAACTCCTGCTTCTTCCAAAAGTTGAGCCATGAGCACCCGACTGCTCTGTTTGGTGAGCAGTTGTTGTGATCGCACTCGTTCCATGATTTGATATAGCCTTCGGAGTTCTGCTGTATAAGCGGGGGCTTCAGTGGTCTCCTCTTCGTCTGCTCCTTCTTCTTCTAGGTGTCCTTGTTGTTGACCTTGCTGATCGTCACCCCAATGTACATGGCGACCTTCTGTGGATTTTCTCCTTCTTTGTGAAGATGTGCCCTGTTCTTCTGTATCTGAATAAAACTCTACATCAGAGAGTTGTGTACTTTGTAAGAATGCTTCGAGGTCAAAGGGACCCATCCCTCCAGCATCTCTAGTCGTAGCAAATTCAAACTCGGATGGGACAGGAGGAGCCGAAGGGGCAGCTTGTGTTGTAGTTTCAGATCCAGACCTGGGTATTCTAATGGTAAAGGGAGGTACAGTGGCCTCCCCTCGTGGCGAGACTTCTGGAGTAGTCAGAACTTCACGTGTCTCGACACAAGGAATTGAGCCCCTCATGCGCTTGGATTGATGAGTGTCAGTTTTGAGTCTCTTAAACATTTGTAGTTGTGCCCAAGTTAGAGCACGCTCAATGGGTACATCATATGCTAAGCACCTGTATATAATACGCGTGATTGCACAACAACCATTCACCACTAGTTTCCTGGATGACCTTTTACTTGCTTCATACAACTGCTCCACAATCCATACAGGAAGCTTAATTGGTAACGCACCTGTCTCCGCCAAGTAAAGAGCGAACCAAATTCTTTTGTGCGGTTGTGTGAAGCGGTCTTGACCAGGGAAAGCAAAATGTTGCATGCACATATGGAGAGGGATGGACCCGTTTGGTGTGAGTGCTACCATATCTTTAAGCTTCAGTAGTTTCCTATCCTTCATGTTAGTAGGAATGAGAGCATCCTTCTCAGAAGGTACATGTGTACCGTGCATATTCAAAGCAGTGCTCACCAATTCCAGTGTAAGTTCAAACCTTTTCAACTCGTTGTTGCCGAGCAAAGAAGGAAGTACGAATGTTCCTGGTTTATCCTTTTCTTCGTTAGCTTGTAATGTAGAGACCAAGTAATAGCATCGGAGGAGATCTGGTTTAGGTAGTGGTGCTTCAAAGTATTCGGCTAGCCCTGCACGTTGCCATATGGTCTGGAGATCTTCTGTGTTTTGTAGAGTCTCAAACTCCTTGGAGAAAAATTGGAATCGGACCCATGATCTATCATATTCACACTTAGACTCCCATATATACTTGGCCTCTCCTAATTGACGTGGCATGCCATTGAGCCAATGAGAATTGGCATGGACTCTCTCTGTGATCCCTGTGGGTGGATCCGGTACCGGGATCTGCTGAAGGTGTTGCAGCTCCATAGGTCGTTCAGTTGATGGCACATCAACAGGTAGACTATCCACATCAATTCTTGCAGTACTTACTCCTGCCTGTGAGCTCGGACCTGCTGCTTCTGCCATGAGAGTGCTTGTAGTTGTTGATGCTTATCTGCTAGAAGAAGAGAGAGGCACATTAGCATTGCATAGGAAACAGGATGTTACGGTGTTCCCTCCACAATACCAACATGACATTCCGAGTGGTTAGAGGTTAGTGGGTGAAGTGTTCGTGATGTGTGTACATGTGGGTTAGTAGGTTAGGGTTCACTCTAGATGCATACTTTGGATGTGCAATGTTCTCAGAATGCACCTACATCAGAGGGGAAGGATTTACAGAGGTGGGTCAGGGGGTTTCATATGGGGTTTAGGTCTCCAAACTTTGATGCTGGAATCGTTGCTTTTATTGGAGATGATGTGTGAAGGTTTGCGGACTGGAGTGTGTTGGGTTTGGGACCTTTTGGGTACCCATTTCCAAACATTCCAAGGCGTGACCGAGAATGTGGTGGTGTGGAGTGTAGATGTTTGCCTTTGGATGGGAGCCAATAGGACTCGTGAGTGTTGGTTTGATCTTGTGATTGGAGGTGAAGTTATTTGAGCTAGTAAGCAAGTCTTGGGCACCCATATTTGTCTAGCTTTTGGGATCACCTTCATTGATTGCTTTGGAACCCAAATAGAAATGGTTTGTCTAGATTGATGCCTAGGGTACTCCTTCGCTGTAGTCCTCGACACTGTAGCTTGCTTGATGCTTCTTTGGAATCCTGTCTCCAAAGTCGAGGGATGTTCACCTTTGCGTATCCAGATCTGCTTCATGCCATGGGGTATTCTGTATTGTACCGCTTGGTGTTCATTCTTCTTGGTCCTCGGGTTAGAGTAGCCAGATCTGCTTGCTTTCCTCGAATTCTCTTTGGTTAAGAGTAGCATGATTCGGTGCCTCTTCTAGCGGCCTTTGTGCTTGATTTTCTAATTCAATGTTGATGTGGTTTTGGCTACCCATGCCTGAAGAAGTCCACTTCTTAGGTTGAGGCTGACTGCATGATCATAGATCCAGTCTTGGCCCAGGACAAGAGGTTCGGTAAGATCCTCGTCTTCACACACTAGCACTTTGACTGCCATTAGCACCTCTTGAATGTAGAGGGGAAGTTCCACCTCACCAATGCAAGGGGTTTCCACACCTCCCAATCCTATGAGATATGCCTCTATAGGATTAACTAAAAAACAAGCAGGAGATATGATGTAAAAGGCACTTAATGGAATAAAGCTTCCCAGATTTAAGTCAATGGTAGGTAGTCAACGTATTAGAGAATGAAGACTCAAGCATACTTTAGCTTGAGGGGGAGTTCTCTGAACATCAACCTTACACATGCTTGAGGTGGATCGATCTACATAAAAAAGCTATCATTTGGATTACATAAAAAAATATCTCTTGGAGAGTTCTTTTACTTATGCTCATTTATTGTATTTTATTAAAAGATTCTTTATCGATTATTTTCCAATGTAAAAGCCTAGAGCTTTTACATTGTGAATTTGAGGAGAAAACAAAAGCTCAAATTCCATGAATTTGAGGTGGTTGTGCTTGGCAATCAATGAATCAATCAATCACCTAAAAGAAGATCAATCTTCACTTTTCCTAGATTGTAGGAAAGCCAATCAATTCCCTCCATTAACTAATCCCACCTTCATTTGAATTCAATGTCCATTTGTAGAAGTGGTGGAGCACTTCAAGAGTATATTTAAAGACTTCAATCACTTGTACATTACATGGAGGCAATATACATACACTTGTGGCCATTGTTTTGCTCCTTCATTTCTCTGCATCATCTTCTTCAACAATAATAGACTTGTAGAGGCTATTTCTCTCTCTACAGAGCTCCAAATTGGATGCGTGAGAACTCAATAGAAATTAAGTAGTATATAGGCTATGTGTACAAATTTTCAAAGCACCTGGATCAGTAGATTGGGAGAAAGCATAGTATTTCAGGCTCAAGGTCTATGTCTATGTAGCCCTGAAAAATAGGACATACCATTGTTGAGTGTTAAGTTCATTCCAAAAGCATATTTTGATTGTTTTTTGTACTCTTGTGCATTATGTACAGTCAAACCTATGTGTAGCATTCATCCAGAAGGATGTTTTCTAATTGTAATCATGCTGGCTGCTATGAGCATTTGAAGTTGATTGTTTCAGCCAAAGATAGTAAGTTTTTTGAGCTAGTCAATGTGCAAACCTACTTGTTTTTTGTATCGACTCTTTCTCATTGATGCTCCAAAGCACATAATGGATTTTATTGCCCTTATCACATGCCTATAAGGTCTATTTGAGTCTCAATAAACTCAAGGGATGGTCCTATGCTACTTGGATGGACCGAACTTCATCACCTCGCAACTCACTTTTCTACCTCCTACAAGCTTCTCCAAGTTCTTTCAAATACTCCCCATGCCATTAGAAATATAGGTAATTTTACGTTGAATGGTTCTCATAAGTCTACATTCTTGTAAGATATTCTTTTTCTCACAAAAATTATAAGTAATCTTGCTTTTGTGGGTCAAATGGTGGAAGTAGGATCTCACATCAAATTCAAGGACAATGAATGATGTGTGGAAAACCCTAACCAATAGTATATATTATTAGGTAAAGGTAGAAAAGAAGGAACGTTATTCATATTGAATGTGACGCCAAACTTCATCCACACAAACTACTTCACATATGGAAGTAAAAAGTTAGCAAAAGATCTTTGGGACAAAAGGTATGGACACATCACTACTCAAAAATTCAAGGACATGGAGAAGAAGAGGTTAATACTTGAATTAACAAACATTCATAATCAATCTCAATAATTTGTGTTAAGCTTCCCAACTGGGTGAGCAAAATAGGCTATCATTTAAGAAGTATAGCTATGTGATCCAACATCCACTTGATCTAGTTTATGTAGATGCATTCTAGCCACAAAAGGAGATATCAAATGGATTTAATAGATATTTAGTCATTTCCTTTGATTATTTTACAAGGATGAGTTGGATTTTATGTAGAAAATATAAATCAAATGTCGTTTATTATTCAAGAGGGTCAAGGCTATTGTAGAGAAGGAATATGAAATGTACATCAAATGATTAAGGTTTGGTGGAGGGAAAGAACAATTTTCCCATCATTTCTCTCATTTCTTGGAGTGAAATTGCATCAATAGACAACTTACATGTAGGTACAAACTAGAAAAAATGGTGTGACAAAAAGGAAAAATAGATACATTGCACAATGTGCTAGGGATCTGATGAAGGAGATATAAACGTCAAATTTTTGAGGGTTGACGCAGCGTCCACTACCGTAAACTTCATGAATAGAGAACTCAAATTAGGTATATATGCTTCAACACCATATGAATCTTGGTATAATAGGAAACCAAATGTATCACACGGGATTTTTTGGTTCTACTTGCTATGTTTTTAATAAAAAGTGAATTAAGAAGAAAACACAATGATAGATTAGAAAGATGTGTATTCTTAGGGTATGAAGGTGAATAAATGGGCTATAGATGCTACAATTCCACAAACAAGGAGCTAAAGGTATCAAGAGATGTTGTATTTGATGACTACCTTGGTATTCTTCGAATGCATCTATGCAGGGAAATGAAGATGATGAGTGAAGGACTTAAAGAGGAAATGAGGATCTAGAAAGCATGTTTGTTAGTGGTTCAAATGAATCAAGCATGCATTGACCTTGGATTGGAGATATCCATACATCAATTCAACTTTGTGATGCAAAGAACAAAGGCAACTCCAATATCAAAAAGATTAAAGAAGATGAATACTTGTGTGTAGAGCTTAGTGCAGACCATCATGCAAGGAAAGGAGAGACCTCAAAGGAAAATAAAAAATATCCAAATCAATGGAAGGTGAATAAAGAGTTCTAATATGGTAAGGTATCTAGTTGAGTGGTTTACTTATGACTCAATCCTGGTTAGAAACTTTGGCTATATCACCAAAGTTATTAAAGAAGCCACATAATTTAAAGAAGTAAATACATGCAAGGAATGGGAAAATGCTATGTAGGAGGAGATCAAAGCATTGAATAAAAATTGCACTTGTACATTAGTTCCAAGGAATAAAGGCATGAATATCATTGGAAAAACCTGGGTGTATAAGGTAAAGAAGCACTCAAATGTTAGCATTTAATAAGTATGAGGCAAGGAAAACATTAAGGGCGATTTATGCCCAATGGTGAAGTTTTTGCAATTTCGAACAAAAAAGGCTAATCTAATGACTTTCTAGGATCTTATATTAGCCCAAAAAATTATAGATTAGATGCCTTCAATGTGGATATATTCACCACCAATATTAGGTACTTCTCATATGTATGGTATAATTTTTCCAAATAGGTACATGTCTATTTGGGGGATGAGTCTTCTCGTGACGGATAGAATTTGATGGGACTAATCCCACATTTGATGGATTCCCAAGATGACCCATAAAAGGAGCACTATCTTTCCACTTCTTCATGCTTGGTTATCTCTCTCAATGATGATCTCCTCTCCCTCTTGTGCGCATGCATGAAGAGACCATACAGGATCTGAAAGTCATAAATCCCACATTTGAGGGATTTTTTAGCACACCTACAAAAGGAGCGCTCTGCTTTCATTCCCATCAAGCGTGGGTGGTCTCTCAATGAAGAGCACATATCTCTCTCTCTCTCTCTCTCTCTCTCTCTCTCTCTCTCTACCTCGTGCGCAAGCATGAACAACAATAAAGAAAAGGGATTCCTCCCCCCTCCTCGAGGGCATTTCTCTTTTGCGTTTTGTGAAGGGTTGTATTAAATCATGTGACCTCTTATATGGGACAATGAAGGAGAGACATAGGCTGTCAATGAGGTCCTCTAATCCCTTGCATATGGGATTAAGTGGGAGCCAAAGACGGTTCTAAATTCTCATATTTTTTAGAATTTGGATCCCTCTTGATTGTGTTGAGGTTGAAGGGACCTGATCTCTAAAACAATGGTTCCATAGAGAAATATCAGCAATATTTGATAAATACTTCTATAGTTTCAATGAAAGGTATCATGAAAATTCGCCCACATTTATATACTTGTGTACTAAGAAGGGGCTCTTATTTTTTAACCTGGTATAAGGCAAGGCTTTGAGCTAAGGATTATCCTATGACATATGGAAATGACTATGAGGAGACCTTTCCCCTAGTAGAAAATATGAATACCATTAAAAAAGCATTGAAATTGTAGTTGCAAGCATTGGAAGATGTACCAACTACATGTGAAGAATGCTTTCCTAAATGGAGAGTTAGAGGAGGTGGTATGTATGGACTAATCATTAGAGTTTGAATAGAAAATTAGAGGTTATTATGTGTGGAGGTTAAATAAGGAACTATATGCTATCAAATAAGCTCCAAGGCAATGGAATCAAAGGCTTGGTTGATGCCTCATTATTCTACAAAAGAGAAGTGAAGTGTCTGGCTGTTTACCTTTGTATGTAGATGAGTTTGTTATTATAGGTGATCATGAAGAAGGAAACAAGGAAATCAAGGAAAGACTTCGGAAGGAGTTCAAGATCTCTGAACATGGAGATATAAGATACTTTCTAGGTATTAGGGTCATATACAAATATATTGATATGTGGCTCATACAAAGAAAATCCATCTTTGATACTTTAATGAAGAATGGATTTACATGTTGCAGACCATTGAGCAATCCAATGGAAGTTTATATGAAATTGACTTCAATAGAAGGTAATGAAGTTGAGGATGCACTCTTATGCAAGTTCTAATTTGACTCTTTGACTTATCCTACTATCACAAGGCATAAAGATGATGATCACATCTTTTACATTGATTTGGGATGCTCAAATCATGTAGCAAGAAATGTGGCTTTACTTTCTGATTCGGAAGATCCTCACAACAAACATGAAGTGCAAACAAGAGATGACACAAAGCACTCGGTGGAGAAGATAGGTAATGTGAAGACATCAGATGGGAATATGAACCTCTTAAGCAAAGTCTTGTATGTCCCTATAATTACCAAAAATTTAATACGTGTTGGGCAAATATTTGAAAAAGGATTGCAGGTTAGATTCAACCAACTTGGAGCATATGTTGAAGACCCAAGGCAAGACTTTAGAAGGATTGCCTAAGGAGAAAAGACAGGAGGGATTTTCACTTTTGAAGTGGAAGATACAAAGAACATAGCTTTATTTAGCTATCTCAAACTCTCACAGAGTTGGAGATACGACACAAAAGGCTTGCCCACATTGGTGAGAGGACACTCAAAAAAATTTACAGGGACCAAATTTTACTTGGTTTGCCTAATATCACAAGGCAGCACATGATTTATAAGTGTGAAGCTTGTCAATTTGGCAAGGCTCATAGACAACTTCTCAATAGGAAGGGATATGTGTATCAAAATCTTTTGGATCTAGTGCACATAGATGTGTGGGGTCCTAGTAAGGAGCCATCTATATCAGGCACAAGATATTATGTGTTTTTGATAGATGATTGTAGCAGGTGGACCATTCTGTTTTTCATGAAGCACAAGGATGAAGTTTTTAATTGCTTTAAGAAGTATGTTTCTCTTGCTGAAAACCAAACAGGTAGGACTTTGAAAAGACTCAGATCAAATGGTGGAGGAGAATACTTCTCTTCTAAATTTGATGCCTACTTCTAAGAAAGAGGCATTAAAAGGGAAGTCACTCCAAGGTATACACCCGAACTCAATGGTGTAGCAGATGGGAGAAACAAAGCTATTGTTGAAACTACAAGGTCCACGCTCAATGAAAAGGGATTTCCAAACTACCTATGGGCAGAGGCTATGTCTACAACCACATATCTCATAAATATACTTCCATCTAAGTCACTAGATGGAACCAATTGATATGAAGTGTGGAATAGAAGAAGATCTAGTCTAGAGCATTGTAAAATCTTTGGATGCATAGCCTATGCTCACATTCCTTCTTAAGTAAGAGGGAAATTGGATCCCAAGTCAAAGAAGTGCATATTTATTGGTTATGACCAAAACCAAAAAGGATATAGATTGTACAACACAACTAATAAAGGACTCTCTGTGAGTAGATGTGTAATTTTGATGAGAACAAATCATCATTTGATGATGATAGGAAAGTGAAGCTGCCTTATGACTTGGATGAAGATTTTTCATCACTTCAACCAAAAGAGCCAAGGCAAATTGAAGAAAGTTATTCGTAGATTGACCTAGAAGACTTGGAAAGACTAATGCTACGGAAGAGCAAAGGTAAAGCAAAGATGCAAGATGAACATATGGACCTAAGAGCTCACATCAAGCACTTAGAAGATCTTCAAGGGAGAAGAAGAAACTAGAGAGGTATGGTATGATACTTCTCTGTTCACGAAGCACTCAATCTACATTGCAAAGGATTCAACCAATGAAGAACCTACCACATTTGAAGAAGCACAAAGCAAGAAATCTTGGAGAGATGCAATGGATGAAGAAATGGATGCCTTGAAGGAGAATGACACTTGGGAGCTTGTACCTAACAAGCTATCTATGAAGATAATTGGATCTCGATGGATATACAAAATCAAGAGGAATCTACTTGGAAGTATAAATAGACATAAAGCAAGGTTAGTTGCTAAAGCTCTATCATGAGCAGACTTTCTCTCTTGTTGCAAAAATGTCTACAATTAGGGTTCTCATTAGTCTTGCTACATCTAGAAATTAGAAGATCTATTAACTTGATGTAAAGAATGCTTTCTTTAATGGATGGATTTATGAGGAAGTGTATATGGCACAACCTCCAGGATATGAGGACGCACATCATCCTATATGTACGCAAATTAAAGAAAGCCTTGTATGGATTGAAGCAATCTCCAAGATCTTGGAATTCCAGATTGGTGACTTATTTGCACGACCAAGGATTCAAAGCTAGCAAGGTGGATACCTTTTTGTTCATAAAGAGGAATGGATCTGAAGTGCCCTATCTATGTGTGTATGTTGATGATATTATTATCACAAGGAATGAACTTGAAGGAATTAAACAGGTAAAGAATCAAATGAAGGAGGAGTTAAAAATAAGTGATCTTGGATCACTCACTTATTTTCTTGGACTGGAGCTAATCTACATAGGTTCAGGTATGTACATTATACAAAGGAAGTATGTGCATGACATGCTCATCAAGTTCAAGATGGAAAACACCAAGTGTGCAGGTACAGCTATGGACTAAAATCATAAGCTTAGTGCTTATGAAGGAGAGAAAATTGAAGAAATGAGAAGCTATCAAAGCTTGGTTGGAAGTTTGAACTATGCAACACTGGCAAGGTTGGATATATGCTATAGTGTTAACATATTGAGTCAGTTTATGCATAAGCCCAAAAGAGCACATATGGAATCGGCCAAGAGAGTCCTCAAGTACCTAAAGGGGACCATGAATGAAGGTTTCTTTTATACATTTACTTTAGATATTGAGTGAAAGGCCTACTTAGATGCAGATTGGGCCGAATCTAGAGATGATAGAAGAAGCACATTCGGCTATGTATCATTTGCAGGTTCAAAAATCATTTACTGGTCATCCATGAAGCAACCAACAGTGGCATTATCTTCTATTGAAGACGAATATAGAGGTTTGGCTAATGCAACTCAAGAAATCATGTGCTACATGCTTGATATGATTTGATTTATGTTCATTTGTAGTCATATGTGTAGACATATGAGCATCTCTTGTAAAAGAGCATATTTTATCTCTTGTAATTGTGAAAAAAAGAATGGCTTAAGTCATCCATGATGTAAAAAGGAAATTCGTGTCTCTAACTACCTAAAACCATGAATCCATTCGCTGAGATAATATCTCCTTATTCTTAACATCACTTTTAGGTGAAGTTATTTGAATTCAAATTCAAAACTACCTCCAAAAGTAGATATAAAAGGAGCAAGAAGGAAGTCACCAAGAGAGCTTGATTCGGGCCCACTTCATGTTCATTTGTATAGATTGAAGAGCTTAATCCATAGCTCTATCATTCTACTCCCATCATGCAAGTATTCATTGCCAATGTGGTTGTAATTATATGTGAATCTATACATTCATCATTTACTTCTTCTCTGTTTTATTCTCTACTATACTCACCCAGAATAGTAACTTGAGAAGCTCATATCTTGGACTATACCTAAAGTTTTCAGAGTTTTAAAGTGCATTGGATTTCTCTATAAGCCTAGTGTATGATCACAAAATTTCATGGTCATTGGATTTACTGTTTGTGGAGAAATCTTTGTTTTTCTGCTCACTGGTCGGACCTCTATAGAGCCCCAAAAATGGCAAGAGTGTTCCAAATTTTGCTAAATCTTGGTCTCAGTGATCAATTGATCAATAGAAGTTTTTTAACTTGGATTAGGAATCTATATAGGTCTATTGTTATTTCCAAAAGGAATTTTTCTAATTCCTACCAGGTTGAGAGCACTCTTCATTTTTTCTAGCACGTGTATGTACAAAAATAGCAAGTTTTGAGAGCTAATCATTTTGCAACTAGTCTATCTTTACTCAAACTTTTGAGATACTTGTTCCAAAACACCTGGGTGATTTTTTTGTGGATTTATGAAGTTCAAAGAGTCTACTAACCATGTACTTTGAATTTGCTGATCTCACATGTGGTTTTACGTTAGAAGTTGAATAACCTAGCGCGACCCTTGGTGAGAAAATCCCTTACTTGCTTGAGTATTTTCTTCTCCCTTTAGGTAGCCATAGCTCACGCTTTGTTTTGATGGTCAAGGAGCTAGAAAGCTTTAAGTGTAGAGTTGATTTTCTCTTCATATTGAGTATCCATTTGTTGTCATCATTCTCTTTTTAGAAAGCTAAAATATTCCTCTATAGTTCCCTCAAAACGTTAGTATTAACTCTACATATTCTTAGGGAAATCAATTCTAGGGTGAATAGTTGTCTCTATGTACATGTCTAGTGAAGACAGTGAGTATCTTGTCTTGGAGGCATTGGTTCTCAGAGTAGAAATGGGTATTTTGAGTGGGATAACTTACATTAGGAATGTCTCATAGTCTATTTGGAGTCTCAAAAGTGACTGGGTTTATTCCAAAGGAAACCAGAGAACCACTGACTTGAGTGAACAAAGTTATATGAGAGTATACTTGTTAGGCTATTGTAGGTCCAAGCTACATACGAAATAAAACATTTTCCCATCAATGGTATCTGAGTAGTTTCGACATAAAAAGCTACTTAAAGAGGACTAAAAGATCAATTGAAGGCTTTGGAAGAAGAGGATGTGCTCATTCAAGTTCAAGAGCATACATACAAATCAAGAGAAGTATCGTAGTGAAGACGCAAGGCATCTCTCTCATCTCTTTTGGTACTTTCGGAGTAGATAAGTATTGGCTGCATGCTCATCGCTCTTCTTGCATCAAAGAGTGATAGAGGAGAGCATTAGAGTAAACCATGTCAAAATATAACACCATATTGAAAAGTTAGATAAGAACAACTATTAGCCATCTACGTTTAGGATGTGTAGATTCCTCATGCCCAAGGGTTTATGGGGCCTTCCTAGTGGAATAGATGTCAAACCAACATTGGGGGATAACCAAACTCAGGATTAGGCAAGGCTAAGATCACATAAATTGAAGAAATGAAGTGTTGTGGGTAGAGATCAATGGACAAAATCATGCATGGAATGGGAAGACCTCAAAGTCAAACAACAATTATCCAAATAAATTGAAAGGTTAAGGAAGAAGGTCTAATAGTGTAAGGTATCTAGTTGAGAGGCTTACTTATGAACCATTCATGCCTAGGAGCCTTGCATATATGAGAAAACATATCAAAGAACCCACATGTTTTGAAGAAGAAAATACATGCAGGGAATGACAAGAGTCTACATAGGAGGAGATAAAAGCTTTTTAGGAGAATCGCACTTGGAAATAAGTGCCAAGAAAGAACACATGAAGATCATTGGAAAATAGTGGGTGTATAAGGTAAACGAGAACTCAAATGGTAGCATTTCTAGGTATAAAGAAAGGATTGTAGCTAAAGGTTTTTTTTTAGACATATGGAGTGGACTATGACGAGACCGTTGGCCCTACAGAAAATATGACTACCATGATAACAATTGATGTAATCATAGCTAGCAACCATTCGAATTTGTACCAACTAGAAATAAAGAATGTGTTCCTAGATGGAGAGCTAGAGGTGGTGGTATGCTTTGACCAACCATTAGGGTTTAAAAATAGCATCAAAGGTAATAATTTTTGGAGGTTATAGAAGGCAATATATGGTCTTCAGCAAGGCCAAACAACATGGAATGAAATGATTATGGACAACTTGATTATTTTTGGATACAAACAAAGAAAGGCTGATCCCTTGTCATTCTACAAAAGAAAAGGTGAAGCACCTATCCAATTATGTCTATATGTAGATGACTTGATTATTATAGGTGATCATGAAGAAGGAATCAAGGACATCAAGGACATCAAGGAAAGAATCGGGAAGGATTGTAAGGTCTTGTACCTTAGACATCTAAGATACTGTATAGGTATTGAAGTGATTCTAGGAAAAAAGGTCATTTCATAAATGCCAAAGGAGCAACCAACAACTGCTCTCACCTTAAGCTCAATATAAGGTATTAGCATAAGTAATGTGTGAGGTCATGTGGCTAATGAATCTTATGGGTTGATGGAATTTTAAGTAAGTCATTTCCAAATCATGTGTGAAAACATGAGCAATGAGTACCTATCTACTAACCCTATTTTCCATGCTAGAAGCAAGCATATAGTGGTACATTATCACTATATCAAAGACAAAGTGATAGCAAAGGAGGTGCAAGTCTAACATATAAATGCCAAGTATGAGTGTGATCATATGTTTACCAAAGGATTGGAATCAACCAAGCTAATGAAGTTCAAAAGAAACATTATAATAATGCAACTTGGATGAAAATATAAATGATGAAGTTTGAGGGGGAGTGTTGGAAATCAAGAACCAACGCTAGGAGCATATTAACCCCTTCACTTATTGAGAATTAGAGCATCATGAAGCAAGCAACCAAGCACAAAAACATGTGCATTGTTTCTCAAAGGAGAGGTAAGGATTTTGAATGAGATAACTTTCACTAAGAAGGTCTCATAGTGACCAAAATATCTTGAATTCATTCCTTGTGAATGCAAACTATTAGTGAGTATGCCTCTGAGTTCATTCAAACTTCAAGATGCATGAGGAAGTTAAGCATTCTCTCATCACGTGTGACCTCACAATTCCTACTGAAATATATTTCAATGTAGGCTAGATATACTGCTTGCCTATGACTAATAAACATTGGGGTTGTCCATATTAATCATGGGAGAATGTTCAACTTCACCATGCAAATTGAAATTTGAATGGTCTTGTAGAGAGTGCAAGTTTTACGTCAAATTGGAATAATGCCACCTATGTTATCATGACGAGATATTGAATAAGCTAGTGGTAGCCTTGCTAAGCTCATCCTTTGCTTGCTTGAGGATTTTCTTTACACTTTGCACAACCATAGATCATGCTTTGATTTCTCCATGTAGGCGGTTGTTAACTCTAACTATCAAGCAGAACTTCTTATCCATAGGATATCCATTTATTTTAATCTTTAATTTGTTAGAAATCGCATCTAGGCCTATGGAAATTCAAGACTCATCTCTACATATGCTTATTGAGATTAATTCTAGAGTGAACAGTGGTCTGTATGTGCATGTCTAGGGAATGCAATAAGCAGTCGGTATTGGAGGGATTGTTTTTAAGAGTAGAAGCAAGTATTTTGAGTGAGAAAACTTGAAATTGGAGGGTATCATATTCTAGTTTGAGTGTTCCAAAGTTTTCATTCTATGGGAGCTCATACAATGCGTCTTTTGAAGAAAAAGGTATATGCGAACATATCTATAAGGCCACGCATGCTTCAAGGTGGATAGGAAAAGTGTACATTCTCCCATCAATGGTATGAGAACACTTCCACAGACAAAAACTCTTTAACATGGCCGAACGGATCCATTGAAGGGCGTGGAGGAAGAGGAGCTACGAATTTAAGTTCAAGGGCATACAAACAATGGAAGTGAAGTATACTAATAAATAGGCAAGGCATCTAACCCATCCTTTTTGGTACTTTTGACGTAAAGAAGTAAAGATCTTGATACTCATCAATCTTCTTGTAGCAAGGGGCCTTAGAAAAGTACATTAGAGTACACAATGTTAGAATATAGAACCCAAATTGAAACTCTAATTAAGAATAACCACAAGCCTTCCAAGTTTAGAATGTTTAGCCTTGTCATGGGCAAGGGCTCATTAGGGCTTGTTACTGGAACATATTCCAAGCCTAGATTAGGGGATAATCTTTTTTTATTTAGTTGAGGGTTTTAAAAAAATGGAATGAGAGAGATAAGAGGATTATATTCATTCTATCTCGACATCTTAGAAATCCAATGGTAGGGCGTATTATGGACTAGGCACTTCATTCAAATCATAAGAAACCCTAGAGAGACTATACTCTACTTCAACCAAATCTAGGAAGAATCAATTTAAGAACGAAATCAATAATTTGAGAGAAATAGCAAGTAGCAACATTAATGATTACATTCTTAGTATCAAGGAAGTAATTGATGCATTAGGATCCATAGGTTGTCACATAGATGATGATGAACTAGTTTCATATGCATTGAATGGGCTTAGGGATGATAAGAAGTGGGAATCTATTACCACATGTATATGCTAGAGATAATCTTCTCGACTTTGAGCAACTAGTGGCCTTAATGGTCACTAGGGAGATGAACATTGGAGGATCAAATTCGAAGGGATATGAATGCCAATGAAGAGGATCAAATGGATACTTTCTCCTCATGTTGGAACTCACCATTGTGTTGGAATGACACCAAATTTGGCGCCGTTGCCGGGGAGAGAGCTTCGAGGACGAGCATGGTAAGACGTCGAGTTGAAACATTGGAGTTATAGGTAATATCCTTTCTTTTCCTTATTTTTCTTCATTTTTTCTTATTTTTGCATCACCATCATCACCATCATCATCCCCACCATCTCCCACCTCCATCTCCATCTCCACAAAAATTTCAGTTTTTTGGTCATATCCCACTCCCCACCTCATTTCCCTCATTTCATTTGTGAGAGAGAGCGAGAGAGAGCTTGCATGCGATCTGTTTTTGTGTGTTTTTTGAGCCTTTGTTGCAGGAACTAGCTGTACCACCATCTCCAGCAGCTTGCGTAGGAACGATAGACTCTGCACAGGTCGGGGGACTACCTTTGTCTATCGCGACAGACAGGAAAACTTGATATTTTTTGAATGCATGTTTGGCACGGTAACCTACACCATTAGAGCACTCCAAAGCACTAGAAGATTCTAAAAAATTTGCGTTTTTTCAGTCTATCGCGACAGACACTGTCTATCGCGACAGACACCGTCTATCGCGACAGACCAAAACCACGACAGACGATAGACCCCGTCTATCGCGACAGACAGAGACCCACGATAGACCCCGTCTATGGCGATAGACACCATCTATCACGACAGACCAAATTCCCGGACAGACACCACCTATCGCGACAGACACCCGTCTATCACGACAGACAGAGACCCACGATAGACCCCGTCTATCGTGACTGACACCGTCTATCGCGACAGACCGAATTCCACGACAGACACCGCCTATTGCGACAGACACCCGTCTATCACGACAGACAGAGACCCACGATAGACCCCGTCTATCGCGACAGACACCGTCTATTGTGATAGACCAAAACCACGACAGACGATAGACCCCGTCTATCGTGACAGACACCCGTCTATTGCGACAGACAGAGACCCACGATAGATCCCGTCTATCGTGACAGACATCGTCTATCGCGACAGACCAAATTCCACGACAGACTCAGTCTATCGCGACAGACACCGTCTATCGCGATAGACCAAATTACGACAGACGATAGACCCTATCTATCGCGACAGACACCGTCTATCGTGATAGACAGACATTCCCGACAAAAAATAAAAGGGTAGTTCTTTGCAAATTTAGGCTAAATTTTGGGCATATTTACATACCCACTCACTCATACAGTTAATGGGCCTTGGAAAAAATGCCCTAGAACCCTGAAAGGTCCTGTTTGTCTGTTTTAACCCCCTAAGCCCTGAACAGTCATAACTTTTTCATTTGAAATCTGTTTTTTGAGCTCTAGGGCTTGTCAGAAAGCTTGTGGCATATACTACACGCGCTCAACTGTTTTTTATAAGAATAATGCATTGATTTTCAGATAGGGTATTTTGAAGTTGACCTACTGAGGGGTAGGTACACCAAGAGAGCTCTAGAAGACAAAACATTTCTGACAATAGCAAAGGGGGAAAAAAGGGTCATTAAAAGTGTCTGTGATAAATTGTCTGTCAATTGAAGGATCAAGTTGGAGCTAAACTTGGGAATTTTTTACAGGATTATCAAGAGCTCTTGGAGAAATCAAAGCGAGTGCCATTTTGTGCAGGCTTGGGAACTTGCTTCCTGGGCAGAGAAGCATAGCAAGGAGGAGCGTCTTGAGGTTGGAGCATCTATTAACCCCTCAGTCCATTCTTAGCATAGGCTAAGTGCGAGTAGTTGTCTTGTTTGAATAGAGGTATGATAGGAATACTCAAGTTCTAAGAGTCTTTAACTTCTCAAGTCCAAGAATAGTCTAAATTGCAATCAAGGGATAACTTAAAGGAAAAGAACTTAAACTAAGCAGACACAGAACATCAAGTACGACACACTAAATTGCTCCTGACGATGCTTAATTAAAAACAAGAAAACACATCCAAAGGAACTTAAAAGGAACAAGTGACTGGTACCAAAGAAATCAACAACGTACAAAGGGCATATGAACCTTAGATCAGGATGACATCTAGGGAGAGATAGACAAAGTCTTAGGTCTTCAAAGGCTAGTGTCAATCACACTGCTAGGTCTTGGGCCCAGCAGCTCAGCCACTTTTCACATTACCCTAGCTCTGAGACTAGTGAATCAGAGATGTTTCAAGGTATGGAGAGACCTACGGGGAGTTCAGGTGTGCCATATTTGTATAGGGTGGAAGGACCCTACAAGGCATAGCTGGAATACCTCAAGACCAACCGATTAGGTGCTAGCATTTATGAGGATGACCTAGGAAGGTCTGTGGTACAGATCAAAAACCGAGATCAATCCATTGGATTGAAACACCCAGTAGGCAAGTTTGAAAACGGAGCATACTTGGACAAAGAAGGAACCATATATGTAGTCACTAGTCACCCACACAAGACAAATGAATTTGGGAATGTGATCCCTGAGACGGACATAGGTGACCTAGAGCAAGGGAACATAGGAGGAGAGCCAAGGACCCCTCGAGGAAAAGTCTATGATATGTTGATTGTTGGGATGTCCCCTTATGATTTGTCGTTTCCGAAAAAGAAGTTAAGAAAGACACTTGATATGAAGGATTTGAGGGATGCCAAACACATTCTTTGCATCCACATTACTCATGATAGGAATAAAAGATGCATATATGTGTCTCAAAGTGAGTACATATAAAAAATACTTCATAAGTTCAATATGAAGGGTGGAAAGGCAGAGTACACATTTACCCACATATGGCAAATTGAGCAAGGATGATTGTTGTAAATCAAATGAGGAAAAGGAATTCATGACCAAAATTCCTTATCAGGCATTTGTTGGTAATCTCATGTATGTTATGGTATCTACGAGACTAGAAATTGCATTTGCAGTGGGAGTTGTGAGGAGATATATGTTAATCTTGGCAAGAAGCATTCAAAAGCAGTCAACATGATTTCGAGAGATATGAGTGGCAATAAAGATAAGTGGCTATGCGTAGGTAGAGGAAAAGCATCCATTATTGCTACAAAGATTTTGATTATGCTATTTGGTAGATAATTGAAAATCTATATCAAGGTACATTTTTCATTTTGCTTGATGTGCTACCTCTTAGAGGGTCTTATTTTCAAGAATGTAGAGTTTTTTCCACCATAAAAGCAAAGTATGTTGGAGCAAGTGAGGCATATAAGAAACCATTGTGTCTTTTGCATCTTGCTTGCGATATGAATGTACCTAATCATGTACCTCATTTGCTCAATGATAGTCTATCATGCAAACACTAAGCACATTGAGGTGAGGTATAACTTCATTATAGACTGCTAAGTCACTAAGTGCATTATTCTTTAGAAGGTTCATACTACTAATAATGTTGTAGATGCTTTTACCACATGATAGCTTTCAATGTTATTATCCCTTCATGGCCATTACTTGATTCGTGATCTTTCATACTTACTTGTACATTGTATAATGTTCCCATGAAGTGTGAGGTATAGTATGTATACTTACACTCAAATATTCTTTATCATTCTTTATTTTTCTCCCATAGAACATGTAAATAGTCTCTTCAAAAACATGTAGAATAGCATTTTTAATTTCTAATTGGATCAATTTCCAACTTTTTGAAGCTACAATGGCAATCAATCGTAGATGTACTCATTTTTGCAACAGGACTAAATGTCTCTTCATAATTTTTCCCATGTGGTGACGTGAAATCCTTAGCTAAAATTGTAGATTTATACATGACTGTGGGTCCATCGAATCTCCATTTGATCTTGTAGACCGACCTATTTGTGAACACGTTCATGTCAACTTGCCTAGGTACAAGCTCCCATGCTGATTTTCATGAAGAGCATCCATCTCTTCACTCACATCATTTATCCATATGTTATCTTGACAAGCTTCTTCATATGTGCACGGTTCCTTGTCCTTCACAACTTGAGACCTAAAAGCATAATTCCTAGCAATGAAATTATCATATGTTAGCCTTTGAATAGGGTGTTTAAACCTATCTGACCTGCTCTCATTCATTTTGGTAGAATACTTTCTTAAGTCCATCTTTTGTTTCACATTAGCAATCACTACCTCTTCAAAATCATCTTCCTCCTCACTAGAATGGAGGTCCCTTACCACATTACCTTGATCATATTGGTTGTGGCTTCATGATGAGCTTGGCTCAACTCAAAGTGGAGGGACTACTCAAAATTAGGCTAACCTAAGTTTATTCTTCATAGGCATTTTCTGCCTCCTCAATATCTTCAACCTACAATGCATTAGGTGGCTCATAAGGAGGCTTAAGCTCATCAAATACCACATCCCTTGATATTCTAAGCTACTTTGTGATGGGATTGTAACATCCATACCCATTGTTTTCTTTAGAGTCACATATAAAGATGCACTTCTTTGCCCAAGCATCCATCTTACCTTCCCTCACCTCTTGAGGTACATGGACATAGCATACACATCCAAAAATCCTTAGATGTGAAAAGTGAGGCTTCCTTTGGTAATAAACCTCATCTAGAGCAGTTTCATGAACTCTTGATTTGGTCATCCTATTCATCAAGTAAGAATCTCTATTTGCTGCATCAACCCAATATGTAGATCAAACATTCATTTCATTTAACATGCATCTAGCTACCTCTACAATTTATCTATTTTTTCTTTCACAAATAGAATTCTATTGAGGATTATAAATGCATGCATATTGCCTCTTTATCCCTTCAGCCTCCAAGAACATGGTAAATGCATAGGAGAAGTACTCTCCTCTACCATCTTACCTTAGAGTTTTGATCGTGTGGCATGTTTCATCCTTAACTTATGCCTTAAACCTTTTGAATGCATCAAACACAACACTCTTGTGTTTTATGAAATAAAACCAAATATTTCTAGAGAAATCATCAATAAAGGTTAGAAAGTACATATTAATTGCATGTAATGGCTCTCTTGACGGTCCCCATGCATTGGTGTGGACCAAATCAGAAACTTAAAAGCCACATTGTTGATTAGCTTGAAAGGCCTTCTTCTCTGCTTCCCAAATTGATGTGCTTCACATACCGCATGCACATTTGATATGGTGAAGCTTGGAAATCCTCTAAAAACTTCATCCTTTTGCATATTCTTGAGCTTCTCAACATTAAGATGGCCAATTATTTTGTGCCATAGATCAATAGCTATAGTTTAGATGACTCGCATGTAATGAGCATATACTTACTAGAATCTACCTTGATTCCAAGTGTAAACATCCTACTTTGTCTTTCACCTTCAGAAATGAGCTTGAATCCATTCTTTGGATGTTCTATGAAGCATCCTTTGTCATTGAATTTGACCTACTAACCCTTCTTTACCATCTAACCAATTCAAATCAGATACTTAGCAATAGTGGGAACATGCAATACCTCTTTAAGTGTAGTTCTCTTGTTTCCATTTTGAAATGTAATATCTCCAATATGTCTAATGACATGCTTGACATTTATCACCAATCTCAGCACACCCTTTTTTCTTAGAATCCTACAAATTCGTGAACATATCTATCATACATGACAACATGTGGTTGCTGCAACCACTATCTATGTACCACTTTTCATATTTGTGTTGCAAATGACCCCGATAAGCATGGCTCATGGCTAACACTTGATCATTACCTTCATTAGAAGCATATTTACCTTGATTATTCTTTAAAGTTCATTCATTTGCCCAATGGACATGCTTACCACAAGAATCACACTCATCTCTCTTGCCTTGAATGTTTTAACCACCTCTACCTCTAGATCTTTGGTTCTTTCCTTTGACTTTGCCATAAGATATGATAGCTTCATTTTCATTCCTATCTTTGGACTCATTTTTCCTTCTTTTGACTCCTCTCTTACATCTACCTTCCCCCCTATTTCTTGCATACATCATATATAAACAACCTTTATCTATTTCTTCATCCTAGAAGTACCTCCTTATTGATCAGAAGTGTGGTAATGTGATCAATGTGAGGTGTGTTCTCTCTAGCATACAACGAAGAAGTGAATGGCCTCTATTTTTCATCTTCCTTGCAACCATTAAAACAATAGGCCACCATGTCATGATCATCTACTTGGGTGCCTATCACTGCAAAGGAACCCCTAATGTTTTTGGCTTTCATAATGTACTCATAAACTAATAGATTACCTAGTTTCTTAAGGTTGTTAAGATCATTCTTTAACTACATCCTTCCTAGCTTTAATGTTAGTTGTAAACATCCCGTTCAAGTAATCCCACGTCCTTAGTTGTCTCCATTGATTGAATATGTATAATCATGGTATTACTAACAAATTGTGAGATCATGAACATTACCTTTCTATTTTCTGATCTCCCAATCTTTCATGGCCTTTAACTCAACTACAATAGGTTCCATTAGATACAATGGTACTTCGTTGACATCTGATCCATCAATGATGCCATCTTGATCCTTGCTTAATATGAAATCTAGCATCATAAACCTCCAAGGCTGGCAGTGGTCCACAAACTATTGAAGTTCAAGTGACCACAATAAGAATGCCAAAGCTTTATTTCATCAATGGAATAGGTATGATCGACCAAGGTAGTTGAGGCAGCACTTCTGTATGTATCCATGGAATATAAACCATTACATAATGTACCGGACATCGTGATAATATCACCATTGCTGAAATCGTGAACCATACACTTATCATCAAGAAAGTGTACATGAAGTTAGCTTTGGCAATCAAAAGAACTAAAATTAAGTTCTTATTGATATTAGGTACATTTAATGAGTTTTTCAAGAGAATCACACCTCCATTTGTAGTAGTAAGTGCAATTTCTCCTACTCCAATGATAGGATAAGAGGCATTATTTGCACACACCACATTTCCTCCTTTCGTTTCATCATTGAAAGATGCAAAAATTATTTTGCATGAAGTTATATGCTTTGAAGCACCACTATCAAAGAGCCGTTTTTCATTGTGTTTAGCAAGCTTTTTACACTCATCAATAGTATGACCAGCCTTTCAACAATCTTTGCATCTCTTCTTCTTTACCAATCAACATCTTTAGAAGAATGACTGGAAGAGGAAGGTTGAGGCTTTGGTTTTGATGAGCCCAAAGCTAAACCATACTTGCTTTTCCCTTTTTGTGAGATAGCAGGTGCTTGTGTTCTATGAATCAAACCACTTCTATTCATTCTAGAATGCTCTTCTTGCAAAAGAAAAGACACAATCTCATCAAATGCATACATATTGGGATCTCTTTTTCCAAACAATTAGTGTGTAGTGGCAAAGCTTTGAAAAGCGTTTGGTAATCCTTCCAACAACATAGAGATGAGTGATGCATCTTGAATACTCTCATCTAATATTTCAAGTCCTTGATGTGTGTCACATACACATCCACAGGCTCATTTTCATCCATACATACATCCTCAAGTTGCTTCCTCAAGTATGAAACACGTGCTTCATTATGCATGGCATACAAAGAAGCAAGAGTTTCCCATGCCTCTCTTGCTGTACAACATGAAAAAAATGTGTGGAACTATATGATGCTTCACAAAGGCACAATCAATGCATGAGGCTTGAGCATCTTTTCCATACCATCTAAGTTGCTCTTGTGTAGATGGAGAAGGAGTAACCAATGTGCTTGAAGAAGAAGATCCATCTGTGACAGTGGACTATGAAGTACAACAACCTATGAGTCTTTGACGTACATCTGTCACTATGTTTCAAAGTTGTTTTGCAAGAAGAGCATGCTTGATCATGTACTAACACATTTGAAAGCTGGTTCCATCAAGCTTATCTTCAGCTTAAAGCATGCCAAACAAGTCATTGCTACCAGCCATTTCATTAAAGAACAAGAATGTGATAGAATCTTTACTTCAATGAGGCTAAATGAATGCTGAAATTTCAACTCATAGTCTGTCACTCTGATCCAGATTCTCATTCCACGAAGGGCTTTGTAATGGGGTTAAAACGAGAGTGCAACTAGTGGAAATGTCTCTTTGCTACTGAAAATCATTATTCTATGTTCCAAAGTTGATTTGCACTCTTAAAAATGCACACATAATGATGGGAAAAAGGAAACTTTAAGAAGGAGATGAACCTACTCTGATACCACTATTGGGTGTGTCAAGAAGTGCAAGAGACACACAAGAAGCACACACAAGAATCACAAACGCACCAAGACACATGGAGAAAATGGATGGTTGGAATAGCTCACTCAATTGATGATGAACTTAGCTGAAGTAAGAGCTAAATAATATCCCTGAGTACAAAGTACCACCACCTATGAGGGAATCATGTATATGGTGACATGGGGAAAGAACCTCTGGCCAACACGAGAGTAAAAAGTGCCCAGGTATAGGGAAAAGGTTCACATCAAAGCTACTCAAGGAACACATAATTTTAGCATTATCAAGGTAATATACTCTAGTTTATGTGTATAAAACCTCTCACGCTTAGTCCAAAACAGTTCAAAGAATCAAGCATTTGACTAGAGAGAGGTATCTATGAGTGTACATGTGAGGCCATCCATGCTTCAAGGTTGCATAGGGAAGTTGTACATTCTCCCACCAGTTTTCATTTCCATTTTATATTTGCTAATAGACATATGTATTAAAATGTTATCATAATATATACATGCCACCTTTAAAAAATATTCTAGATTTTTGGATGCATTGAGATTACATTTGGGCCTTAATTGGTGATTAAGGCCTCCCATAAGTCCTTGATCTTTGTGAAAAACATGTATTATTTTCAACATCAAAAATGCTTTAGTGATATTGGGATATATTTGAGGAGACATTTCATCTACATTGGAGGACTTTGTCATGGACAAATGAAACCATTCTAAACCTCAGATTCCATGTGAATCCTATATGTCATGATTGGTTCAGAATTAGGAGAAACCAATGCTTCCATTGCATCCGGAACATGCCAAAACCTTAAGATCGACTATCTTCTTGCTTGATTCTGACATCCAGAGACCATGCTTCGAATTGATGACATCATCAATTCATAAACGCCCTTGGAAAACCTATATGAGGAGGGGTTGGCTTCATTCATTTGAAGTCGAGCATGTCCTATATTCGAGAATATCCCGAGGAATATTGGAGTACCTTATTCATTGGAAAGGATATGATATCAGTTATCGTACTTGCAAACCTGCACAAAACCTTTAGAGAGCACCAATCAAGGTTGGAGAATTCCATAATTAGAGAAATCCAATGAAGGTGAGTCTAGAGAACATGAACGCTCCTCCTACAACTTGTCACTTGAAAGAGAGGTGATGTCATAGACAAAGAAAACCATCCTTAACCTTAGATTCCATGTGAATCCTATATGTTATGATTGGTTCATAATTAGGAGAAACTAATGCTTGCATTGCATCTAGAACGTGCCAGAACCCTAAGATTGACTATCTTCTTACTTGATTCCGACATCTAGAGACCATGCTTCAAATTGGTGGCATCATTGATGACATCATCAATTCGTAATCACCCTTGGAAAACCTATATAAGGAGGGGTTGGCCACATTCATTCTCAGTCTTGCCAATACCAATCTTGGGAACTCACGGAGTCGTGACCGCCAAGTAAGTACTCTCCCAGTTCCAGTTCCAATTCTTGTCTTCTTCCTTGTTCTAGTCTTGTCTAGTCTAGTTCTTAGACATCTTGTCTTGTCCTCTTGTAATCTTGTAGTATGAGATTGTGTCGAGTTCTTTCTTGTATCTAGTTTGTCTCCTAGAAGGGAGTTCTTGTAATCGAGATAATTTGTCTCATACTTATGATCCATGGTTGTGGGACCTCCTATATCATCTCTAGTTAAGTTTTCATACCTATTAGTCCCAGGTTGTGGGAAATCTTGTATCAGTCACTTATTCTTGTATGGTTTTCCCTTCATGGGTGTTCTTGTAATCAGAAGTGTATTTCTGAAATCTTGTCTACTGTAGTCAGAGAGCACAATCTAGTGCTCCCCTAACAGACTTAGTCAGAGTCTCTATAATTACAAACTACTTTGTTCCCAAGAGAAACCTCATTCTTGAAGATTTCTTTCAATTGATACCAAGTGACATGTGTCCAGTTTTCCTCACAAACTCATCCACCACTAGTATGGCCTCATTTTCCTTCCTATGTTCTCAATTTAGCCCCATTATATCTAGTTTCAAAGAGGTGAGTACTCTTTGTTTTTTTCTATTGGGGTAGAGTTACAAACATGTAGGGAATTTCGGAGAGAGGAATATATAGACAGAGAGAAACTATAAAAAATCATGTATGGAGACAAATCGAGCCCTTCTTATCCTATATGTGATCTAAGAAGGCTAGAAGGAGCTCTATAAGAGGTATACGAGGAGTCTTATGAAGTTAACAAGCAAGAGGTATAAGAGAAGTCTTATGAACTCAACCATGGGGGTTCATTTCTTGGATAGTGAAATAGGTTCCTCTCTAGGCTTAGGGCATGTGTGTACCTTTTGGGTATGAAGAAAGAAGGCTTCCACTCAAGGCATATTTGATGCTTAGGGGCTACAATAAACAAAAACGTTGTATAGAGAGTGGTAGGCAAAGAGAAAAATGAGCACGCATGAGGATGCTCTTCTTCTTAGAGGTTCAAGTTGATCACTTTCTCTCAAACGAATTTCCTTGCTATAGTTTCCACCACTTGATAGAGGGAAAATGACTCTCCTCCCAACCGATGACTCTCCGTCATAGCTCATGGATCTAGGAGATGCACGTGGTAACTAACATCTTATGTAGAGAAGTTCAGGTCACCTGAACTGACTTGTTCAAGTCCCCTACTCCGCTTTAGTTCTCCTTCGCAATTGTCCTGGATTCATGTGTGCTCACATGGGTTAAATCAAGTGAAAGCATCTAGACGATTAGAAAATCTATATGGCGAAAATACCCTCTTTGGGGATTGAATTTGTGACCCCACGGTTCCTCCCCTGATTATTATCATTAAGGTTAAGCTCATTCATTTGATGAGCTTAAATGAACATTGACGTCACCCATCTATCTAGGTGTATTGATCCATAGTTAAGCATTGTTTGACAACATATAACATCTCTCTCCAACATCATAGTTGTGATTCTGATTTTTGAGGATCTCTAATTAGAAGCGGAGGTTGCAGTGGGATCTTTCATCTATGTATTTTTCTTTCAGGGCCTTACTTGACCATGAAGTCTTCATAAGCTACACGAACAAAAACAACCTTAAAAAGCTAAATCTCAGATACCTTAAACCTAGTAAACGTATAAAATCCTTCCTAGTCATCGCCACACATTCGCAAGTGGTGATTTCCCCAATATTTCAAGCCTTGTTTAAAGAACGACAAAAAGAAACATTATGTAGTCTACAGTGTGCACTTAATTGTCTCGATGTTGTAAAGTCTAAGAGAATTCTCTCACTACCATTCAGATATGAAGAGTAACTTTGAGAATCAGAAGGGATGGATGAAGGAGATATAAGGGGCATTCAAGGTGCGTCATCACTATTCTTCATATCTTAACAGATGTGTTACTCTTAGATATTTATGGTTCATGCACACAGTCTTTTTTTCATTGAGCTTTCGTACGACAGGGAGCAATAAAGTCAAAATATTCACAACAAATACTTTTGCTCGGACCGGTTACTTATGGATCGAAAGTATGCCATAATTCACAAGTAACCGCGTTCTCAAGTCTACGCACTAACCTCCGAGATTCGGATGATTGACTCATAATTGACGTAACAATTTTTTTCGTTTTCGTTTATGATTCTCGTGCAATGTGTGTGCGTGCATGCATATCTACAAATATACTGTAGAGCTGTTGAAATTCACATTCCGCGAGGTTTTATCTCTTCGTTATCACTATTGGATCCGTCTGTTTAAGTACAAGAAACTGAAAGAGTTGAAGCTATGAAGTGCTCCAGCCATCTGGATGTTAAAGCGCATATTAATACATGGATCTTCTTATTATCCGTATATGGGTGGGAGCGAATAGATCGCACTGATGCTATACTACAATAACATCCTTGGCGCGTAAAGGTGACAAATTATGAAAGACGATGACGATAACTATGCCAATAGCAAAAGATCAAGCATTGGCTCCACAGTTCCGATAGGATATTCAATTCCTTTTCTTTCTCACAAAGGAAAAGAAACTGGATGAAATACTGTGGAAGAGCTCCCTTAACGATAACGTTATGTGCGAGGACCTCTCCACCTAGAGGAAAAACGAAGATGAAAAAAACAAGAAAAAAGACGAACAAGGCCACTCCCTGCAAAGAACCTAACTTCTGATAATGATCATCATTTCTTTCAATGTTAGAGGGTTGTGACACCCCTCAAGAGTGGCCATTATTGGCCATTGGATCTGCAATAAAAGCTTTAATCGAGACTTCATTCATCTTCAAGATATCAAAATTGAGAGTGAGGATCTTTAAAAGAGACTAAAATGTATTTCATCATCCCATGTCTAGCTCTCTAGCGTGCACCCCAAGAAAAATGGTGACTCCACTATCAACATTACAAGTAGTTGGTACTCTATACTTGTGGACATCCTTGTGGTTTAGAACCATTGATGGATTGGTGCTTCCTTTGAGGTTCCTCTCTAGTTCACCATAGTCTTTGTGTATGCTCTCAATATTGATTAAAAAAGACTTGCCACATGGCAATTGTTGAACTCTTTCCCTCTTAACATTGTCCTTTGTGGGGACTCTAACGAGTTATTGATGGTCATGAGACGGAGGTTCGGGATCAAGTGAAGCTCCACCTTGATCTCTTGGAGATGAAAGATGAGGTTGGTTTCTCATGGTTGAACCTCAAGTCTAGAGCTAACTTGAGAAAAGCTAAACTTGACACGAGCTATATTTTGAAGAATATCATCGATAAGTCGGCCCCCCTTTCCTCTCACAATGTGTGGATCTTGTTGTCTCTAAGCACGACCCGATTGTGCTCACCTTCAAGCCAGACATCAATCTCAAGAAAACCTGTTGGTTTTATGCCAATATGACAATCTTGTCATAGTCCCCTCAATCTAGTAGCAAATTAGGAATGTCTAGAGCAAGGCCTTTGCCACCCACTCCTCTTCGATCAAGTGGGAAGATTTTGCATAAGCTTTCTCTAGATAGGAGACCCTAATAGGAGAGGTGTGCTGAAAATTAAATGGGTTACTTTCATAAGCCAAAAAGACTAGGGTTGTTTGGGCATTCTAGATATCGAAGGAATGGCCAATAAGTTGGTGGTCAAATGGTTAATGAAAGGGTGGAGCAATAGTGAAGCCTTTTGGGCCAAAATGACTTTTGGAAACTCTTATTGAACTAGAAACATTAGTCCACAATCCTAGAAGGGTGAAGGGCTATAGCTTTGGTGCCTCAAGTATCTAACATGAACCCTCTAGCTAATATGGTTTCCATCTCCTTAGAGGGACTATGTGAGGGGTATTTGGACCATAGAAAGGTTTCTAGACGTGCATGAGAGCATGCTCCATTTATGACTTGGAGGAGATTTTTAGGTAGCAAACCTTTATCTATAAATATACCGTCTCATAACTAAGTACATTCTATATATATTGTATTTAGAAATCATTAATTGAGGAGAGATCCCCCCATGATTTTCATATAAAACTATCAATCATTTCTAGTAAAACATGATAGCATATAAGGACACTTGGAAAGAACTATAGAGAATCACGACTAATGAAACACAATTTAAATTTCAAAGATATGGAAGTTTCACAATGGGAACTCTCAATACTACGTGCTTCATTAACGCACACATGAAATTATGTTTGAGGAGCATTTTCACTCTCACATGTATAGTAGTCAAGAAATTCCTTGACTAAGGGAAAATATAATGAAATAAAATATCTAATAATATCCAATATAGTTCCCAACTGATCGACGTGACACGTAACCTATAAGAGACGATATTATTCATTAAATGCATTTTCACACATCATGGATTTCCAAGAGTAACGTTATTGGATCATGATGTTGGATTTTGTAATCATTTTTGGGTTGCCTTATTTCACCATTTTGGTTCTCAAATAGATTTTAGCTTTGCATTTCATCCCCAAAGTAGTGGACAAAGTGAGGCTACAAACAATACTATTCTTAATTTATTGCATTGTTATTCATTATATAGTCCCACTCATTGGGATGAAAAGTGACCATTGCTTCAATTTTCTTACAATGACACCACACACACCACTACTGGTCATGCACCTTTTGAAATTGTTGATGGTAGAGATCTTCCCACTCCCATGTCATCCACTCAAACTGGCATTCCGATGGTTGATTCTATTGCTCAAGATCACATTTCTATACTTCATGATGTTCATGAAAACATTAGGAAAAGTTAAGAAATTTATACACATAATGTCAATACAAAATGATTAGCTAGGTAATTCAAGGAAAATGATTTTGTATGGTTTTGTATCATTAAAAGATGTCTCAGAAATATTTTGCAGCATCATAAATCTAAACTGAAACAGTTAGTAAAGTAGTGGTTAGAATAAGGGTCACTATACACCATAATTTCTATTGTTAAAAGCAAAGGCTCTCTATAAAAGAGACCAACCTTTACTTCCATGCATACTTTTTGGAGTCGCTCTCATGTAACCACTATTTTGACCTAATAAAAAAATCCTATAAATACATGCATTCTATGGATTGTCAAAACAAAGTGCATGGAGGGAGATTGCACCCAATACTATGTTCTATCTCGTCTCCTTGCGTACCTATTTTCTCTATGTGTTTTCAACATTCATAACCTGTGTGTGCGTGTGAGTTAAGATCTTGATAACACATAATCCTCGGACTTTTAGCATTTTGAAATTTTTACAGTTAGAAATATGGGGAGAAGTTAATAAGAAAAAATAGGAAATGAACTTGAATGAGAAAGTTACCAAGGTAGAACAAGGTTGGTTTATTAGTGGGGTAATCCGAATAAAACTTTTTGAATAACCTTAGTAGGATCATGCAAGAACATGATACATCCTATAAAACGTAGGAGTCTCTTGATAATGCAATTAAAAATTAAGATTTCACCCCAACTAGAGAAAACATAATGCAATGGAAAATTAAGATTTCCAACTCCAGGATCACACCACGTAGTAAGAGAAATGATTCTGTCCTTATGTTCATGCAAAGTCTAGATGGATTAGAACTAATGTGTCTCTATTAACTTTGACAATGATGATGACGTATTTACATATACCACTAATGGATTTAGAGATAATAAATAAAACCTAATGTATATTGTGTTTAGTTTTTCTCGCATATGGTCACAAAAGGATTATTCTTCCGAAAGGACAAGAAAAGGAAAAAAATCATGTTTTTTATGCATCAAACTTCTAGGTAAGAAAGATATGATTAGCTAAAACTATAATAGTTAGAGGAAATCTTCGCCAAAGTTGAAGGAATAGAGAGAGAAAAACATATATAAATGAGCCATAATAGAATTCTAGGACTAATGTATAAAAAGAGGAAGGGACGGTCGAGGACCCTCTGAAATCACTCTTGACTCCAACTCAAATGGCTTTTGTGGATCCATCACTTTGACTATTGGAGCCTTTCAAAATGACTTTCTTGAGAGTATAAAAAATGCTTTGTTGCTCTTGCTTCTATACAAAAAGTACTTTTCCTTGAAGAAACTTCATCATAGATGCTCGTACCTATGAATAAGATGAAATGAGTTTTTGATGGGAACCTCAAAGTTATAGAAATGACCCAAGTTTCCCTTCACTTCGAGAAGTTGGCCATGCTCATATAACTAAGACCTTCTTGGCATCCGTTTTGGCCCCATCACTGATGCCACAACTCTAGGTACTCTATCTTTGGGAGAAACATATGAGTCTTATGTGGATTTACAAATAATTGATTTTCCTTTAATTTATTTATTACTAGCCTTAAATGACTGTCGTGCTCATGTGTATACCTATGATAAACTAAGAATTCATCAACAATCCACAACAACATTTACCAATGAACGAACTCATATTCTATCAATCAATAGCATCATTAAAGGAGCAAGTGTGCTAGTAAAAAAAAAGTGGCAAATTTAAAAATTCATAATGCCCAGAACATATCTTGAAAATTACTTATGCTAATCTTTCTCTTTAACGCTAATTTGGTGGTAGCAACTCCTTAAGTCTATTTTGCTATAAGCAATTGCTCCACCTAGAGGATCAAGAAGATCATCTATCTTGGGCATGTGGTATCCATGCTTGATGACTATCTTATTGAGTGCTTTGTAGTCCATACACATCCTATAAAATAAATCATTCTTCTTCACTAAAAGAGTTGGTGTTGCAAAAAGAAAATAACTAGATTTGATAAGCTCTTTCTCCATGTACTCTTCCATGACCTTGCAAACTTCATTTTCCTCCCTCAAGCTCATATAAAATCATGGTTGAGCAATCAAACTCTCTCCTAGCACCAATTCGATCCTAAGCTCAATATTCCTCCAAGGAGGTAAACCAAAAGGTGACTTATTTAAGAAGAACTCCTTGAATTATGCTCTTACTTTATTTCAAAGTACTTGAGCATTCCAACTCAAGCTTCCTTGATTGTCAGAATCCATCACTAAACACACAATGAATACAAAAACACAAAAACAATAATTTACTAATAATCAATCTTGAGGAGCTGGATTCACGCCACAATCACGGCTCTAGGACATATGGCAATCCATGGATCAATGGTCACATCGCGTCATGCTCAAACTAATAGAGATAGGAAGCAAAGTTTGTTACTCATCATTTCCTACCATACCATTGTTTATTTAGGACTACATGAAAATGGGTGAGTCATGTGAAAATAAAATCCAATCTGTGCTCATTGGATTGGATCTAGATGCATAGACCAACTACTTGTCACTCCCATGTCTTAGTGCCCTTCCCATCATCAAAATCCACTACGAAAGCATACTCTAATTGTCAGAGTGTAACCATCTAATAAGATGCAAATGAAGGAAAGTATGTATGGAAAAAGTGTCGAAGAGGAACTTGATAGGATTTCCTTCCACGAATCCTCTCAGAATAATGAGTTCCTTGTCTCGAAACTAATAACCTTTTGTTGCCATTGATGAAGCTACAACATTTGGAATTGAAGGTACCTTCTTAGTGATTATCATTTCGACTATGGGAGATCATATCTAAGATGGGGAATCCCCAACATCCTCATCTTCATAGCTCCCAATCTGTGTGGGGTTTATTAATATGGTTGCAACTATCTTTTTCCTCTTACGATAGTCTTTAAATTGATGTTTTGCTAAGCACCCATAGCACAAACCTTCTTTATTGCCTTGTCATTTTGCAAAGAGAGAATAATAGACTTATTATAAGCCCTGTCATCAAGAGCCAGTACAAGGAATAAGGGGGCATAGAGATAACCCCAATTTAAAAAAAGTAGGTAACATCGCTTACGCAATGCTATTTCGAGGTAGCATCGCATAAGCTATGCTCAAGAGAAAAAAAGGGTGGGTTGCATAAGCAACGATGACTCTCGCTTAAATGATAAAAGAATATTTTCGCTAGGAGCATCACAAATTAGCAATGTGAGAAAACTACTTGTAATGAAAAACTGTTGCATAAGTGATTGCATGTGAATACCATAAAAAAACTAGATTTCTCCTGGCACATTTCTACACTGCACAATTGTGTCAGGATCTAAAGAATGAATGAGCTCGAGAGTGAGAGAGAGAGGAGAGAGGAGAGACATTGCACTACGAGCACACTCCAATCACACACACACACATTCAAGAATGTACACACATGCATAAATAAACACATGCATACATGTATATAGAGATATATACACATATAAACATACAGATAGACACACACACATACACTCGCATGCATACATACACACACAAAAGAGACACAGACATACACATAAATTTACACACATAGACTCACATACACACATACAAACACATGCATATACACATATATGTACACATGCATACGCACACATACACATGCATATACATACACTCACATAGACACACATACACTTATACACACATGCACATACACACACATATACATACACACATGGACACACACACATACACATATATGCACACACACACACACACATAAACTCTCTATACACCTACAATCAAATACACATCTATATACACACATACACATACACATATACACATGTACGTATACACGTAGACACACACACACACATATACACATACAAACATGTAAATACACACACACGCATGCACATATACAAACACAAACATATTGTCACATGCATACATACACACACGTGCATACATATGTATATGTATACATACATACACATATGCATTCACACATATACACATACACACACATACACGTACACACAAATACACATATACACACACATAAAGTTACATACACTCATATATATACACATGCATACACACAAAAAACATACAAATACATATACATAAACACACACACACACATATACATATATACAAATATACATACATGCACATAGACACAAAGACACATACACTTACATGCATACATTGACACACATGCATACATGCATAAACTTATGAAATCGCACACATACACATGCATATGCATACACACACAAATACACATTACACATGCGTACACACATACACATACAAACACATATATATACACACACATACAAATACATACATACACATACACACATATACATACACACATAGACACACACACATGGACACACACACATACACATATAAACACACATATACACTCACATGCATACAAAATGCATATATACACATGCATATGCATACATACATACACACATGCATACACACATATACACATACACACACATGCATACACACACATACACATATACACACACATACACACACACATTTAGTCACATACATGCATATACATACACATGCATACACACACATACACATACACACATTTACATGCACACACACACATATATACACCCATAGACACACATGTACATACACAAAACTAGACACACACACACATGCACATACACTAACATGGAGACACACATAACCATATACAAACACATAGATATGTCACATGCATACATACACACACATTCATATACAAGTATATTCATACAAACATACACACATGCATCCACATATACACACATACACATATTCGCACAGATAAATTAACATACACATATATATACACATGCATACACACACATACACATACACACACATATACATACACACACATACACACATACACATAAAATTCCATATACATACACACACATAATACCTATACACACATACACATATACATACAGACATAACCAAACACACATACACATGCAGAGGCACACACATAAACACTCACATGCATACAAAAAGCATGTAACACATGCATATGCATGCATACATACACACATGCATACATACATATACACATACATAGGCAAATGCATACACACACATACACACACACTCACATACAATCACATACACATATACATACAAATGATACACACACATACACATACACGAAATTATACATAAACACACTTACATACGCATACACACATTTACATACACACACATAGACACACACATATACACATATACACATATACACATACATACACATGTACATACATACACATAGAAACACACTCATACACATATACATAAATTCACATGCATATATACACACATGCATACACGCATATACACATACATGATAATATAAATATACACACATAGATAAACACACACATAAAGTGATACACACACAAACACACACATACATACATACATACATATATATATATATATATATATATATATATATATATATATATATATATATATATATATATATATATATATATATATATATATATATATATATATATATATATGTGTGTGTGTGTGTGTGTGTGTGTTTGTGTGTGTGTGTGTGTGTGCATACATATATTTACACACATATACACACACACATACATATACATATACATACACACATAGACAAACACACACACACACACTCACATGCATACATACACACACATGCATACACATCCATATGCATACATACATACACACATGGATACACACACAAACACATACATGCACATATGCATACACACATGTACATACACACACATACACAACTACACATACATACACATATTAATACACACACATAGACACACTCACATGCATACATACACATACATGCATACACATGCATATGCATACATACATACACAAACATACACATACACACATGCATACACACACATACACATACACACATGCATACACACACATACACTCACACACATACACATACACATGTACACACATACACACTATACATACACATGCATACATGTACACATATACATACACACACATATGTACATATAGAAACATATACATATTCACACATAGCAACACACACATACACATATACACACACACATGCAAATACATGCATACACATGCATATGCATACATATACACATGCATATGCATACATACACACATGCATAGACACACATACACACCTACATAAATATATACACACACACATATACTCACATGCACATATACATACATGTGCAAAAACACATATACACACATACACATATGTACACATATACATACAAACCAATCTACACACACATGTACCTACAAACACATCCACATATAGAGAGACACACACACATACAATCACATACACACATATACATACATACACATATACATATATGCATATACACACACATACATGAATGCATAGACACATGCATACATACAACATGCATACAAACATATACACACATACATACATACATACATACATACATACATACATACACACATGTATTTATACAAGCACACATATAGACACACATACATGCATACACATATATGCATACAAAAATATACATACACATACATACACACATACACATGCATTCACACATACATATGCATACACACATACACATACATACATACATATAGACACATTTACATGCATTTACACACATACACAGACATACACACATAAACACACATCCTTTTTGTTTTATATGTACAGATATTGTGGATTGTAGTAGAAAGTGATAGACAAAACTTACTCTCATAAAGAATCTTATGAGAGGAAAAGTTCCACCTGATTCCTTAGGGGTTATCATGCATGAGTATGCAGACATGCCTGAGGAAGAATAAGTCTACATGATCCAGATGCTTACCCTGCCACAAGAGGATGGCTCTTATGTTGCACCATTTCCAGAAAGACAGATGTCTACACGTAGGTATGTTTTCTTATCATAATATAATATTTTTAATTATATTATAATACAAATGTTTTTATTCATCATCACTTTGTCTCTCTTAGATCTATAACGTGCTCTAAGATAGTCTAAAGATTTCGTCTAAGTGGAATATTCTAGTTTGTAGGGTTCCTATAGTGTCTGTTGTATGGTGATCCATGTGTGTATCCTCCCTATGGAGTAATGAAGGTCCTCATTCCATCTTTATAAAAGTATGTGTTCTTTTTACGTTTCGTATATTTTATCTTTTTTAAATGTTTTTATGGTTTTATGTATGTATGTACATCTATATAAATAGTGGTAGTGGAAACTTGCAAATCACAAGCGTTTGCATAAAAGGAAAATTATGCTGTCTACTTTCATACATCAAATAACTATGCATAGAAATTTTGAAGATTTCGATAGAATTTTGGAAATAAAATGATAAGCTTAATAAACAATCAAAGTACTCTACAAGAACTTAGAGTCAAGTGTGCCGGTGGGCACATAATAAGAAACAACGATACCCAAAGGACACTACATGCCTTGTATAATAACCAATGTGCATGTGGCACATATATAAATTTCATAAGAGCATTGAATGTTCTCACTTTCACCTTCAAAAAAAATTACGCTACCATCCTATTTTTAGAAAAAGTAGAGTGACCTTTGAAATAGTACTTCTGTATGGAACCATTAGGAATTCCCGTAGACAACTTACCTTCTCTTGGGGCGATGAAAAAAACCAAGATTACATAAAATCACATGGGATACTTGTAGAAAGCCTAAACATTTGGAAGGTCTTGGTCTATGAAATGCTTTCATTATGTTTGAAAGATTGGTTTCAAAGTCGATAGCTAGATGCATCATGCAAATTACATATGGGCTTCATCTATTAGAAGCATTTTTCCCTTTTTTTTTTGAAACATTGCATTTATGGATAAATCTGCATTCTTTCTAGGACCCAATGGATTCGCAATATTTAACTGATTGGAAGTCTTCTCAATGAAAAAACCGGAGGGAGAGGGATGGGGTCGGGGGTGGATGAAGATTAGAAAACAATTCTATATTCTCAAGTTAATAAGTTCTTACAAGTCTATTCCTTTACATGAAAACATCCTTTTTGAAAATGGCATTTAAGGTCGGCAGAGGCAGCGTAACATCAAGGCTCACATGTGCTTTAAAGAGGGCTTTAGAATATGGATAGACATTCATGCTATTTAAGGTCGAGACTCGGCAGAGGCAGCGTAAAATCAAGGCTCACATGTGCTTTAAAGAGGGCTTTAGAACATGAATAGACATCCTTAAACTGTACTAGAGATAAGCTTCTTCACAATCCGACTGAGAGTAATAGTTCAAATGGGTCCATAAGCAACATTCTTCTCAGATTCTAGAAATTCAATTCACTCATTTGATTGCTCTAGCTATAGCTATAGGAAATAACTCAAATTCTGGCATTGTGGGATTGGTGTGCGCTAGCCTCTTGAGGTGGAGGTCCAAGGTTCAACCTTAGAGCTAGACATGTAATGGCTTTGATGAACTACATTAGTAGTAACCAACTTCTACCTTTGTTTAACCTTTGCTTTGTGTCACATTAGTTCATGGTGTGCACCTGCTCTTGTGAGGAGATTGCCACATGGCATCACATGGATGCACTTCTATTTGTTATGGTATTTAGAGAGAGTGATGTGGGAAAAAAAATAACACATCATATTATGATTACATGCTCGGGCATGGCTGGGAGGTGATCCGCAGGAATCTGTGTGTTCGTGCATGGAAGGAACAGAGCAGTTCGAGAACATCTCGCAAACAGAAGATTATGTGTTATTGGTATCAGAGCCAACGTTTCGTGGACCTAATATGAAGTTGGCTATGGCTCGCTTCTGTACAGAGAGAGGTAGTATCGAGAATTCCTCTCCCTTGACAGGCGCATGCACAAGGGAGAGATAGAGAAGCCTTCTGCCTATACTTTGACTTCTGGCCAGAGCACACGGCTTATCCGTACCTGCAACGTTCTTAAGAAGCAAAGTGAAGTTAACTTTGCTAATCGCAAAATTGTTGACGTTGGAGAAACAGGGTGTCAAACGCAAGTTTCAGAGATAGCACAAAAGAATCAACTTGCTGACTCATTCAATGCCTCTGCAGCAAGAGAAGATGCAAAATTTATTAATATGATTGCCTTCCAAAGAGTAGCTTAACCTCATGTCTTGTGCAGCGGGGGTGTCCCTTGTGCCGCAAACAGAGGTTCAGGGAAAACGCTTGATTTTCAGATTCTGTTAATTTGACAGGTCATTGAAAATCTGTATCATCTTTAATGGGGATCTATGAATGGCGTTGGTGCAATAATAAAGTCTCCTATCACAGAGCTGGATGTTCAGATATTTGAGTCTTGGAGTTCATGTTGAATTTGCAGTTGCAACGCCAGCACGGTTGCGGTAAACAACCATTATTGTTCCCCTAAGCGAAAAGATGACATGCTTTGGAATTTTATCAAAGCCCATCTCCAATCCAGAATACTTGTATTTTATCGAATTGTAAGTAGCAAGAGGTATTGATTTTCCAGCACTGGAATGGGTTGTTCAGCTGGATTGCCTAGAGGATGTTGTTTCATATTTGGAATAGGTCAGTGAGCGTAGAACAACTATTCCTGCAAGCCATCAGTTGTTAGGATCTTGCTCTGCATTCTCTGTCGCCATTCCACGGAGTTAGTGGGTGAAGAAGGTGATGTGATCAATGAGACCTGGACCATCCCATGAGAAGAGATGACAGCAACAGTAGTGCCACTTGTGTCATTACAGCAATAATGGCTAATTATACGAGGGAAGTGGATGAAAGACATCTTTTCAAAGGCCTCTGTCCAAAGAGAACGTAATGAAATTTTGTTCTTTAATGGTGCACCGACGATCAAGGTAGCAAGGCCTTGCGTGGAGCTTACTTTCTTCCAAAGTCCTTATTGGCAAAGGGGAACATTAACCATCAAAGACTAAAGAATTGGGTTCGCATATGAAAATTAAGTTACCGAAAATCTAGCAACCAGTTTCACAAATGAAGCGCCATCTTCAAGGATACATTACAGTATAGTCGAAAGAGGTTATCTTTGATCTTACAGTGTCATATTATTCATGCAGAAAAAGAAAGTAAGCAAAAAAGAAAAGGTTTTTCTATGGCCTGACAAGCATACTTTGTACACAATAAAGGCATATGGCTGTGTAGAGTGTCTATAGTGAAGAATGTACATGCAAGTTGCTCCATTACTGTGCAAAGTTTCATAAGGAATTTAAAGTAGCTCATTAGAAGCTTCTGACAAGGAAAAGGAGATGCTCAAAGCTTGTGTGCATTATCTTGGAGATAGTGCTTGAACGTGGCTAGGAGTTATAGTCATGGCGCAAAGAATCCCACGTCAAATTCATTTTCGGATTACAACATGGATACATTTTTAAAGGCTTCACGCTATGTAGAAATGGAAGATTTTTATATCTTTGAGCATAGATAACCATACAGGTCCTTCTTCTGCTTTGACGCGGTGAAGTCCTTGGAGTTTATGACTGCAAACTCAAAAGAAGCATGCATCTTCCTTATGGCAATGATGCCCAATCTTCGAAAAAAGGATGCGATTCCAACACCACCACTCAGGGATGTATATTTTATGCTTTCTGGCATTTTATTTATGTTATGGCATGTTCTGTATCTACATGCATGAATGGGATTGCATACATCAAGTGTTGATCATTGTTTAAGCTCTTAAAGTATGGATCAACATGCAGGAAGTATACTTTTTGATTGTTTGCAGGAAAGAAGATTACAGAAACCATATGGCTATGCAACACCGGGAATGGTTGCTAGCAAATACTTTTGTGTTTTTGCAGGTCATGGAATCCATATATAAGTTTATGGCGTGCATGCCATGGGCCTGTCAAGCCCTATGTTTTTGGGTGGCCTGAGTGCCACTGAGCTATGGTTTAAATTTTTTTGGAATTCCATTTCCTGGGGAAATGCTGTCGAATTTTTTCCTACCGCATGGCGTTATATACGCACTTGCCTTTAGGCAAGAAGGTTATGGCATGGTAACATGCCTTTCTGCAAACATCAATAAGTTTTAGGCATGCTTATAAGCATGTATTTGATGGACTTAGGACCATCAGAGTATTTTATATAAGGCAACTTCGGTAGTAGCAGGATCCCTACACATAATCCTTATGGATTTAGACCATAGGATTGCTAAGGGAAGGAGCTACACCTTCACGATTAGTAATGTGCACAAGCAATCCTATAGGTTTTACGAAGTTGCATACAGGCACGGGAGATACATTTATGATAATCTCCAAGTTAGTGAAGATTTAGTTATCTTCACAAGAGTCTCACATGATGATTAGGAGACTATGGGGTATCATGATGCATACCCAAAGAGTGACTAGTTTCACTCATATACATCACTTGAGCAAGTAGTGAAGCATTTTTGCTACACTACTAAGGAAACCAAATAGATGGGATCACAAAGATGGGTTTCATGAGATAACATTGACGGATGCTTATGTGATTCGAGTGATGGTTAGGAAGGCCATAGGAATGGCACTAGCTCCATGGTATAGAGCATAGATCCCTTAGTCAGGAGCAGTTGGGGTACCCAATACATATATATGTATATCGGGATCTACAGAGAGGTACTTAGACTCAGTCTTTGTACCTAGGAACAAGTTGGTTTGGAACAGAAAGGGATATCCATTGTCACACATTGACTAGAACCAAACTAACTAGTTTGAGGACATGGGACTCATTTGAGTCCACCGATATGAGTTGAGGACATGGGATTCATTAGAGTCCACCTATATATTCCATTATATATATATGGAATATATATTTGGTTTAGTGTAGGTATGAAACCATGGATTGGAAGAACGTTCCACTGGTATGGGACGGTGGAAACAACTTCCCATTGAGCACTCTTCTTCTATGGCCAGGGAGAAAAGGACTCATCATTCATGGCGTCATGTCTCACTAGATGAGAGGAGAGCTCTTAGTAGACATCTCCTACTAGGATTGGGAGTTATCCTTCAGAGTATGGGGAAGATTTATTCTTCCAGTAGAGAATGTGATAGGTGATTTTATCACCATTAGTATCACATACTTATTTTGACTTTTGCAGGAAGGATAATTCCATCAGTTTGATTGGATCGTATAGATCCATGCACATAGTATGGTTAGCAGACATACTTCTTTACTATGGATACACATTTGTTTACGGTATCATGTCACATCATTGCTAACCATTTTAGTAGAGGGCTTTGACCCTTATTAGGAATTTATTTTTCTCCACTCTTTACAGTATACATTCTCATTACTCAGGGGAGATTTATTCTCCATTTTCAGAGGAAGAGAGGACTAAATAAATTCATGAGTTTCTCTTTTAAGGAAAGGAGAAAGTGGGAATCAGCTCAGAGATCCATGAGGGATCTTACTTTAGCTCAGTACTCTCACTTTAGCTCCTATACTTTGGGAGAGAAAGAAGGAAAGGAAAACATAATTTCTTCATAGGAGAAGAATAGAGTATGTTTTTCTTTAGATAGAAGAGGTGTTTTGAAAACATCTCTTAATCTATATTTCAGAAGGAATTCATTTCCTCTACTTTTGCATGTAATTTTCCTTCATATGGGAGTATGATTCTCCACTATTTTGGAAGGAAAAGTATGGAGAACTTATGTGCATGTTCTCACCTATGGATGAGTAGAGAAAATGGATTCAACAGAATCTCTTTCAAAGGGAAAGGGAAAGTGGAATAGTTTCCACTGCTAGAGCTCTTTTCCTTAGAAGAGGTTGAATAGAGAGAGAGAGAGAGATTTTCACTTTCTCACTTTTAGGTTGTCTAGATAGAAGTGGCACTCTTCTATCAAAGACAAAAGGGAGATCAGTTAATCATGATGATTAGATTGAGTCTCACATGGAGACTCTTGAGGGAAGTAGTTATTTGTACTTCCAGTGATGGTCTTTGACTAGATGAGATGATCTAGTTATTGACATTAGTTAGACTGGGAATAGAGCTATGACTCTTCTCTTTAGGATTTATAGGAGATAGAGATATATCTAACCTATTAGGGTACCAAACTCTTAGCTGGTGTTACATCATGAGTATGATGAGTAAACATCAGTTAGGAGGATAGGTACTTAGGGATTATCTGAATCTCAAAAGGGAATGCTTTTGCATTCATATGGCAAACTAGAGGGAAGAGAAATATTAGAGTTTGCACTAGTGCCAATTGATGCTCTTCCATTAGAACTTAGTCCAATGGTAAAGGATGACAAACCACAGACTTCTTGGTTGGTGGAATGTAGAGATTTCATTCCACTACTAAGAAATTCTTATATATGAGTTAGATGATGGAATTGCATGGTCACAAGGTAGTTAGAGGAAACTATTACTTGTGAGCACACTCAAGGTTAAGAAGACCTAGGGTGTTATGAGGGCAATCTATCATTTAATCTTAGATGGGTTTGGAGTCACTTGTTATGGGAATTTGTTCTATATCTCATAGGATTCTATGGTTTATTATCTCCATTATGGTACGGTCAAGCTTATAAGTTTGGCACTTTTACACTTGCTTTACATATTATTACTCCATAGAGGATACATCATATGGACTTAGGTCATTTTGGTGATGTTATATGTTACGGGAGTGATAATTTGGAAGTTGAGTGTACATGGGAGATAGTAGGCACCACTCAGACAGTTTTCCATCTTTGAGATGATCTCATATGAGACTTCTTAAGGGGAAGGATATGGGGAAACAACACACAGAGATGACCATGTACATAGAGTACATGGGGTTCAGGGGAGTCCGAGCACCTTCTTCTACCATTACGGATATTTCATTTACATTTTCGAGGACGAAAATGCTTTCAAGGGGAAGGAAATGTCACATTAGTTCATGGTGTGCACCTGCTCTTGTGAGGAGATTGCCACATGGCATCACATGGATGCACTTCTATTTGTTATGGTATTTAGAGAGAGTGATGTGGGAAAAAAAATAACACATCATATTATGATTACATGCTCGGGCGTGGCTGGGAGGTGATCCGCAGGAATCTGTGTGTTCGTGCATGGAAGGAACAGAGCAGTTCGAGAACATCTCGCAAACAGAAGATTATGTGTTACTTTGTGAGATATTGAGGGTCTTGGGAGGATTGTGCCCATTCACCTGCACAGTTGTACTTTCAAAGTTAAAGCCGAGAGAGTAGGCACCTACTGAACCTTCATTTAAAAGAAAAAAAAGAAGAAAACAAGTAAAAAAAAAACTGCTATGATGGACTATATAAAGGGGAGAAACATCATGATATTAGTATGGACTATATAAAGGGGAGAAACATCATTATATTAGTATTGAACTGATAGCCCGGATTCTGAGTCTAAAGTGGCCGTGTGATTCATGCATCTTCCCTTCATGCGAGGATCTGTATTCTTTGATACATGAATCAATTTAATTTGTTTTGTGTAGAAAAAATAAGCTCCCGAGTCCCTCGTCAAATATGAATTCGGCATGTACAATAATTAACGTCAAATATGAATTCCGCATGAACATGCAGTGCTTTCTATAAGCGGCATGTGTGAACATACTCTCAGTCTGTGACTATCGTCATCATCGTGTGAACTCACCACGAGCAGGAAACCAGATCTCGTGTTATGAAAACGTGGAAGGTCTCGAGCCGGCATTGGGCCTACGCCACAGAATTGGATGGCTACTAGGCTCCCATGGCGGCCGCCGGAATGTCCCGTTCTGTTGCATCAAATACTCCATGTATCTCTGCGAATAGCTCATGCAGTACATGACTTTGGCGAAAGGGCATTCTCTTCACAATAGCCGTCACAGCTTTCCAGAGCTGAGGATCACATACATGGAGATAGTTCAGTTAACCGTCTGTGCGCCCTTCATCCGCATCATAGTGTCACACAACGTTGCCAACACGTCTAAATGCTCGAATCCGATATCGGAAAACCTTCTCCGTTGACGTCGCTGTCGACGAAGCCAGATAGCTTCATAACGGCATATGTTGCTCTTCATCTCCATATCAATACGTATCTTTTACGTCACTACTAAATTGACGTCAAACGTTCCATTTCGTTTCAGGATATCAATCTTTGCACGAGGCAACGCCCTGCTACATACCCACTGTTCTCCAAACGATCTGGCGTTTCAATTATGAAGATCGAAAACAGGGACCGATTCTACTCTGCCAAAGGCATCGCTATGGAAGAAGATGAGCTAGGCTTGAATCATATGAAGCATTCACATAGATCTAGAGATAAAGCGCTATCTATGTGTAAGCGTCAGGAAAACGAGCCCTCTGTGGTAATGTCTTTTCCACTAGTCATCGAGCATAAAGAGCATCTCAGAAAATCCTGTGCAGGCAGAAGAAATTACGCTGAAGACAAATCAAGGAAGAAGAGATCGTTTGCAGCATGTGCCATGGCATATCAATATGTTCAAGGATGCGGAGTGTTTAATCTTGATCCGGATGTACATCTCTGGATTAATCAGCCTCTATCAATAACACACCATGGGCATGAGCAGAAAGAGATACATAGACAACAAGTTGCTGTAAATGAAATGTGCGAGGATCTTTTTTATGGCATGGAGGCAATCCGTCGTAAAATCTGTGAGACTACAAGCGCAGATGTATCTGTTTGTTCCTTCCATAGCCTCCCTACCATCCTTCCGAAGAGCAAGCTATTCTATGCAATGGATAATTCTTCTGGTCCCCATCAGCAGGAGGAAAAGCATAGGAACAGAGGTGGTTCTTCTCCCCCGGTTTAACTGCTGTTAGTGATTCTAGCGATTTCCATGAATCACATTCATCGTGAAAAATATACTCAATGACCGACATCATAAGCACTGAGGATATCGTGAATACCACGCAAGCAGCTGAGTTGTTTGGCCCTCATATCCTAGCTTCCTCTATCTTGGCAAGCTAGCTATGTCCTCTTGGCAAGTTAGCTATGTCCGTTCAGGGGTTACGAATCCTTTCTATTTGTACAACATGCCTTTCCAATGGAACGCTACATCCAGTTTCTTCTATTATGTGAAGTTGTATTGTGCTATTTATAAGAGACGGAGGATGAAATCTAGCGTATAGTGTGCATATTAATGGACCCGCTGATTCTTCGCGCAATAAGCTAGATGGGGACATCACAGACGAGCGCAGGATGTATTGATTGATCAATCCTTTCCCTCTTGAGCTTTTGTTACAGCCGAAGCGCTTTTCCTACACCACTGTTGTCAAAGTCAGTGCTTATTTCACGCTCAACTCCATCAAAGTTCTCCTTTTGATTTCTTAACACTTTAAAAATCTGTGTTCAGAACTGTCTCACTTGTATTTTACAAACAGTGATGGTTTGTCCCAGTTCGCTGGCTTAGTGGTTGGGCCTCTCACCTCTTGAGGCGGGGGCGAACGTTCAATCCCTAGCAGGAACATGTAAGGGACATGTAATCTGGAATGATGTTGCATTGTGGCTGAGTGCCACCGTTTGTCTGTCCTTGCGGTAGTGTTGACCGCCGTTTAACCCAGTCCTCTAAACCCCTTTTCTTGTGGGTTAAGGGGGGTCCCATGGGTACTATGCCCTTCCTTGTACAGTTGCAATTTCAAAGTTAAAGTCCGGGGGAGTAGGCCTCGGCCAAACCTCCATGGTTTGATTGGTTCTCATTACATTGAAGTTTCTCCAGTTTGTAGGTCTCAATCTTGACATGACTCGGCCATTGTAAGTCACATTAGTAACTTCTTCATCGAAATTGTATTTTAAAGGTCCATTGACTCAATTTCTAGGACAACATGATGTATCTGATTCAGAAGCTTCTTGGCTCTCAAATTCGTTTAAACGTACTGGTTCGATACTTGACCTTCTACAATTTACTTGCTTTTAACCAACAGTAATGATTTGACTCATTCTCATAATGTTCAAGCTTTTCTCACTTTCATGACAAGGGCCGGTCACTACGACTTACATTAGTAACGTTTTGCTCGAAATCATACCTTAAAGATCCGTTGAACTAATTGTTGAACTCTTCCAAAATTTGTTTAACCTACTGGATTGATTTCCGTTTCGCGTTCAAAACCAAAATTTCTTATTGGATCCATGTATGTTAGCGTTTTTCTTGAGATAAAAAGAACGAATAAATATGCTTCGAGAGGAACTGACATGCAATATTGAAAATGGAAATGTGACTTGTTTCCTATTATGGAAAAATCGGCTTAACGAAAACCTTGACGAGTGTCACAGAAAAAGGTGCGGGAAGTCAAAAGTGCGTACTTCTCTTTCAAAACTCTGAGAGTCAAATAAAGAAGCTTTGCGCTCTTGAAGAAGACTATCAAAGGTTCAATTTGGTTTCATTCGTTCATGTTGAGACTCTAATTTATGCTCCATCGTAAATATTGTAATAGGGGAATAGTTAAAAATGGGCAAAGGAACCTAGAGCTCAAGATCGTATGCATAGATAAGAGAATTACAAAAGAGGCATGTGATGTCATAACTTGAGATTTCAGGTCTTAACCACATTATTAAAATTTTAAGAGTTTCCTTGAGACGGCTAGATGAGATAAAAGTTAATGATAAATAAGATCCCCTAGTACAAAACAATAAGATAATCGGAGAAGCAAATAGAATAGATAGAAATATGATACGGGAATAGAGAAACAAAAATTAGGAACTATAATTGGAAACCACTTTGTAAGACTCGCAAACTCTTGAGCTAGCATGCTATCATTGCAATAAGGAAAATCTCTATAATACAAACATAGTGGCACACATCATTTTCGAAATGTTTAAATGTTCGAATTCAATATAGGAAAACTTAATGTATAAGTAACAAGAAAGTGATCCTTCTGTAGTAGCCTCTTTTCCACTACTCATCCACTCCACATGCATCTCAAAAGTTCCTGTACAAGCAACAGAAATTGCTCTGGAGACAAATCAAAGAAGGAGAGATTCTTTGAAGTATGTGCCATGGAATGTATGTATGTTCAATGACGCAGACTGTTTAATCTTTTCCCTGATCTCATTCTCTAGATTGACAACCCCGAACCAGCCACACAACATGGGTATCAAAAGTAAGGGATACATAGAAAACACACTGACAAAAATCAAAGATGTGTAGATCATTTTCATAGCTTGGAGTCAATCCATTGTGAAATCTTGAAGGCTATAAGCGCGGATGGATCTATTTATTCCTTTGGTAGCTCCCTATCATTTCTCAGCAGGGTAAGCTATTGCATACAATAGGCAAGTTGTCTGCTTCCCATGAACACGAGGCTATGCATAGGAGCATAGGTGGTTTTTTTTGGTCTCGGTTCAACTATTCTTCTAGCTATTACCATTATTCAGGTTCCTTGTTGATATACTCAATGACCAACATCATAAGCATTGACGATATCGTAAATCTCACTTAAGTAGTCAACTTGTCTTGCCTCATATTCTAGCTTCCTCTATCATGCTAAGCTCGCAGCCTCTATTTAGGTGTTATTATTCACTTCCCTTTTTATGATATGGGTTTTGAAAGCAGAGCACATTGGCAATTGCGAGGAACCCTGTGTTCCATGCTCGCACTAAGCACATTGAGGTGCATTATCACTATGTCAGGGAGAGGTTCTCTGCTGGGGAGATCAGCTTGACATATGTGCCCACGCAGGAGAACATTGCAGACCTTTTCACGAAGGCTCTGCCTAGGGAGAAGTTTGAAGCTTTCCGCGAAGCTTTGGGCTTACTTCCTTTTGTGGAGTGATTTCCACATAGCTTGGCACTTCCTTATACATGCGTGCTAGCTCCTTGTTCACCGCATCACTCCCAGGGGGTATTTGTTGATATATTTAGGTAGTGATGTGTGTGAACACTCTAGGACCGCCGGGGCACTTTTTTCCCTCTTTAGGAGGTTTTTTTCCCCCGGCTTGTATATACGCCTATTGCCCTAATGGGCTACTTATCTTTGTACATTCTCTAGTAATCAGTATTGTGTGTTTGTGCTCCAAGCTTCTTCTTCTTCCTTGTGTTGTTCGCGTGCTTCCGCAGACGTCTATCTCCAATACATACATTTGTTGTTATGTAGAGTGAGCAATGGTCCCTCTCAACATGTCTAGCAAAGGAATGAGTAGCTTGTCTTGCAGGCATTTTTTCTTAGAGTAGAAGCAATGACTTTTAGTTGGATAAATTACATTAGTAAACTCTTATATTCTAGTTGGAATGACCAAAATATCTATGTTTCATTCTATAAGAATGTAGAGAACCATTGATTTGAGTGAGAAAAGTGTTTGTAAGTGTACTTGTGTGGCCATTCTAGATTCAAGTTGCATAGGGAAGTTGAGCATTCTCCTATCCCTAGTATCAAAGAAACTTCAACACAAAGATAATCAAAGAGAAAAACTAGGAGCTATTGGAGGTTTTGGAAGAAGAGTTGCTAATTCAAGTTGAAGGGCATACATACAACTCAAGAGAAGTGCCTTACTGAGGAAGCCACACATCTATCTCATCTATTTTGGTACTTTTTGTCAAGGGAGCACTAAATTGTACTCTCTGACTACAGTATATAGGATTTTGGAAATACACTTCTGATTACAAGAACAACAACATGGGGAAAATGATATAAGAATATGTAACTAATGCAAGACATCCCACAACCCAAGACTGATACGTATGAATAATTGGACCAGAGATGATACAAGATTTCCCATAAACAGGGACTAATGTTTGAATCAAGATCTCTAGGTTACAGAACTCCCTTTAGGGAGACGATCTAGATACAAGAAATAACTAGACAAGATCTCATACTATGAGATTACCAGGGCACAAGGCTAGATGTTGAAGAACTAGACTCGAGAAGACTAGAACAAGGAGCAAGACAAGAAGTGGAATTGGAACTTGGAGAGTACTTACTTCGCTGTCATGACCCCTTGAGCTCCCAAGATTGGTATTGGCAAGACTGAGTATGTATGTGGCTAACCCCTCCTTATATAGGTTTTCAAGGGTCAGTCGTCAAAGGTGGTTACAAGCTGATGATGTTATCAATGATGTCAAGAATGCAAATGAGACCTCTAGATGTCAAAATTTAGCAAGTAAATAGTCGTTCCTGATGTAATGGAAGCATTGGTTTCTCCAGTTTCTAAACCATCCATGAGATATAGAAGTAACATGGAATTTGAGGCTCAAGATGGTTTCCTTTTTCCATGACATCATCTGCCCCTCAAGTGCCAAGTTCTAGGAGGAATGGTCATGTTCTCTAGTCTCGGCTTCATTGGATTTTTCTTTATGAAATTCTTGAACCTTGATTGGTGCTCTTTGAAGGTTTTCTACAGGTTTCCAAGTACGATTACTGATGTCATACCCTTTTGAATGAAGAAGGAACTCCAATCTTCCTTCTGATATTCTCGAATCTAGGACATGCTCGACTTCAAATTCTTCATGATCATCATTCACGATAGGTGGTGAAGGACTAGTTCTCTCCCCCCTCAGTGGTGAAATTTGATATGGTTCCAAGATGGACACATGGAAAACTAAATGCATTTTCATGGTACTTAGCAACTGGAGCTTGAAGGTGATTGTATTAATCTTAGCCAAGTTGGTGAATGGACCAAATCTTTGATGGTCTAGCTTTGCACAAGGCCTTGAAGTTTGCATGTTATTTATGAGGAACCATACTTTATTGCCAATTTGATATGATGGATTCTGAACATGATGCTCATCTACATAATACTTATATTGTTCTTGAGCTTTCTGGATCTCTTCCTTGAGCTCTTTGTGAATGTCCATAAGGTATTGGGACTTATCTCTAGCAGCTGGGTTCTTGACATGATTTGAGAGTTGTATATCCATCCTTGGATGTTGTCCATAATTTGCAAAGAAGGGTGTCTGCTTGGTAGAGATATGGACACTATTGGGTTATAGGAAAACTTTGCAAAGGGTAAAAGCTCAAACTAATCAGTTTGATGATATATAATCGTGCAACAGAGATATTGTTCTAGGACTTGGTTCACCTATTTTGTTTGTCCATCAATCTATCTATTATTGGTTGTATAAAGCTTAACTTGAACAGCAAGGAGCTTGCAAAGACTATTCTAAAAGCTTGATATGAACTACGGACCTTGAATACTCACAATATCATCAGGGAATCCATGAAGGATTAAGATATATATAAGAAAAACTCTAGCTCTGGCTGCACTTATGATTGCCTTGGTAGCCAAAATGAAGTGTCCCACCTTCGTAAATCTATGCACTATAACACGAGTTGCATCATAGTTATGTGACTTTTATAGATCTGTGTTGAAATCCATAGATAATGAAGCCCATGGCTTTTCTAGAATAGGTAAAGGTTGCAAGAAACATGAGGTTTATGTCATGGTACCTTAGATCTATTGCAAGTGTCACAACTTTGGATATATCCCTTGACTTCCTTCCACATTTGATGCCACAAAAAATCCCTTGCTATGAGTTCTATTACAAGGTTATCATGATGTTGTTGAAGTACTTGGATGTTGGGTTTTATTGGAGGGAGATACAATAGGTTCTTATAGAATAGTAACCCATCCTTTTCCTAGAATTCCTTTTCTCCTTTGACTTTTCCTTCTTGAGTTTTTTGCTTAACATTAGAAAATAAGTCATCTTGTGCTAGTTCCTCATGGATCAAATGATTCAAGGTTGAATATCCATGATGGCTTTAAGAGATAGCTACTAACTAGAGATCATCAGGCTTGAGTAATACACTCTCTTGTTGATCAAAGGCCTCTTCATCCTTCTTTGGTGTAAGGTAAGATCTTCTGGAAAAGGCATTTGACTGACATTGTTGATGCCCTAGATGGTATGTGATGCCAAAGTCGAATCTAGATAAAATGTGATTGCATCGAGATTGCCTTCTATTGAGGATACATGTGTTCATAAAATACTCTAAATTCTTATGATCTATATATATATATATAATAACTTTATGAGCTACTCCTTCTAGATGATGATGCTAGGTATCAATTACATCCACTATGCCAAGAAGTTCTTTATCATGGATTTCATAATTAATCTTTGGAGGGAAAAATTTCCTTGATTGATATGAAATTGGATGTAGTTGTCTATCATCTCCATATTGGAATAGAATGTTTGCTAGAGCAAAGTCTGATGCATCTGTTTCTAGGAAGAAGAGCTTGGCATAATTAGGATGAACTAGAATTGGAGCAATGGTGAATGCCGATTTCAAGGTCTGAAAGGCTTCTTCTGCTTTGTTGGCCCATGATAATTTTGAGTGGTAAGAGGTTTCACTATCTTGGAGTAATCTCTGATGAATATCCTGTAGAAATTGGCAAACCCTAGAAAACATTGTACATCTCAAACAGACGAAGATGGTTGCGAATCAAGGATTGTCTCGATCTTCTTGGGGCCATAAAGATTCCTTTCTGTGATACAATGTATGCTTAAAAACTCCACTTATATCTAATGGAAAGAGCACTTCTCCAATTTTGCATATAACCTTTTTCTGTGAGTTTCTCTAGGACTATCAGCTTTACGTGATATTCACAATATTCTAGATTTTTGAAGAATATTAGGATATGATCGAGATATATTACCACAAATTCATCTAAATACTCTCGAAAGATATCATTTCATCATATTCTAAAAGATAGATAGAGCATTTTGATGGAGAGTGTTAATCTCCAAAAGAACAAGCTATCCTTGATGTTAGACCACCTCTATATCAAGAATAACTTTAGACTCCACTTAATTTTAAAGAACAATCACCAAACTATCAAGAAATTGATCAACTATGAAAATCACTTCCCACAAAAAGTCTGCTGCACATTAATCATTCATTGATTGATCATTCGTGTAAAGTTTTTCATAAGACTTTGTAGAATGTGTCGCCTAGAGGTTGCGTATCTTCTCCAAGTTAAAAATTCTCAAATGCTTGAGTAGATTGTGAGAAATGACTCAGACAATGTACCTATGTCTAAAACTGTCTCTCTGTAATGACGACTTTGACACCTGTAACTTCTAAGCTATGCTTCTCCCAAACTATAGCCCGTTTAATCAAATGCTTTTAGCAATAGATGGCTTACCTCTCAACTTAAATTTTGAATCCTCATTTGTGTAAAAATTTACACTATGCACTGAGCACTGTCCATTTCTTTGACCATCGAATCTGCACCTCTTTTAGAAGACATTCAGAACTTTCTACATATGAATGTTCCTATTCAAAATTCTCTCAGCGTGATCACAATTGGACTCTCAAATTTTAACCATAGATGGATTAACTATAGACTTAGACATGTTCAAAAGGATTTCTCAAAAGATTAACCACAGAAGAAGAATCAGAGAAAAGATCGACGCGCAATTCTCTGAAGATTTTTCTTCTCATAACTTTTCATACATCTGATGGATGACATGCACAGTGTTCATCTCATACTCTCTTATTCTTCTATTCTTCACTTCTATTGTCTTCTCTATCTCTTCTATATCTCTCTCTTCGACTATGAACATGTATCTATATATATATATATATACGAGTCTTACTCGTCAATTTTCCAAATACATTGAAATATTTACAAGAGTAATGTACAAAAGAACTTTGTTTCTGAATCTCCTCTTTCTTGAAACTGATCTTCAATCTTCCAATCATTTTTTCACTTTTGGATTTTATGTAATCACTAAGTGTTGATTGTTATGCTCCAACAGCTCCCCCTCAATCATCAATTGTGATTACCTGCATCTTCTTTATTCCTGCCATATCTTTAAACCTCTGCAACTTTGGTCCATCCAAACTTTTTGTCATCATATCTGCAAGTTGATCTTTTGTAGGAATATGCATGATTTCAATTTCTTTATCAATAACCTTCTCTCTCAAAAAATGATACTGAATTTCAATATGTTTAGTTCTAGCATGAAACACATGATTTTTTGCCAAATATAAAAAACTCATATTGTCTCCACAAATGATAGGAGTACTCTGAATAACATCAAAACTCTTTATAAGTGTCTTTAGCCATATTACTTCCTTTGCAGCTTCCACCATGCCTTTGTATTCGGCTTCTGTGGATAATAGAGCAACTGTATGTTGCTTCTTAGAACACCATGAGATTAGCTTATCTCCCACATAACACAAATATCCATGTGTTGATCTTCTATCATCCAAATTACCTGCCCAATCTGCATCACTGTATATTTTGACTCTTATATCTGAAGTAAACACATAATACAACCCTTCTTTGAGTGTACCCTTGATGTACCTAAGTACTCTTTGTCCTGCAATCCAATGTTCCTTTCTAGGACAATGCATGAATTGAGATAGAACTCCAACTGCATATGACAAATCAGGCCTTGTTAATGTAGCATAAATTAAGCTACCCACCAAACTCTGATAGAGCTTCATATCTTTGAATTCTTCTCCTCCATATTTATTCAATCTATGATTCACTTCCATTGGAGTTGGTGCTAACCTGCAATCTTCCATTTTAAATTTGGTTAGCAAATTTCTCAGATACCTTTCTTGAGTTACATATACTCCATGTTGAGTATATGAAATCTCCATTTCCAAGAAGGATGACAAATTTCCCAAATCACTGATTTTGAACTCTTTCTCCATTTGTTTCTTAATCATGTGTATGCCTTTGTCATCTGTTCCTGTAAGTATTATGTCATCAACATAAATACAAACATAAATAAATCCTTCTTCACTTGCTTTGACTAGCAAGTACTATTTGCCTTTGATGCTTGAAATCCAAGTTCCTTCAAGAACTTTACAAGCCTATAATTCCATGCCCTTGGGGCCTGCTTCAATCCATACAAAGCTCTCTTGAGCTTACACACATAATTTGGATACACTTGATCTTTGAACCCTTCTGGTTGCTCCATGTAAACTTCATCTGAAATGTAACCATTCAAAAAAGCATTTTTAACATCTAATTGAGATAATTTCCAACCTTTGCAAGCAGCAATTGCTATGAGTGTTTTGATGGTTGTCATCTTTGCCACAGGACTATAAGTCTCATCATAGTCCACTCCATATGTCTGCGCATATCCCTTCACAACAAGTCTGGCTTTGTACCTAGACACACTTCCATCTGCAAATCTTTTTGTTTTGTAAACCCACTTACATCCAATGATTTTCTGACTATTAGGTTTAGGAACCAGATCCCATGTCTGATTTTCCATCAATGCATCATACTCCTCTTGCATAGCTTCTTCCCAATTCTTCTTCCCTTTGGCTTCATCATATGTAGATGGATCTTCATCTGCTTTTATCATGTAAGCATAATCCTTAGTAGTCAAGAATGAAGTATCATAGCTATACCTTGTAGGTTGCCATTTGTGCCTTGTAGACCTCCTGAGTTCTCCACTTCTTGAAGTTTCTGGTTCATCACATTCTGGATCAAACCTTGGCACTTCTTCACCTCCAACTTGTATTTCATTTTTCTCTTCTTCATCAAATATCTGAACCTTTGTTTTACCTTTCTTCTGATTCATAATTTCTTCAACTTCTGCATACACATTAGATGTACCTACATACCAAGTACCTTGTTCATCAAATGTAACATCCTTGGACGTAAGGAATTGTTTTGTGGATGGACTCCACAATCTATAACCCATCTGCTTGTCATCATAACCAATGAATACATACTTCTCTGCTTTAGGCTCCAACTTATGCCTCAATTGAGATGGCACATATGCATATGCCAGGCATCCAAATATTTTACAATGATCCAAGGTAGGTCTCTTACCCCACCAAGCTTCATATGGTGTCATACCCTGCAAAGCTTTACAAGGCAATCTATTAACCAAATATGTGGCTGTGTTTACAGCCTCAGCCCATAAATAATTTGGACAATTTTTCTCTTTCAACATGGATCTTTCAAATTCAACAGGTGTCTTATTTCTTCTTTCTGCTATCCCATTTTGTTGAGGAGAGTACCTGCAAGTAATTTCCCTCTTTATACCTGCATTCCACAAGTAATCACTGAACTCATTAGAGAAATACTCTCCCCCTCCATCTGACCTTAACCTCTTCAATTTTTGACCTGTAATTCTCTCTACATATGCATGATAGTGTTTAAATGTATTCAACACTTTTGATTTCTCTTTGATCACATAGATTGTGATCCACCTGGTAGCATCATCAACATATATAACATAATATCTTGAACCATTTATACTAAAGTCCTTTGAAGGACCCCACACATCTGTATGTACCAATTCAAGTCTTTCTGAATACATAAAACCATGCTTATTGTATGATTGCTTATGAGCCTTACCTAATTGACATGCTTCTCATCTGTATGTCATGTGTTGACCTGCAATGTTAGGCAATCCAAGTACTGAACCATTGTTTATCATTTCTTTGATACCTCTCTCATTAAAATGTCCAAGTCTTTTGTGCCAAAGATCCAATTTTGACACCTTTTGCTCTCCATATGCAAACATAGCATGTCCAATGTTTCCTTGTACCTTTAATGTGAAGAGCCTTCCTTCCTTCTTCCCTATAACAATCTGTCTATACCCTTGACTAGGGTCTTCAACATAAACTCCATCATTAGTGAACCTTACCTCATATCCTTTTTCCACAATTTGTCCTACACTTATCAGATTTTTAGGAATTGTAGGAACATACAAAACCTTACTCAAGAGAGTGCTTCCATCTTTGGCTTTGACTGAACCAATTGAATTTACCTTGTGCTTTGTATTATCACCTGTTTGGACTATATGATTAATTGCATTATAATCTAGATCAGTCATCAAGGCAATGTTTCCACTCAGATGGTTGCTACATCCTGAGTCAATATAAAATACTCACATGTCTTCATGTGAAGCTTCACATGTTGCATTCATAATAAGAGTCAAGTCTTCTTTCTGATCTGATGCATAATTGTAGTAGGTATTATTATATGATTGATTTTGGAAGTTTCTTCCTCCACATCTTCCAAAAGAATACCTACCACCTCTACCTCTGAAGTTTCCTCGCTGATATCTGCCACCTCTTCCTCTTTGATTAAAATTCTGATTAAGATTACCATTGCTTTGATTATTGTGCCAACAATCATGAGATAGATGATTGGTCTTACCACATATCCAACAAGCTCTGACATTATCTTTGTTATTTCTGCCTCTTCCTCTATTTCTGCCACTTCCTCTTCCTCTTAGGAAGTTTGCTTGGCTTGGAGTACCTTCATCTTCAACCCATTGTTGCTTTCCTTTGCTAGCTTTCTTCTTATCTTTAGAATACATTGCATGTCCTCCACTCTTATCAATATCTCCTTTGATATCATTCTCAAAAGTTAGCATATGTCCTAACAATTGATTTAAATCAGGAGTGAAATGATCTAATGAAAGTTCTGTAGACAAAATAAAAGGCTTCCACTTCTCATCTCCTCTTAGCCCTGTGAGAATTTGTCTTACCAATTTATCTTCTTCAATATCTTCATCCACTGCACCTAAAGAATCTGCAATGTTCTTCATCTTTGTCACATAATCAGATATTGATTGTGAAGCCTTCTTCTTGAAGGTAGTGAATTTTGCCCATAATGAAGCTTTCCTTGATTTGGTTGTGTTCTGAAAATGCTCTTCCAAAGCATTCCAAATGTCACTTGCACTTTCAAGTCCTCTAATATGAGGAAGCAAATAATCATTCACTGCCATGTAGATTATGCTCCTTGCTTGAGCATCCTTCTTCATCCAAATCTTTACATCTGATAGCTCCTCCCTAGTTGGAATACTAGGATCTCTGAACTCTGGCTTTTCTTCCTCTCCTATGATATATCCCATCAGATCTTTGCTCATAAGATGAGCTTCCATTCTCATAGAACAAGCTGGATAATTTTCTCTATCCAACTTTTCAATTTGGAGACTATCTCCCATCCTTGCTTCACCTGTAGTCTCAAATCTTTAGTCCTTATAAAGAATGAATGTACCTTAGCTTCGAATGTTGCTCCTTCTGATCCTTTGGACAATCTTTATGTGTCTTCCTTCAATCTTTCTTCACACTTTATCCTTTTGATCCTTCGAGATGTAAAGTTTGTATGTCTGCAGCAGTCGGAGTCTTTCTTTCCTCAATTTTGATATAACTTGCTCTGATACCATTGATGGAGAGTGTTAATCTCCAAAAGAACAAGCTATCCTTGATGTTAGACCACCTCTATATCAAGAATAACTTTAGACTCCACTTAATTTTAAAGAACAATCACCAAACTATCAAGAAATTGATCAACTGTGAAAATCACTTCTCAGAAAAAGTCTGTTGCACATTAATCATTCACTGATTGATCATTCGTGTAAAGTTTTTCATAAAACTTTGTAGAATGTGTTGCCTAGAGGTTGCGTATCTTCTCCAAGTTAAAAATTCTCAAATGCTTGAGTAGATTTGAGAAATGACTCAGACAATGTACCTATGTCTGAAATTGTCTCTCTGTAATGAAGACTTTGACACCTATAACTTCTAAGCTATGGTTCTCCCAAACTACAGCCCGTTTAATCAAATGTTTTAGCCATAGATGGCTTACCTCTCAACTTAAATTTTGAATCGTCATTTGTGTACAACTTTACACTATGCACTGAGCACTGTCCATTTCTTTGTCCATCGAATCTGCGCCTGTTTCAGAAGACATTCAGAACTTTCTACATATGAATGTTCCTATTCAAAATTCTCTCAGCGTGATCACAATTGGACTCTCAAATTTTACCCATAGATGCATTAACTATAGACTTAGACATGCTCAAAAGGATTTCTCAAAAGATTAGCCACAGAAGGAGAATCAGAGAAAAGATCGACGCGCAATTCTCTGAAGATTTTTCTTCTCATAACTTTTCATACATCTGATGGATGACACGCATAATGTTCATCTCATACTCTCCTATTCTTCTATTCTTCACTTCTATTGTCTTCTCTATCTCTTCTATATCTCTCTCTTTGACTATGAACATATCTACATACATATACGAGTCTTACTTGTCAATTTTCCAAATACACTGAAATATTTACAAGAGTAATGTACAAAAGAACTTTGTTTCTGAATCTCCTCTTTCTTGAAACTGATCTTCAATCTTCCAATCATTTTTTCACTTCTGGATTTTATGTAATCACTAATTGTTGATTGTTCTGCTCCAACACATTTGTGAGACCAAATGGCGTAACTACATATTCATAATGCACATAGTTTGTTCGAAATGTTATCTTCCATTCATCTCGTTCTCTTATCCTGACAAGATTGTAGGCTCCTCAAAGGTCAACATTGGTGAATAATTTTTCTTTTCGGAGGCATTCCAAGAGCTTTGATATACGTTATAGAGGGTATGTGTTCTTTATTGTGACTTTATTCAACCCACAATAGTCTATGCACAAATGGAGAGTCCCGTACCTCTTCTTTACAAATAGGATAGGAGCTCTTACAGGAGACTTCGAGTGATTGATGAAACTCTTGGCTAGATTCTCATAAATGTTTTTGCCTAATTCAATAAGATCCTCTAGGGATAGTTTATAGATTGGTTCGAAGGGTGGTGTACTCCCTCTTGAAATTCTATGGCACAATCATAAGGTCAATGATCTGGGAGGATATCTGCATTCTTCTTTTCAAAACCATTCTCAAAATCTTGGTATTGGTTAGGTAGCTTCATTGGATCATCTTTCTTGGGATCTTGAGTTCGTAGGGCATGTTGGGTGTCTGTAGAAGTGCGAGAGACACACAAGGAGCACACACAAGGAGCACAAACGCATCAAGACACACGGAGAAGACGATGGCTAGAATAGCTCTCTCTATTGATGGATGAACTAAACTGAAGTAAGAGTTGAACAATATCCCTAAGTACAAAGTACCACCACATATGAGAGTATCAAGTATGTTGTAACATGGGGAAAAAACCTCTAGCTAGCACTAGAGTAAAATGTGCCCATGTATAGGGAAAAGGTTCACATCAAAGCTACTCGAGGAACACATAAGTGTAACAAACCCCCTGGAAAGAATGATGTGAACACATAGAGAGAGTGACAGATCAGCCCCCACATGGTGACAAGCCTAAAGCTTTGCGAAAAGCCTCAAAATTTTCCCGTGGAAGAGCTTTGGTGAATATGTCTGCCACATTATCTTGTGTAGGCAGATATACCGAATCAATATCCCCTGCATGAAGGTGCTCTCTCACATAGTGATACTGCACCTCAATATGTTTGGTCCGTGCATGAAACAATGGGTTTCGTGGAACAACTAAAGCACTCTGACTATCTATGAGAATATGCATAGCAACATCAATCTCCATGCAAAGATCCATCAATAGGCGTCTCAGCCATATACACTCCACTATCGCTGTGAAAAGTGCCCTATACTTAGCTTCACAACTCGATGTCGCCACTGTAGGTTGCTTCTTACTCAACCAAGATATGCACGAGTCTCCAAGGAAAAAGCAATTACCACTAGTGGACATGTGAGTATCATAACAACCAGCCCAATCACTATCTGTAAAAGCATGCAAGCATGGCTGAACATCTCTGCCATAAAAGAGACCTAAGATCAAAGTGCCTCGGAGATATCTAAACACACGTTTCACCGCTTGCCAATGCTTAGTGCCAAGGCTATGCATGAATCGACTCAACTGGGAAACTACATACTGTATATCCGGCCTTGTGTTGCATGCATGTATAAGACATCCCACAGCTTGCTGATAAAGAGAAGTGTCAAATGCATCACTAGAATCCTCAACTGAGAACCTGAATCCTGTCTCAACTGGTGTAGAAACTGGCTTACAATCCTCAAAGTCAAAACGCTGAAGTAGTTTTTCAACATACTTTGCTTGATGCGTAACAATTCCCCCCTCAATGGATACAAACTAGATGCCAAGATAGTAGCTCAAAAGACCAAGATAAGTGACATCAAAAATATGTTGCAAATCAGCTATAAGAATGTAAAGTTTTGCATCACATGACCCAGTCAAGAGTATGTCATCAACATAAAGAACAAGCACTATAAGATCAGCTGCATTTTTGCGTACATAGAGTGTGCTTTCAATTGGACTACATGTGAAGCCAAAAGCAATCAAGTGCTTATGTATTTTGTCATACCATGCACGTGGAGCTTGCTTGAGACCATAGAAGGCTTTATGCAAGCGACAAACCATACCCTCTTTCCCTTTCATAGCAAATCGAGGAGGTTGCTTCACATAGACCTCTTCTTGCAAATCACCATTCAAGAAGGCTATTTTTATGTCTAACTAATGCACTTTCCAACCTCGTTGGGCAGCCAATGCAACCACGGTACGAATGGTAGTCATGCGTAAAGTAGGTGCAAAAGTTTCCTCATACTCAATGCCATATTTTTATGCATATCCTTTGGCAACCAATCTAGCTTTGTAGCGATCAATGCTACCATCAGATTTTCTCTTAATCTTGTAAACCCACTTTGTACCAATGACATTCTTTCCTTTTGTCTATTCACATAACTCCCAAGTACCATTCCTATGTATGGAATCCATTTCTGATTGCATAGCACTCATCCATTGTGGATCATCACATGCATCTTCAAAAGAAAGTGGCTCTTCATTACATGATGTAGCAATAAGAGAATAATCCACAAAATTACTTGATGCATGGTGAGAGCTTGATTTTGTTCTACCAAGTAAAGGTGCACTCAATTTGCTGTCCTGCAAAGTTTGTTTCAACCACTTTGGCATAGATTGTGCACTCTTGATAGACATGGGTTCATTATGTAAAACATCTTCAATATGTACATCATGCATGGGCTGAATTTCATGCTGAGTTTCAGTCATATTTTGACGCAAATGTTCAGCCATATGGGGCTGGAAATTTCCAGCAGTTTGGACATTTTTTGACTGAAATTTTTCAGCCATGTTTGGCTGGAAATTCTCTGCATTTTGAGCCCTATTTGGATGGAATTTTTCAGACCTTTGAACCTCAGTTGGCTGGTCTACACGGCCATAGTCAAGCGCACCATTTTGGAACAAAGCATGAGTGTATCGAACACATCTTGTGAGCTAATTGTTGGTAGTTTTTTGCATTCAAGTAGAGGGAAAACTGAATTTTCAGCAAATACCACATCTTCACTCACAATAATTGTGTTCGTCAATGGATGGTACAACCGATATCCCTTACTTTCAGAACTATAACCAACAAATATACATTTGTTTGCCTTGTCATCAAGTTTGCGACATTGTTGTGATGGCACAAGAGCATATGTCAAACAACCAAACACACGCATATGACTAATCATAGACTTATGACCATTCCAAGCCTCATAAGGAGTGATGAATCTCAATGCTTTTGTAGGGCAGCGATTCAACACATAATTTGCACACATGACCGCTTCCATCCAAAACGTATCAGGAAGATGCTTTCCTTTAACCATACATCGTGCCATTTCCAGTAGAGTTCTATTTTTACGCTCGACAAGACCATTTTTTTGAGGTGTATATGGCACTGTACATTGGTGTGAAATACCTCTTTCACGAAGAAAAGCATTAAACTCATGTGACATGTACTCACCACCACGATCCATGCGTAGAGTCAAAAGCTTTTGTGAAGAAAAGTTTTTAGCCATAGCTAAAAATGCTTTGAAGCAAGAAAATACCTCATTCTTTGCTTTCATAGGATACACCCATGTATGGCGAGTAGCATCATCAATGAAGGTAACAAAATATGCATGCTTCCCAAAAGATGGAGTCTTGACGGGACCACATACATCACTATGAACAAGCTGTAATTTTCTTGTAGTGTGTGTATGGCCATCTTTTGGAAAAGAAGCACGATGCATTTTTCCAAGAATGCAACCTTCACATGCATGCTTTTCAATGGACTCAAGTGTAGGCAAGCCAATAACCATGTCCTTCTTTTGCAAGTAGAGCAAACTATTGAAGTTTAAATGACCAAAACAAGCATGCCAAAGCTCCATTTCAGCCATGGAAGAAGTATGAGCAACTAAGGCATTCGAGGCAGCCCTCTTGTATGTATCCATGCGATACAAACCATTACATAATGTACCAGACATCATAATAACATCGCCATTGCTGAAATCATGAACCATACACTTATCATCAACAAAATGTACATGAAGTCCAACTTTGGCAATCAACAGAACAGAAATTAAGTTCTTCTTGATACCAGGCACATACAATGCATTTTTCAAGAGAATCACACCTCCATTTGCAGCCGTAAGCTCAATTTCTCCTACTTCAATGATAGGATAAGAGGCATTGTTTGCACACACTACATGTCCTCCTTTAGGTGCATCTTTCAAAGAGGCAAAAAATCTTTTGCATGATGTTATGTGCTTTGAAGCTCCACTATCAAAAAACCAATCCGAATCAGCTTCACTCAAAACCATACATTAGAATGTAAAGAAGCATCATAATGACATGTAACAACACATGCCCAAAAATCTTGAGCCATTTAGAAATTTCAGCTCACGAACCATCACTCTGATGGTGATTCTCACTACACAAATGGCTTCGAAATGGGAGTAAAACCCCAGCGCACCTAGTGGAAATATTTTTTGGTTGCTAAAATTCACAGTTCTATGCTCCGAAGTCGATTTGCACTGTTAAAGTACGCGCGTGCCGCGACGCGAAGAACCGAAACTTGAGAAGAAGCTGAACCTGCTCTGATACCACTGTTGGTGTGTGTAGAAGTGCGAGAGACACACAAGAAGCACACACAAGGAGCACAAATGCAGCGAGACACACAGAGAAGACGATGGCTGGAATAGCTCTCTCTATTGATCGATGAACTGAACTAAAGTAAGAGTTGAATAATATCCCTAAGTACAAAGTACCACCACATATGAGAGTATCAAGTATGTGGTAACATGGGGAAAAACCTCTAGCCATCACTAGAGTAAAAAGTGCCCATGTATAGGGAAAAGGTTCACATCAAAGCTACTCGAGGAACATATAAGTGTAACAGGGCATAGATCATATATGTTGGTTCCTTCCTTACTGCATGTATGAAGGATTTGGCTCCAACATATGTTGGGTTCTTCTGGATATCTTGACAAATGATCTTATTCTTTTCCTAATTAATGTATGGATTATGTTTCTATAACCAGGGCATTCCAATGATAACCAAATTTACTTGACTCGATATTATGTTGAAAGATATGTGGGATTCATGGTTACCAAGGTGTACTCTTAATGGTGGGGTTTCCATGGTTATATTCCCAAATGCTAGAGGTCATCCATTTACTACTTCAACTACTATTGGTTTGTTCTTCTGAAGTATAGGAATTCCACGTTTCTTAACCAATCCTTCATCGATGAAACATGAGGAGGCTCTTGATCTACTAGGTCTATAAAGGAAAGGGTCTTCTTGGCCATGATTTACTTGACAAGTGCAAGGCATGTTTCTATGGATGTAGCTGGAATTATGTGACCCTTTCTTATATCATGGTATAGCTTTATGGCCTCTTTTACAACTGGACTTCCTTGTTTCCTTTCTCTACAAGCATGGCTATGACTCTCGAGTTTGTTCTCTTGTTGGGAAACTTATTTGCAATATGTCCAAGGTTTCCACAATAGAGGCACAACTTGTTATCTCTCATTCTCTGTTTCTATTGTGGTGTTAGAGGCTGCAACCTAGTTAAATCTATTTGTGCATGTTTAGGTATATATATATATATATATATATATATATATATATATATATATATATATATATATATATATATATATATATATATATATATATATATATATATATATATATATATATATTATATATATATATTCTCTGTTTCTATTGTGGTGTTAGAGGCTACAACCTAGTTAAATGTATTTGTGCATGTTTAGGTATATATATATATATATATATATATATATATATATATATATATATATATATATATATATATATATATATATATATATATATATATATATATATATATATATATATATATATATATATATATATACACACACACATATACATACTCATCTTTAGAAGTGGGCTAGAAGGCATTCCATTGGCGAGGTCTTCCCTCACTTATTTTTCTTGTTTCCTTTCAAAACGTCCGTTATGAAATTGAATAGCTTGCAAGATGTATTTATTCAATGTCTTAACCTCTGGGATCGTGAGCAGGTCCTTCACATCATCTCTTGCACTCCATCCAAGTCAGCTTATAAAATAATCTTCATGCCAAGTGACATCACATATCAACTACCTGAATTCTGATGCATAGGTAGAGGCAAGGAAGTTACCTTAACATAGCTTCCAAAGTTTTGTTTCTGTCACTCGACTTGTGTCTACATCTCCAAATGTGGTAGTGAGTTTTCGAAGAAACCCCTCATAGTCCTAAAGTATTTCCATGTTCTTCTCCAAGATTCTGGCAAACCATGATAATGCTTGCCCACAGAGAAAGGTTCCAATAAACCAGACCATGGATGCCTTTTCAAGGTATGTATCAAGTTGGATATGGATGTATAATTTAACTTGGAGGAGAAATCTGCAAAACTTTGTGCGATCCCAATCGAACTTTTCTAGCATGCAAAACTTGGGTTCCTTCATGAAGGATGTACCAGGCCATTGATTCATTTGAATACTCCCCTGATTTGCTTGAAGACTCCCATTTTGGTCTTCTAATTCTTGGAGTGCACCTACATGCATCGGATGACCCATCTCGACTTGTCTCTATTGATGAGCTAGGTCTTGGACCTGTTGTTGCAGACTTTGAAGTGATGCTTCAATCTGTTCATAAGCATTCTCCATGATGCATGGTCTTGGATAGAAGCTAGTCTTGCCAAAATGTCAGGGGAGCACTAGATTATGCTCTCTAACTACAATACACAAGATTTCGGAAATACACTTTAGATTACAAGAACATCCACATAGGGAAAATGATACAAGAATATGTAACTGATACAAGAAGTCCCATAACTTGGGATTGATAGGTATGAATAAGTAGACGAGAAATGATACACATGCCACAACCCAAGAATAATAGGTTTGAAGCAAGATCTTTGGGTCACAAGAACATCTAGATACGAAAAATAACTAAACAAGATCTCGTACTAAGAGATTACAAGAGGACAAGGCTAGATGTCCAAGAGCTAGATTATACAAGACTTGAACATGGAACAAGACAAGAAATGGAAGTGGATCTTAGAGAGTACTTACTTGGCGATCACGACTTCTTGAGCTTCCAAGCTTGGTATTTGCAAGACTAAGTATGTATGTGGCCAACCCCTGCTTATATAGGTTTTGAAGGGCGGTTCATCAAAGGAGGTTATGATGATGTCATCAATGATGTCAACAATCCAAACAGGACCTACGAATGTCAGATTTAGCAAGTAGATAGTTGATCTTAAGGTTTTGGCATTTTCGAAATGCAATCGAAGCAATGGTTTCTCCAGATTCTAAACCAATCATGAGACATAGAAGTGACATGGAATTTGAGGTTCAATATGGTTTCCTTTGTGCATGACACTTTTGGAGTACAAAGGTAAAGTTCTTTATATTGATCACTCTTCTTGTATCAAAGTCCCTTAGATGAGTAAAATAGATTACACAATGTTAAAATATGGCATCCAAATTGAAAAGCTAGATAAGAACAACTATCGATCATGGAAGGTTAGGATGTCTAGCTTTCTCATGGGCATTGGTTTATGAATATCTCTTAGCAGAATGTACATCAAGATTAGATTGCGGGATAATGTAACTCCTTGTGAGGTGAGGATCTTTAGAGAATGGGATGATAAAGATAAGAGGTTTCTCTTCATCATATCTCAAAATATTAGAAATGCAATGAGAGTGCATGTTTGGGACATAGATTTTGTAGTGAAAGACTAGGAAGCCCGAGGGAGGTTATGCTTTACTCCAATCAAAGAAAGGAAGATCCAATTGAAGAATGAACTTAATAATTTGAGAAAAAATACATAGTAAGAATATCAATGATTACATTTCAAAGATCAAGGAAGTGAGCAATGCATTGGGAATCATAGGTAGTCACATAGATGATTATGACCTAGTAGCATATCCATTGAATGGACATAGGGATGATTAGAAGTGGAAGGCTTTCATGACTTTTGTATATGTGAGAGATACGATTCGTGACTTTGAGGCATTAGTGTTCTTAATGGTCATTGAAGAGGTGAAAATAGAAGGCTCAAAGGAAAAATGCAATGAATCCCAAGCATTTTATCCATGTAAAGGAAGAGGTAGAGAAGCAAATTGTTGGGAAACAATGTCCCATTGGTCTACTTTTGTCTAGGGTTTACAATATATGTAGCTATTGTTAGCTGTTCTTGTACAACCAAAACGTGTTGGCAGCGTGGGTAGTACATACGTCTTCCAAACTTATGGCGTGGGTTCAAACCCTACGCACGACAGCGCTTTCACGGAAAAGTCTTTCTTATGCTTTTGTTTTATAAAACAAATGGACAAGAATGGTGACACGTTTTTTGAGACTACGACAACATTTGCTTTTTTAAGAGAGCGATCGTGGAGTTTGTATTGGAACGCTTGCTTTTATTGGAGGTGCTTTTGGAAGAGACACAATACTATATAAACACAAGCTTGGGCTCATTGTGATCATCCTTTACCTAGTGTTCAACACAATCCTTGGTGCTTGGACCTCAATAGAGGTGGTGTTTTGTCTAGCACATGGGGCAGCCATGGTGCTAACTTGAAGCATGTTGAGGAGCACCTATGGAGTTCTTCTTAATGATTCTTCTTAGAGAAGATGAAGGGTGTGCTCACACTCTAGCTCATGGAGAGGAGGTTATCTCTTGTTCATGGCAAGAAGACTTGGTCATTAGCAGCTTGATGGTGAGGATCGGCCGTCTACATGTTATAGTTGAAGATTGTCTTCTACAAGAAGATGTCGGGCTACTTCAAAGAGATTGGATGGTGTTTAACATAAGATTTACATCTTATGTTAAGTATTCAGGTACATATTCTCTTTATGCACACAGGTACTACTTGGAGTTTATGGAGGCAGTTGCATCCATATCAGGAGGAGTCTTATTCGGCATAGGTACAAGAGAATCAGTACATATATGCTTTATGCATATTTTGATGAGGTGTTTGAGAAGGTGTGTTCATATGAGTTTGAGGATTTCCGGCAGCAAACTTGTTAGCATTCTTTGCTACTTTTTATGTATGTGATCTTTTCACACACGTATCTGACTTAGGGACTTCCATAGCCTAAGGTTAGATGAGGGTTTGTTGATTATCAGTTTCACACCGATTCTTCCTCTTTCATTCACTCATGTTCACTCTTCTATAACCTATAAGGTCACACATCTCATGTATATTCATATTTCTGCCCATACATTTGATTATGTTTGTTACATTTGTACATTCACTCTTCCATCTATTTCTCATCACATAGAGTGGTTGAGAGTTTTGCTCCCACGTTGTGCATTGAACATTGGTATATATGATACTATGAGTAAGTGATGGCTTACGTAACACCTTACACATGTCGTCTATTCTTTCTCTATCTTTATCTCATCATCTGTATGATTAAGTTGTGGTATGTTCATGTTTTGTCAATATTGAAGAATGCTGGAATTAATGTTGTATATATTGGAACTATGGAACTATTGACATGTGACATGAGCCAAGGGCCTACCTCACTTCCAACATTTGGTATCAAGGCACTAAGGTTTTGGTTTCAAAGCTTTAGGACTTTGGGATCAATGCATTCAGGCTCATTCATAATCACAGGTTCCCAGACTTCCAGATTTACAACATATGATTTAAGAGCATCTTCTAACATTTGACATTTGACATACACACTTGATCTAGATGAGTAGAGATTTGAGAATTAGACAATTCAGTTACATGTGTATTCATCAGTGTGGAGTATGAAGTTGATGATCTGTTAGCAGTCGAATATTTTTGGAAGAGTATGCAAATACTTTACAAAATTATTATTTGAAGATCCAGACTTGATGAAGAGAAGACTACTTCAAATTCAAGGAAAAACAATGATTTAGAGAAGATGAAGGAATCAAATCAACATCAAATCACAGGTATCAATTTCTACTATCAGATTATCATTTGCAGGTCGTGTCTTAGAAGAGCAGTTATGAAGAGATTTGAAGAAATTCAAGGAGTGCTTTTATACACTTTCATCTTTTGAAAGTTAAACGCTACATCAAAATAGGTATCTAGAGGTTTTTCTAGAGAGTTTTGAGAGATCTCTTTCATGGCAAGAAGGCTCATCTAAGAAGACAAATGTGAAGATGGGATGAGTTTTACAGCCAATTTTCTATGGTAAGTTGGTTGGATATCAAGGTACAAATGTATCTAGAGAAGGTAACTCTAGAAGGATACTTCATCATTCATACAACGATTGGTGAATTTAGTCGTCTCATACATTTGAAGCAGAATTTTGATTCAGAGATATGAGGAGATGATAGAACATGATTCTATATTCACTTCCATTTGTATACCATGTTTGTTTTGTCTCTTACTCTTAGCACTAGAGGAAGAGAAAAGTTCATTTAAAGAAGTCAAGAGTGTTTGCTACTTCAAGACGTAGAAAATAAAAGGTATGGAAGAGAAGTTTGAAGATGTTGACATCATCAGGTGGAAGAAAGATGCAGAAGAAGAAAGTCCATCATTTCCAAAAGAAAAGTAAGGCTTCCTTTTCTCATATATTTTCCATATACTTTTCCTATTTTATCCTCTACACCCAAAGACAAGTCTACAAGAGCATCTTCTTTAAAGAAGAAGCAGTTTCTTGTTTTGCATTACACTTGGTCATGATTTAGTAGATTTGACAAAGAATTGCATTGAGAGAAAGAAAAGCAGCAGATATATGTTTTGACTCATATATATATGAGTTATGTTTTAGTTGAAGCTTTTAAGCAGGCAGCTTATATGTTCCCTCAAGGAATTCTTGGTGTGTCAATACAGAGCTACTTGGTATATGACAAGTTGCAGAGAAGTATATTTCTTCTTTATCTAACTCTCTTAAGGAAACTTCAAAAACTTCAGTCTTGTTAATGTACAAGTCAATAGAGAGTCTACTTTCTATGATTGTCTAGATTTTTGGATACATGTTTGTATTCAAAAAGGTGTTCCATTAGATCCTATCACTTGATTAAGAAGTGGAGTTAACCAAAAGAAAATCAAGCAGGTACTATCACATTTCACCCGAGTAAAATATGAAAGTTATGAAGTATCAACTTGGAGCTTTTGGAGTTCTCAAGGTGAGAAGTTTGTCCACTTTTGTTTCAAGTAGGAGTTACAGATTCTTGGAAAGGATTTGTATTTAGAAAATTTTTACAACTTTATAAGAAGCATGGATACTTAGAGACATTCAAGTAATAAATCAAACATTCAGTCATGAAGGTTTGATAAGAGCAGATTCTACAGAGGAGAGATCATTGATCTTGGATAGATCTTGTATGATCTTGAGTATTTATGAGTCAGTTTTCTATCCTTTGTTTATGAAGATTCTTAGGATTGGAAGAAGTAAGTCAAAGATTCAGGTTCTATCAGATTTGTGTTGCAGAGAGATAGAAGAAGATACTTGTTATGTTAGAGAAGGTTATGAATCCTAAAGTGCTTTCAGCAAGGTTTTTTGTTATATGGATCAGCTAACCTTATTCTAGATTTTTGGGAAGCTGAGAAGTAAACAATGAAAACTATAAGCAACAACAGTGCTAATAAAAAGGATTCAGAAATTTTGTTTCAAATACAGGTATTGGTCACTAAAAATCAGATTTATGAAGAAGGATGTCCAAGATTTCATAAAGTCTGATATAATTTGAAGAATACTGGATACTAGTGTTAAATCATCCACGGGGTGATGAAACATGAAGACTTATTTTCAGCCATATCTAAAAGAATATAGAGTCATACCTACAGATATTCCTATTTCAGGTATTCCTATATTTCCTTTGTCAGGTTCTCTTTATGTTCCAGCTTTGAAAGAAGAAGGAAGAAAAAGAATGTTTGGAGAAAGTTCCTGTTAGGATGTTCCTATTCAGGAGAAGGTTCCAGAGTTCTATTGAAGAGAAGCTTCATATTTCAGAAAGATATATTTCAGAAGTTCACACATATATCTTTATATCAAGTTCTGAAGGAAAGAGGTATGAAGGATTTAAAGGATGAAGACATGATGACATCATAGATTTTACTCATATTTCAGTTGATTTCAATTGATTTTAATTGAGTTGAGTTGATTTGACTTGACTACAGTCAGAGATGAACAAGCAGTGTTCATAATACACTAAGTTGTGAGTTATCCATCACAGGGTCCAGGATTCAGTTCTTGATTTTGTTTAGTGTATTTACATGACGCAGCAGAAGTACCTTGAGAAATCTTTTCCAAAAGGTAAATGCAAATATATGGATCCTAGTGTATGTTTTCAGGTTTTTGAAGACAGGAGATACCAGGTTCAAAGACAGTTCATGCTATATTTATTGTCAAGTAGTGATTGCTTGATGTGTACACTATTGGATATCTAGTTTGCATATTTTCTCAAGTATTATGGTTCATATTCAGCAAGTTCAGATTTTTGAAGGAAAGTCAGATTCAGTTTTGAAAAAGACTTTTGAAGAAAAAGTTTGAAGGTCAGTTCTGAAGTGCTTGAATACAAGCTTGAAGCTTGTGACAGGATATTTGAAGCTTGTAGTTTGTAGCTTGTGATAGTTTGCAGATCCAGTCCAGGTTGTACCAATATGACATTGTAGGGGGGATTGTTGGGAAACAATGTCCCATTGGTCTACTTTTGTCTAGACTTTACAGAATATGTAGCTATTCTTAGTAGTTCTTGTACAACCAAAACGTGTTGGCAGCATGGGTAGTACATATGTCTCCCAAACCTGTGGCATGGGTTCAAATCTCATGGACGGCAGCGCGTTCATGGAAACGTCTTTCTTATGCTTTTGTTTTATAAAACAAACGGACAAGAATGGCGACGCGTTTTTTGAGACTACGACAGCGTTTGCTTTTTTAAGAGAGCGATCGTGGAGTTTCTATTGGAACGCTTGCTTTTATTGGAGGTGCTTTTGGAAGAGACACAATACTATATAAACACAAGCTTGGGCTCATTGTTATCATCCTTTCCCTAGTTTTCAACACAAGCCTTGGTGCTTGGACCTCAATAGAGGTGGTGTTTCGTCTAGCACATGGGGCAGCCATGGTGCTAACTTGAAGCATGTTGAGGAGCAGCTATGGAGTTCTTCTTAATGATTCTTCTTGGAGAAGATGAAGGGTGTGCTCACACTCTAGCTCATGGAGAGGAGGTTATCTCTTGTTCATGGCAAGAAGACTTGGTCATTAGCATCTTGATGGTGAGGATTGGCCGTCTACATGTTGTAGTTGAAGATTGTGTTCTACAAGAAGATGTCGGGCTACTTCAAAGACATTGGATGGTGTTTAACATAAGATTTACATCTTATGTTAAGTATTCATGTACATATTCTCTTTATGCACACAGGTACTACTTGGTGTTTATGGAGGCAGTTGCATCCATATCAGGAGGAGTCCTATTCAGCATAGGTACAAGGGAATCAGTACGTATATGCTTTATGCATATTTTGATGAGGTGTTTGAGAAGCTGTGTTCACATGAGTTTGAGGATTTTCGGAAGCAAACTTGTTAGGATTCTTTGCTACTTTTTAAGTATGTGATCTTTTCATACACGTATCTGACTTAGGGACTTCCATAGCCTAAGGTTAGATGAGGGTTTGTTGATTATCAGTTTCACACTGATTCTTCCTCTTTCATTCACTCATATTCACTCTTCTATAACCTATAAGGTCACACATCTCATGTATATTCAGATTTCTGCCCATACATCTGAATATGTTTGTAACATTTGTACATTCACTCTTCCATCTATTTCTCATCACATAGCTGTTGGAGAGTTCCTCTCCTACTCGCAGCGGAGAGTGTAGAAGACCTTCTAAGGATCAAGACTCTTGCCAATAGCTGAACCTTCAAATGCAAACTGGTACCAAGTGAAAAATGAAATGAACTTGAACCTTTGGTCACTCAAACTAGAAACTTGGAGCTTTCAAATGAGATATCAAACATTCAATTTGGAGTAGATTTGCATTGGCAACTATTTGATTCAAGACAGACTACCTGTCCACTCAGTTAGGCTGAAAACTAGACTTCACTAAAACCTGAATAACTCACAAAGCATAAAGAACTTTATAAAACTATTCTAGATAGAGGACGTACTCAAGATAAGATTTCCAACGAATGTTTAAACACTAAAATTGGATACATATGTTGAGACATATGACTCTCACAAGTAGACTACCCAGAAATGGGTGTGCAGCTGGACATACTCTGTGAGAGTGAACTGAACGAAATGATTCAAAACAAATGAAGTAGCTACAAGGGGGCTTCCACACTTCTTCCTCTATTCTTGAGTGTCCTCCCTTGCCTCTTTTATAGCCAAGTGACCAAAAACTCTCATGATGAGTTTGAGAGCTCTTCTCCATCATTTTTCCACTACTTTGGACAGCCACTCCTCTTACAGTTCAGATTTTGGATTTGATTCTCTTTTGAATGATTCTCTTTTGGCCTCCACTACTTGCTGAAGTAAATGCTTCTATTTTTCATTTTTTTATTTTCCTTCTACTTGAAGAAAATCCTTTTTGCAAAAATATATACGAGCTTACTTCTTTATTTTTAACACTCCCCCTCAAGCTCACATGTGAGCTTGCACCTTCAGCTATATCCTGCAAGTTGATGTCGTCCTTGAACCTCTTTAGCTCAGAGGCATCTAGGGAATTTGTAAGAATGTCTACAATCTGGTCATTAGTTCCAATGAACTTTATATCCACATCCTTGCTCAAAAATTTTTCTCGAACATAATGATAATGCACTTCTATGTGCTTGCTTCGTGCATGAAACATTGGATTGTTTGTCAAGTGAATGCTTGACATGTTGTCACCATAAATTGGAATGGTCTCCACCTGCACATCAAGATCAGCCAAGAGCTTCTTAATCCACATAGCTTCACAAGTTGCAAAGGCTAAACCTCTATATTCAGCTTCTGTAGATGATAGTGCAACAGTAGGTTGCTTCTTTGAGCTCCATGTGATAGGTTTGCTGATCTTCTATCTTCCTTCAAACCAGCCCAATCAACATCACTGAAGCCCTTTACCTGCAATTCTTCATCATATCTATAAAACAATGCATGATTGATAGTGTGCTTCACATATCTTAGCACTCGTTTGGCTGAATTTAAATGTTCACTTGTAGGAGCTTGCATAAATTGAGAAAGAACTCCAACAATATAACACAAATCTGGTCTTGTGATCGTAGCATAGATCAAGGAACCTATAATACTCATGTATGTAGTTACATCATGTAACTTCTCTCCATCATTTGAACATAGCTTCACATTTGTGTCCATACGTTGAGTGAGTGGTTTGCATTCACGCATTCCAAATCTGAAAAGAACATCCAACAGGTACTTTCTTTGCATCAAGTAGATGCCACCTTTCCCATAGACTATCTCAATGGCTGAAAAGTATTTCAGCTCACCAAGATCTGAAATTTTAAACTCCTTACCAAGTTTCCTTTTGATCTCTTGTATTCCTGTAACATTACTTCTTGTTATGATGAGATCATCAATGTATATGCAAATATATACCTACTTGCCTTCTTCTTTCTTCATGTAGAGAGAGGGATCTGCATTACTTGGACTATACCCACACTTTGTGAGATACTCGACCAATCTTTGATTCCAAGCACGTGGTGCTTGCTTCAGCCCATACAAAGCTTTCTTCAATCCACAAACAAAATTTGGATGCTTTTTGTCTTCAAATCCAATCGATTGACTCATGTATACCTCTTCTTGAAGTTCACCATTGAGAAAAGCATTTTTTATGTCAAGTTGGTACAATGGCCATCTCCTTGCTGCACTCACTGCAATCAAGGTTCTAATTGTTCCCATCTTTGCAACTGTACCTTCAGCCTTTGGAACTAGCTCCCATGTGTGATTGTCCTTGAGAGCTTTCATCTCTTCTTGCATAGCTTCTTGCCATTCTTTTTGTGTACATGCTTCTTCATATGCATCCGGTTCTTTGTCTTTGACCACCTGTGTCATATATGCAAAATGCTTTGCAATAAAACTATCATAGCTCAGCCTTTCAATTGGATACCTTGCTCTTGAAGACCTCCTTTCATTTCCTTTTGAACATTGCTTCTTCAACCGGTTCAACTTTACCTTTGGTGTGACCACTTCTTCATACTCTTCTTCACTTGCATTTGAATCACTATTTTGGGCAGCACTTTCAGCTTTAGATCTTTCATAAGCTGATGTTGGTGATGAGGAATGACTCCTTAGCCTCCCCTTCCATGTTGAGCTTTCTCCAAGTGATGTAGAAGCTTCTAGACTTGACATTTGAGTGCTTGTTTGTTGAAATTCTTCTTGGACATCACCTCCATCATCTTCGTAATCTTCTTCAAGAATCTTCTCTTTCCCTTTGTCTCCAAACCATGGTCTTAGCTCATCAAATACCACATCTCGTGAGACTCGTAGCTCCTTTGTCACCGGATTGTAGCACCTATATCCCTTTTGCTCCGATGAATATCCAATAAAAATACATTCTTCGGAATTTGCCTCCATCTTTGTCCTTAGTTCTTGAGGGATGTGAACATAACACACACATCCAAAAACTTTGAGATGTGTAAGCTCAGGTTTCTTACCAGAATAAACCTCCTCGGGAGTTAGATTATGCACTCCAGCTGTTGTGCACTTGTTCATCAAATAAACGGCCGTACTAGTTGCTTCAGCCCAATAGTTTAGTGGCATCTTCATCTCGTTGAGCATGCATCTTGCAACTTCTGTGATATGTCTATTTTTCCTTTTAGCTATTCCATTTTGTTGAGGTGTGTACCTACATGTAAATTGTCTCTTGATGCCATTTTCATAAAGAAAATCTGAAAATTCTTTGGAGAAATATTATCCTCCTCCATCGGACCTCAAGGTCTTTATGTAGCATCCTGTATCCTTTTCTACCTGTGCTTTAAATCTCTTGAACATGGAGAACACATCTGATTTTTGTTTTATGCAAAACATCCATACTTTTCTTGAATGATCATCGATAAAAGTGACAAAATATCTATTACTAGCTGCCACTGATGGTTGTTGTGATGGTCCCCATACATCCGTGTGTATCAAGTCGAGGACATTCCTTGCCACATAGTTGCTCTTCTTGAATGGTTGTCGAGCTTGCTTTCCTAGTTGGCATGCTTCACAAAACTCATGTAGTCCAGCATCATTGAATCTTGGAAGACCTCTTACCACTTCATGGTTGCTCATGTCCTTGAGCTTGGGAATGTTTATATGTCCAAACCTTTTGTGCCACAAATCGATTTCAGCAATCCTCTTGTTTCCAAACTGAATATACATCACCTTTCCATGTGGTTGTTGAATGTCAGAGGTGAACATCCTATCTTCTTTCCTTCCTTGAGCAATGACCTTGAATCCTTCTTTTGGATTCTTTATAAAGTAGCCTTTTGCATTGAAAATAACATGATATCCTTTCTCTACCATTTGTCCTACTGAAATCAAACTCTTTGCAATAGTAGGAACATGAAGAACATCAGCCAATACCTTTCTATCTCCAAGCTTGATATCTCCAACATGCTCAATTGCGTGTTGAGTTTCATCGCCGGTCTCCACACATCCTTTTCCACTTGGAGCTTGTAGCTTTGTGAATAAATCTCCTTGGCATGTCATATGGTTGCTGCAACCTGAATCTATGAACCATTTTTGGTCATCGCTTCTCGAGTTGTTGTAGTCATGCTTCATGGCAAGCATGGTTTGCTTGTCTCCTTCACTTGATGTACTCACATAGTTATTTTGGCTCCTTTGGTTGCCTCCATTCAACCTTCCATTCTTTTGCCAACAATCATTTGCATAATGTCCTAGTTTACCACAAGGATAACATGTTATACCTTTATGAGGATTGTATGAACTTCGACCTCTTCCTCTATTTCTTCCTCGACCTCTTCCATGTGTGTTGTCATTTGAGTTGTCCTTGTTGTCCTCCGAGCTGTGTTGGCTGAAATTTGTGTTGTTGTAGCTTCTTCCTCTTCCTCTTGAGCCTCCTCTTGAGTTCCTTCCTCTACCTCGTCCTGCATATAGCATTTGACTATGGCTGTCCTTACCTTTGTTGCCTTCTCCTTGTTGAGCAAGCTCTTCAGCCACAAGATTTGGTATAATCTCGTCGAATGTTGGGAGAGGATCTCTATAAAGAATGTTTGTGATGAGGGGCTTCCACTTTTCTTCACTCCTCAAGCAATTGAGGGCTGTTTGGACGATCTCTTCCTCTTCTATCTTGCATCCAACTGATGCTAACTAATCTCGAAGCTCCTTAATCCTCAATGTATACTCACTAATGCTTTGGTTTGAGCTTTTCTTCATGTTGTTGAGCTTGTTCTTGAGTTGCATCCTCCGAGACCTTGTTGAGGTAGCATACACCTTCTCCAATGCTTCCCAAACTTCCTTGGCTGTTTCTAAGCTTTGCACATGACCAATCATAGTGTTAGAAATAACTTGTGAGATGAGGAAGATCACCCTTCAATTCCTCTCTTCCCAATCAGCAAATTGTCTCCTTTGTGCCGGAGTAGTGTTGGGATCTTCAAGGTCCACCGGTTGTGGATCGTCTCCACTAACTAGACTCCATAAACCTTTACCTTTAAGGTAATTTATCATTCTATACCTCCAAGACTGAAAATTATCTTTGTCTAACTTCTCAACTTGTTGTCATAAATCAGCCATTGAAAACTTCCAAGATTGAAGTTTACCTCAAGTATGTTGTGGTGCTCTTTCTTGACTTCACGAAGCTCCCCCTTGATTTGTAGCTTTTCCTTTGCTTCAGTTCAATTCCAATGCTTTGACTCTTCAAAATCCAATGCTCTGATACCAATTGTTGGAGAGTTTCTCTCCTACTCGCAGTGGAAAGTGTAGAAGAACTTCTGAGGATCAAGACTCTTGCCAACAGCTAAACCTTCAAATGAAAACTGGTACCAACTGAAAACTGCAATGAACTTGAAACTTTGGTCACTCAAACTAGACACCTAGAGCTTTCAAATGAGATATGAAACACTCAATTTGGAGTAGATCATTTTTGTATTTTCCTTCTACTTGAAGAAAATCCTTTTTGCAAAAATATATACGAGCTTACTTCTTTATTTTTAACAATAGAGTGGTTGAGAGTTTTGCTCCCACATTGTACATTGAACATTGGTATATATGATACTATGAGTAAGCGATGGCTTACGTAACACCTTACACATGTCATCTATTCTTTCTCTATCTTTATCTCATCATCTGTATGATTAAGTTGTGGTATGTTCATGTTTTGTCAATATTGAAGAATGCTAGAATTAATGTTGTATATACTGGAACTATGGAACTATGGACATGTGACATGAGCCAAGGGCCTACCTCAGTTCCAACACAAATCAAGGCAAAGGCAAAGGATGGCAAGGAAGAGGATCAAAATAGAGACTTTGACCAATATCCATGGAGAAATTCTTATTCATCAAGAATACCAGGCAAGCATATAGGAAGATGATGAAGGTACGATCAAGCTTGAGACAATGAGAACTCTGATGGATGCTATGCATGTGGCAAGTATGATTAGTATGGAAGGGTTTGTTAGCTGAGGGACAAGCGAAGCACATCATAGAAAGGAAATATATCCATTGGTCTACGTTAAATGGGAAAGGAATCATGTTATCCATGATACATATGGGTGATTATTACATAGGAGTGTCAAGCATATGGTATATGGATAACAGATCCAGTAATCACATGAGTTGTAGCAAGAATTTCTTCTCAAATATGGAGGTAGCATGAAACAAGGTTCATGTGGAGACATGTGATAATACCCCTCATGTCATTACACATATAGGTGATGTTATATTGGATGGTTCTCACAAGACTAAGTTCTTGAAGATGTTCTTCATGTGCCAACAAATACAAGAACCTTTTTTTTTCAGATCAAATGGTGGAAAGAGGATTTCACAACAAATTCAAGGATAATGATTCTTTTTGGAAAACCCTAAAAAATGGTATAGATTAATAGATGAAGACAAAAAGAAACAAAGTCTATTCACATTGGATGTGAAGCCAAACTTCAACCACACAAACCACTTCAATACAAAAGAAAAAGGGGAACAAAATGATCTTTGGTACAATATGTATGGACATATCACTACTCAAAGGTTGAAGGACATGGAGAAGAAGAGGTCACTTTAGAGAGTACATGGACAAAAGCAAAATGAAAAGATGAGTGTACTCACAAAATGAAGGTTCGTGAGACTAAAAAATGATTAGACCATAAAATGGGAGAACTCACATGATTTAGAGTGAGCTTGCCAAGAGCATGGAGTAGGCTTATCAAGATTCTAACAAACTACAAATGGGGGGAGAGGCCCTTCTTATATAGAATTTGGAGGGGGCTCTCCAAAGCACATCATATGTGGGATAATTCCCCTTGAAGGAGAATAAATACACAGGTAGAAGAAAATGGTAAGGTACTCAAATAGAATGCGATAAAATGAAACTGGAGTGTCTCCTAGATACAAAATGAACATAAACTCTCATATTCTCAAAACCCCCTTTATAGCTCCATTTAGAGTATGGAGGCTTCTAGGGTATGAGGGGAATATCCACCATGAGTTTAGCAACATCAACATGAGCTCCAAAAAGAAAGTCTGCATGTGGAAATAAGATGCTCACTAGTGCCATATATAGTTCCCTATAGCTATGAAAAGTGCAAACCATGTCCTCCTTTTGCAAGTAAATCATACCATTGAAGTTCAAGTGACCAAAAAGAGAATGCAAAAGCTCCATTTCATCAATGGAATAGGTATGATCAACCAAGGTAGTTGAGGCAACCCTCGTGTATGTATCCATGCAATATAAACCATTACATAATGTACCGGACATCATGATAATATTACCATTGCTGAAATCATGAACCATACACTTATCATCAAGAAAGTGTACATGAAGTCTATCTTTGGCAATCAAAAGAGCTAAAATTTAGTTCTTATTGATATCAGGTACATTCAATGAGTTTTTCAAGAGAATCACACCTCCATTTGCAGAAGTAAGTGCAATTTCTCCTACTCCAATGATAGGATAAGAGGCATTATCTTCACACACCACATTTCCTCCTTTCGTTTCATCTTTCAAAGATGCAAAAAAATATTTTGCATGAAGTTATATGCTTTGAAGCACCACTATGAAAGAGCCATTTTTCATTGCACTTAACAAGCTTTCTACAGTCATCAATAGTATGACCAACCTTTTTAGCAATATTTGTTGGAGATAGACGTCTGCGGAAGCACGCGAACAGCACAAGGAAGAAGAAGAATCTTGGAGCACAAACACACAATACTGAATATATTACTAGAGAATGTACAAAGATAAGTAGCCCATTAGGGCAATAGGCATATATACAAGCGGGGGGAAAAAAACCTCCTAAAGAGGGAAAAAAGTGCCCCGGCGGTCCTAGAGTGTTCACACACATCACTACCTAAATATATCAACAAATCCCCCCTGGGAGTGATGCGGTGAGCAAGGAGCTGGCACTCATGTATAAGGAAGTGCCAAGCTATGTGGAAATCACTCCACAAAAGGAAGTAAGCCCAAAGCTTTGTGGAAAGCTTCAAACTTCTCCCTAGGCAGAGCCTTCGTGAAAAGGTTTGCAATGTTCTCTTGCGTGGGCACATATGCCAAGCTGATCTCCCTAGCAGAGAACCTCTCCCTGACATAGTGATAATGCACCTCAATGTGCTTAGTGCGAGCATGGAACACAGGGTTCCTCGCAACTGCCAATGCGCTCTGACTGTCAGTGAAGATGGTGGTGGCAGAAGACTGGCCAACACCCAAATCAGCCATAAGGCATCTGAGCCACACACACTCAACAGTCACTGTGAAAGCTGCCCTATACTCAGCCTCACAACTGGAAGTGGCCATAGTAGGCTGCTTCTTGCTCAACCAAGATATACATGAGCTACCAAGCATGAAGCAAAAACCACTGGTGGACACACGAGTGTCATAGCAACCAGCCCAATCTGAGTCAGAATAAGCATGCAAATCTGGCGGTAGTGATCCCCCCTTGGGATAAAACAACCCAAGTAGTCGAGTACCACTCAAGTAGCGAAAGATGCGCTTAACCGCTTTCCAATGCGTGACTCCTGGGCAATGCATAAACTTGCTCATCTGTGAGATAGCAAACTGAATATCTGGCCGAGTAATGCATAAGTAAATCAAGCATCCAACAGCCTGCTGATAGAGAACAGCATCAAATGCATCTCCAGCATCATGAAGACTCAATCGTAAACCTGTCTCCATAGGAGTGGCAATAGGCTTACAGTCTTCAAGGCCAAAACGCTGCAATAATGTGTCAATATATTTTGTTTGACACGAAGCCATTCCACCATCAATGTGCATAAACTGAATGCCCAAATAGTGATGCAAATGCCCCAAATCAGACATCTCAAATGAGGCATGCAAATCAGCCTTAAAATCAGCAATATGTGTCTCAATAGGCAATGATCAGAAGCACATCATTAACACGTTTAACATATAAGGTGCTTTCAGTTGGACTGTTCTCAAAACCATGTGCAATCAAATAGGCATGTATCTTCTCATACCAAGCACGTGGTGCTTGCTTTAAACCATATAATGCCTTCTTTAACCTGCAAACCTGGTTTTCATGCCCTTTCTACACAAAGCCACGGGGCTGAAAAACATACACTTCTTCATGTAAGTCACCATTTAGAAATGTTGTTTTAATGTACAACTGATGTACATTCCAACCATGATGGGCTGCAAGTGCACAAATGCTCCGAACAGTAGTCATACGGCATGTAGGTGCAAAGGTCTCATCAAAATCAATGCCTCTTTGCTGTGCATAACCCTTTGCAACAAGCCTAGCCTTATACTTGTCAACTGTACCATCAGGTTTATGCTTCAGCTTGTATACCCACTTAGTGCCAATGGCCTTCTTGCTAGGAGGCAAGTCACATAAAGACCATGTACCATTCTTCATTATAGCATCATATTCAGATTGCATAGCAGCCATCCAATTTTCTGAATTTTGTGCTTCATCAAAAGAAATAGGCTCATTCTCATCACAGAGACTAGATGCAGCCATAGCATAGAGATCTGATGCAAAGGAGGCACTATGAGAGCCTGAACGAGTAGGATCGACAAAGGTGCATCTAATTTGCTGTCACGCAAAGTTTGCAGCAACCATTTTGGCATAGTTTTTACCTGCTCAATATCAGCTCTCTCATCAACAAGTGCATCATGTAAATCTACATCAGAAATGGAATGATCTGCATCATCATATGAAACCTGCAAAGGCTGAGAAGTTGCCTCATTAGGACCAGCACTAGCCTGTCCACCTGTAAAAAGAGGCATCAAAGTATCATACATGTCTTTGGAGCTAACAGATGTCTCCTTAGTACATGAAAGCAATAGCTGAATAGCATCTTCCACAAAGACAACATCAGGGCTAACCAGAATGCGTTTAGTCTGTGGATGATACAGACGATAGCCTTTACTTTCAGAACTGTACCCAACAAAACTACATTTTACTGCCTTATCATCCAATTTTCTGCAATGTTGTTCAGGCACTAATGCATATGCCAAACAACCAAAAACACGCAGATGAGCAATAGATGGCTTGTGGTCATGCCAAGCCTCATATGGAGTGATAGACTGCAACGCTTTAGTGGGACACCTGTTCAGTACATATGCTGCACACATGACAGCCTCAGGCCAGAAACTATGTGGTAAAGCTTGACTTTTGACCATGCATCTCGCCATCTCCATGAGTGACATGTTCTTTCGTTCAGCAACTCCATTCTGTTGAGGTGTATACGGCACTGTACACTGGTGTTTTATCCCACGTTCAGCCAGAAATGCATTAAAATCTGAAGACATATATTCCCCCCCTCGATCAGAACGGAGGGTGCCCATTTTACATGCTGACAGATTTTCAGCCAAAACCAAAAACTGTTTGAAGCACATGAACACTTCGGACTTTTCTTTGAGTGGATATACCCATGCATGCCTAGAAAAATCATCAATGAAAGTCACGAAGTAAAGGTAATTTCCAAAAGAGGGTGTCTACATAGGACCACAGACATCACTATGTACAAGCTGCAATTTCTACATAGCTCGAACTGAACCATCTTTTGGAAAGGAAGAACACTGCATTTTGCCCAAAATACAGCCTTCACAAACATGTTTTCCAAGTGCCTCAAGTTTGGGCAAAGAGGACATCATTTCGGATTTCTGCAGGCGTAACAAACTAGCAAAATTCAGATGACCAAAGCGTGCATGCCAAAGCTTTGCATCTGACATAGCCTGAGAATCATGAACTGCACATGCCGAATCATTCACAGATCTTTCATAGTCTATGAGCTTATACAACCCACGACATAAAATGCCAGAAGCAATAATCACATCGCCATTTGAAAGATCATGGACTGTACACCTGTCATCAATGAATTTCACAACCAAGCTAATCTTGGCTAATGCAGAAACTGATAACAGGTTCTTTTTTATCCCTGGCATAAATAAAGCATCTGACAAAGTGAAAGAACTACCATCAGCAGTAGTCAGAATGATCTTACCAACTCCCATAACAGGATAAGAGGAGTTATTGGCGCATGTGACAGTATTCCCTGTAGGGGCAAGCTCGAGTGAAGAGAAGAAATTGCGCTGCGAGGTAATATGTTTGGTCGCCCCGCTGTCAAAGTACCAAACATCTGAGTCTACTGCAGACATGCACTGATCATGAGAAGATGGGTCAAAACTGCAAACAGTAGTAAACACCCATTCTTCTTCTTGCACAAGATTTGCAGACTCTGTTTTTGGTGTAGAGGCCTCTGCAACAACCATTCCAGCCTCTTTCTTCTTTGCCTCTTTAGTAGCCAGTTTTGGACAGTTCTTTATAATATGATCATTTCCTTTACAGTACTTGCAGAACAATTTTTGCTTTTCTGATTTCTTCTCATCTTTATCCTGGTTCTTCGATTGTGCAGCATTTGCAGATTTCTGCTTACTAGTAGAAGAGCTCCATTTTCCTTTGCCCTTCTGACTAGCCAAGAAAGCTTGATCTGCAACACGCATAATGGACCTGTTCTGCCTGGACTGATCTTGCTGCAACAGAACAGAGACTAATTCCTCAAATGACAAGGCATTCGGATTGCCTTTCATCATCAACCGAAGAGTAGAGGCAAAACTCTGATATGAATCAGGAAGACCATTCAGAACGGTCTGCACAAGTGAGCAATCTGGTATAACCTCATCAACAGAAATCAATTATTCCTTCAAGTCTTTGATCTTTGTAAGAAAATTGTCCATAGAATCACCTTCATTCATGTGCTCACTCTCCAATTGTTTTCGGAGGTAAGCAACACGAGCCTCATTCCTAGCCTGGTACAAAGTGGTAAGTGTATCCCAAGCATCCTTTGCTGTTCTGCAAGAGCGAATGTGAGGAATAATGGCACGTTTGATAGACAAAGCTATCAATGCATGTGCCTGGGCATCTCTGCCATCCCAACGAATCTGCTCTACAGTAGGTGCAACAGAAACAGCAGCACGAACAGGAATCTGCGGAATATCATCTTCGATACCATCTTCATCAGCTCCAACACCTGTATTTGCAGTACCTATCGTTACAGGTGTAACAGGACGTCTTTCAACACCCTGCACAATGTTCCACAATCCTTTTGCAACCAGTACATGTCGCATCATATAAGCCCATAATGGGTAGTTGGTACCATCCAACTTATCCTCAACAGCCAACATACGGAATACATCACTGCTTTCAGCCATGGCCGGTGACTAAAATACCTTGATGCAGAAAATTGAGTGTATCTCAAAAAGTTGAACAGAACTGCCCAGACGAGTTCTGCTAGACCTGTAGCAGACTTCGAGATGCTTAAACTGGCAAACAGAAACTGGTATATACCTTTGGCACAAAAGGACAAAATAGCCTGCACAAGCGCTACGATAGTGCGTTCGGAGGCCAAAACGAGCTCAGATCGCGATTTCGGCACCACACAGCAAAGTTGTTTTGATCTCGGAAAAACACTGAGTATGCTCACCAAATTTCATGCGAATTTGAGACTGCAAACGGAGGAGTGTCGACGGCGCCCTAGAAGAAGCGACGACCTGCTCTGATACCAATTATTGGAGATAGACGTCTGCGGAAGCACGCGAACAGCACAAGGAAGAAGAAGAAGCTTGGAGCACAAACACACAATACTGAATATATTACTAGAGAATGTACAAAGATAAGTAGCCCATTAGGGCAATAGGCCTATATACAAGCCGGGGGAAAAAAACCTCCCAAAGAGGGAAAAAAGTGCCTCGGCGGTCCTAGAGTGTTCACACACATCACTACCTAAATATATCAACAATATTTGCATCTGTTCTTCTTTACCAATCAACATCATTAGAAGAATGCGTGGAAGAGGAAGGTTGAGGCTTTGGTTTTGATGAACCCAAAGCTAAACCATACTTGCTTTTCCCTTTTTGTGAGATAGCAGGTGCTTGTGTTCTCTCAATCATACCACTCCTATTCATTCTATAATGCTCTTCTTGAAAAAGAAGAGACAGAATCACATCAAATGCATACATATTGGGATTTCATTTTCCAACCAAATAGTGTGTAGTGGCAAAGCTTTGAAAAGCTTTTGGTAATCCTTTGAACAACATAGAGATGAGTGATGCATCTTGAGTACTCTCATCTACCATTTCCAGTCCTTGATGTCTGTTACATACTCTTTCACAGACTCATTTTCAGCCATACATACATCCTCAAGTTGCTTCCTCAAGTATGAAACACGTGCTTCATTATGCATGGCATACAAAGAAGCAAGAGTGTTCCATGCCTATCTTGTTGTACAACATGAAACAAGAGTGTGGAATTATACAATGCTTCACAAAAGCACAATCAATGCATGAGGCTTGAGCATCTTTTCCATCCCATCTAAGTTGCTCTTGTGTAGGTGGAGAAGGAGTAACCAATGTGCTTGAAAAAGAAGATCCATCTGTGACAGTGGACTATGAAGTACAAGAACCTATGAGTCTTTGACCTACATCTGTCACTATGTTCCAAAGTTTTTTTGCAACAAGAACATGCTTGATAGTGCAATACCACATTGGAGAGTTGGTTCCATCAAGCTTATCTTCAGCTTAAAGCATGCCAAACAAGTCATTGTTACCAGCCATTTCATTAAAGAACAAGAATGTGATAGAATCTTTACTTCAATGAAGCTAAATGAATGTTGAAATTTCAGCTCATAGTCCGTCACTCAGATCCAGATTCTCATTCCATGAATGGCTTCATAATGGGGTTAAAACGAGAGTGCAACTAGTGGAAATGTTTCTCCGTTGCTAAAAACCATTATTCTATGCTCCAAAGTTGATTTGCACTGTTAAAAATGCACACATCGTGATGGAAAAAAAGAAAATTTAAGAAGGAGATGGACCTACTCTAGTACCACTATTGGGTGTGTCAAGAAGTACAAGAGGCACACAAGAAGCACACACAAGAATTACAAATGTAGCAAGACACATGGAGAAGATGGATGATTGGAATAACTAACTCTATTGACGATGAAGTTAGCTGAAGTAAGAGCTAAATGATATCCATGAGTACAAGGTACCACGACCTATGAGTGAATCATGTATGTGGTGACATGGGGAAAGAACCTCTGGCCAACACTGGAGTAAAAAGTGCCCATGTATAAGGAAAAGGTTCACATCAAAGCTACTCAAGGAACACATCATTTTAGCATTATCAAGGTAATATACTCTAGTTTATGTGTATAATACCTCTCAAGCTTAGTCCGAAAGGGTTCAAAGAATTAAACATTTGACTAGAGAGAGGTATCTATGAGTGTACATGTGAGGTCATCCATGCTTCAAAGTTTCATAGGGAACTTGTACATTCTCCCACCAATTTTCATTTCCATTTTATATTTCCTCATAGATATATGTATTAAAACGTTATCAGAATATATACATGCCACCTTTACAAAATATTCTAGATTTTTGGGCGCATTGAGATTACATTTGGGCCTTAATTGGTGATTGAGGCCTCCCATAAGTCCTTTATCTTTGTGAAAAACATGTATTATTTTCAACTTCAAAATGCCTTAGTGAACTTGGGATATACTTGAGGAGACATTTTATCTACATTGGAGGACTTTGTCATGGACAAAGGAAACCATCCTGAACCTCAGATTCCACGTGAATCCTATATGTCATGATTGGTTCACAATTAAGAGAAATCAATGCTTCCATTGTGTCGAGAACATGAAAACCCCTAAGATCGACTGTCTCACTACAACATATGAGGGGCATACCGATGCTGCATATACCGACGGTCATAGTCGGCGTCCGTATAAACCTCGGAAAATCTAACTAAAAGATACCGATGGTCAAGTGACCGTCGGTATGACCATTTTAATTAGCTCGTCGGTGTGGCCCGCCGCCGCCGGTATAGGCGTCGATATGAGCGTCGGTAAATTACTGGCAACTACCGACACGTATACCGACGCTCATACCGACGCCTATACCGGCGGCGAATTTTTAAACATACCGCGAAACCGAGAGCAAAACTTCACATTTCTGCGCGCGTTTGAGTACTGTTGGTCTACTGTTGAACTTGCACGCGCGAACCTGCATTGTCTTGTGCACACATACACACACACACACACGGATCTCTCTCTCTACACACACACTCTCTCTCGGCTTAGCTCTCACATATTGGTAAGTGCTGCGCGTACTGTTAGCATTTGTGTTTCTCTATGCTTTAGGGTTTCTAATTTCTCTTTTCGTTGATTTTGCAGAAGTTCGTTGGCGTCGATTGTTTGGAATTGGACGAGAGACGACCTACATTACGCTTTGACGACAACGATTCAAAAAGAGATATACTTGTAAGTGATTCTTTTATTCGCTATTGATAGAGAGAGAAGGATAGAGAGAGAGAGAGAGAAAGAAAAAGAAAGAGAGAGAGAGAGACAAAGAGAGAAAGAAAGAGAGAGAGAAGAGAAAGGAAGATACACATTAATTTACACATGCATACATACACACATACATGTACACACATGCATGCTTACATACACACACCTATACACATATGCATGCTTACATACACACACCTATACACACATGCATGCTTACATACACACACACATATACACATATGCATGCATACACACACACATAGATTTACACACATGCATACACACATACATACACACACATATATACACATATGCATACATACACATACACACACACATATACACACACACATATACACACACACATATACACACTAGGATTTTAAGTTTTTTTAGGTATTTAAGTATTTAGGTCTTTAAAAGTTAGATTTTTAGGTTTAATAAAAAAAGAAATGTTCTAAAATATTCTAAAATGTCCATATTGTAGCAGATGGCTTCTTTGGATCCTGAAGAGAGAATGGCATGTCCTTGCACACAGTGCAAGTATCAAATTTATCGGAAACGACGGATTTGTACTACACATGTTAGAGAGTATGAATCCTTTGATAGGAGTCGACTGGAAAACCTACGCTATCATTCGCATGGTCCCCCAGGTGAGCCGATGGATCCAAACGACATTGCACCGGTAACATCTCATGGATAAAAGAGAGCAAAAAAGCACTTAGACGTAGAAGCAAGCACTAATAATATTACACAGAATGAACATATGGAAGAGATGCTTGAAGATTTTTACGAGATAGACGAAGACCATGATGGTGAAGAAGGTGTCGACGAGAGTTTCATGGACACAACAGAAATTCCACGATCAGAAGTTGATGAAGAATATGAAAACATGCGAAGATTAGCTCGTTTACCACTTTACAATGGAGCAAAGATATCTGTACTACGTGCTTCACTCGCGATGCTCAATCTGGAATCCATTTATGGATGGTCAGATAGTAGTGTCACTGAATTGTTCAGGTAAGTGGAGAACAAATTGGCTTTCATTGTTGTATCACAATAACTTCATTTACTAATATCATTTTAATTGCTTATTGCAGGCTTCTTAATTGTAATGCGAGTGCCAGCTGACTCTGATGCTTGGAAGCACATAGATAGTAAGTGGCCAGAGTTTGCTAGTGAGCCTCGGTCCATACGTCTAGGCCTAGCTATGGATGGAGTGAATCCATTTGGATTACGCAGTTCTTCATGGAGCACATGGCCTGTATGTTTGGTCAATTATAATATCCCACCATGGTTGGCCACAAAGAAAGGTCATTTATTATTAGCTCTTATTGTACCAGGTAAGTATAAGGTAAAAAATATGGATGTATATCTTGCACCACTTGTAGAGGAACTGCGCATTTTATGGGATGGGATCACTGTGCGTGACATGTCTCAACCTATAAGAAGACGAGACGTGCGAGTGAAAGGCATACTTATGTGGACAATGCATGATTGGCCTGGTTATGGTGAATGTTCAGGTTATCGATTTTGGGTTACCATGCTTGTCCTTTATGCGGACCACGACTCGAAGCATGCTATTCCAAAGCACTACGTAAAACTGGCTATGAAGGACATCATAGATATTTGCCTGATGGGCATGTTTTACGTGAAGGATAAATTGGTCGACAAGCGCAATACCAAATGAAAGCTAGCGATTGGAAACAACTGTGGGATTCAGAAAATCCAGTTGCTGGCATGAAACGGTTGTCCATTTTTCATGAACTCCCTTATTGGAGTGAATTGGTGATCAATCATTTGGTAGACCCGATGCATATTTTCAAGAATGTGGGAGAGATGCTTTGGAAAACTTTGATCGGAAAGAAAGAAAGCAAAGCACAAAAGGACGACCTAGAAGAGCGAGGTCGTATGCGAGAGTTGTGGGCAATTACTAAGCCCAACGGAACAGTATCGTTACCAAGAGCTCCTTGGGTGCTTCGCAAGATGGAAGAGCAATAAGTGAAGAAAACAATGTCAGAGTTTCGTACACCTACTGGATGCATGAGATGTCTAAAGACTGCTTTCACACGAAACGATGATCTTGCAGGACTCAAGTCTCATGATTGGCACAAGTTTTTACAGTTTGTGCTTCCTGTAGCCCTAAAAGATTGTCTTTCAGAGGATGTACGAAAAACCATTTATAAAATTAGTTCTTTAGTACGGTGGATATCTTCTAAAGAGATAAATAGAGATAGCATAAAGAGTGCGAAACTCAATGCTATCGAGGTTGTTTGTATGGTAGAGAAATACTTTCCCACAAGTATTCTCACTATTCAACTTCATTTAGTGGTTCATGTAGTAAATGAAGTTGCAATAGCAGGAACTGTCCATAGTCGATGGATGTTCTTCTTAGAGCGCTTTATGAAGACATTAAAAGGGTTTGTTCGACAGAGAGCACGTCCAGAGGGTAACATGGCAGAGGGATGGCTTCTACAAGAATCTCTTGTATTCATTACTGAGTTTCTACGTATATCGGATCCCGAAATGCCTCGCTTATGGAGCGATGATGAAGATGTTCGTCTCGTAGGCGATGAACCACAAGGTAAAGGATTGCAAAGAAAAATGGATGCAGCTTTCAGAGAGAAGGCAATGAAGTTTTGCATAGTTAACTCTGAGCCTATGCAAAAGTGGTTAGAAAGGTATGAACTTGCCAAGGAAACTAACGCAAAGGAAAGAGCTCAGTTTCGAAGAAATCGTTCTACTCGATTTTTGCCTCTTCCAGAAAATCTTCGACCTCTCCCACCTTTTCCAACGAGCAGATGGCTAGATACAGCGGTTTCACAAGCAAAGGTAGCGGGTGAAGATATCTCTGAAGAAGAAGAAGAACTCGCAAAAGGATGTGATTGGGAGTATATCAAATACGGTGCACTATGGTCTCATGGACGACACTTTCGAATCGCACGAATCGATCAAAACCCGTCTACTTTTGATAGTGGAGTGATGGTGAATTTTTTGCAAAAATGTAGAGCGAGTGCAAGAGATGATAATGCTCTAGAAGGCGATTTAGATTATTGTGGTGTGATTCAAGACATCTTGAAACTATCTTTCAGAAAGTTTGATTACTTTGTTTTTGATGTGAAATGGTTCAAAGTAGTCACCTCCGGAAGAAACGCAACAGTGAGACGAGATAAGAGCAGTTTGCTTCAAGTCGACTCCACAAGATTATGGACAGATGAAAGGGATACATTTGTACTTCCCGAACACTGTGAGCAAATTGTTTTTATACCAGATTCAGAAGATCCAGAGTGGCTATTTGTTTTACAAGTCGCTCCACGTAGTAGATGAATTTTTGAAAACGCAGATGTAGAAGAAAGTCCATCTCTAGTGGACTCAGAGATTCATTCGATAGTTGAGGAGGAAGAGATCATTGTTTCAGAAGAAGAGGTCATTGAAGAAGAGGTCATTGTTCGAGAAGACGAAGCAATAAACGATGATCAGGAGGAAACCAGCATAGCAAGCGATTTAGAAGCCATCAATTTAGAGATAGATATTCTCGGTGCATCGGATCTTCAAGAGGATGCTAGAATAGAGGACTTTTGAATAAAACACTTGTACATACTAATTTTTGGTTTTTTTTTTTTGTTTATTCCCTATATTATTTTTCTTATCGCATGCTAATTATTTGATTTCTTTTATTACAGAGCATGATGGGAGACAGTCCTCCAATCACTCCACAGTCCATGACAGAGGAGCAGTTTTTGGAGTTCATCTCTCAGGTTCCTCCTGTGTATATGGCCGCTGCATCACAGTATTGGATCGATCGTGGTAGCACTCCTCCTGGCCTCACTCCTGGCGGCCTTACTCCTGCCGGCCTCACTCCCGCTGGCCTCACTCCCATCGGTGTCACTCCCGCCGGTGTCACTCCTAAGGGTGGTGCTACTCCCGTAGGAGGTATGTCTCCTAGCTTTGTGACTCCACCACGACCAGCTTTGCAGCCATCTCCTACTGGATCTACTAGTAGACATGTGCGTTTCACACCTCAGCGCGATACAGGGTCTGACCCGTCTCGTAGATCGAGGTCACACTCTGGAGTAGGAGGTTCTAGAAGTGGATCTACAGGTAGGTATGGAGGTAGAGGCGGCGGTTGTTGTGGAGGCAGTGCGACAAACGTTGTGTCGCCCGCTTCTACTCCTAGGACGAGTACCTCAGATGTAGGTATGCCACACAGTACACCACGGAGTACACCACGTACACCTTGGGGTGCTCATGACCATGATGACTCCAAGGTGTATAGTATCCGAGATGGAGCTCCGGTGATGGATGCGGCCGGCAAAGCAATGCGTGCACACATACGACAGCTTTGCTCCATCTAGTTTGGACACTCCATCATGCGGAAATGGAGTGAACAGGATAAAGATCGGAAGAATTATATCACACAGACGATTTACCAGGAGTTATGACCAGCCGATGAACAGTCGATTGTCAGTTCAGAGTGGATTCTGCATACCGCACGTGAGGTCATGTCGCATCGACGATCCGAGGCTCGTGATGCATTCAGAGAAGGCTTACCAAAGCCTGTGTGGTTAGATGCTGAGGAGTGGGACATGATTTGTGATGAGCAGCAGCAGACTCCTGATCGATATCGCCAGCAGCGAAATGCCGCAGGCACACGTCTAGACACAATTGGACCGTCACATTTGGGCAGCGACGGATATGACACGATGCGTCATGAGTTTGTAAGTACCATTTCATTTATAGAATTTATTTGTGTTAAATTTCTCATATATATTTCTCTAATCTTTTTATATTTGTTTTAGGAACTGGCAATGGGTCGTCCTCCAACACGATCGGAGGAGTCTTATGGATATAGTCATGGGTTGACTGCACTATTGCAGGACTTGGAGGGATGCGGTGCGGTAGTTTCATGGGAGCGTTTGCGATGAGGTAATTAATTTATAAACTTGGTTTTTACTTGTTTGTAATTTTCATGTGAATTTATCTCATTCCATTATCGTTCTTTGTTGCAGGACTGTTGATATGGAACATTCTTTGCATGTGTATGGCAGTGGAAGACCAATATTTTGTATTTGATTTCCATATGGCAATACATTGTTTTGCCACATTTTTTAAAAGCGTCATATATGACAGTGGCTTGCCACACTCTTGTACTTGCTTCATTATTGAAATATATAACTTCTTTTGTACATGGTTCATTGTTCATTCTGATTATCGATCTCTTTTGTGTACAATAATACTCTGTTTCATGAAATCATATTTCGGTTGTCATTAGAGTACACATCACATGTACTCGGTTTTTTTTGGGCAGAGTGTATTGTCTTTTGTTCAGCAACATCATGGTAATGTTGCTATAGCAAAAGACAAAACATTCTGCCCAAAAAAAATTTTGCAGGTATGTCGTCGGTATAAGCGACGGTACTCTCAGTAGTGTCATCGGAATAACCATCAGTACACCTAGGGGGGTGTGCAGAGGAACCAATTTCTGACGCTTATACCGACGCTTTTACCGACGTCTATACCGGCGCCTATACCGACCCTTTCGTACCGACGCGGAGACCGACCTTTACACCGGCGTCGCGGCAAATAAAGCCGCGTTCATTTTCCTCGGTGGAAACCTCGGTATACCATCGATCTGTTGTAGTGTCTTCTTGCTTGATTCTGATATCCAGAGACCATGCTTCGAATTGTTGACATCATCAATTCATAATCACCCTTGGAAAACCTATATAAGGAGGGGTGTGCCACATTCATTGGAAGTCGAGCATGTCCTAGATTTGAGAACATCTCGAGGAAGACTAGAATACCTTGTTCATTGGAAAGGATATGATATGAGTGATCGTACTTGCGAACCTGCAGAAAACCTTCAGAGAGCACCAATCAAGGTTCGAGAATTCCATAAGAGAAATCCAATGAAGCCGAGTCCAGAGAACATGAACGCTCCTCATGGAACTCCTTGCTTGAGGGGGAGGTGATGTCATGGACAAAGGAAACCATCGTTAACCTTAGATTCCATGTGAATCCTATATCTCATGATTGGTTCATAATTAGGAGAAACCAATCCTTCGATTGCGCCCAAAACGTGCCAAACTCGAAGATCGATTGGCTTCTTATTTGATTCTGATATCTAAAGACCATGCTTAAAATTGATGACATCATTGATGACATCATCAATTCATAACTGCCCTTGGAGAACATATATAAGGAGGGTTTGGCCACATTCATTCTCAATCTTCCGAATACCAATCTGGGGAACTCAAGGAGTCATGACCACCAAGTAAGTACTCTCCAAGTTCGAGTTCCAGTTCTTGTCTTGTTCCTTGTTCTAGTCTTTTCTAGTCTAGCTCTTGGACATCCTATATTGTCCTTTTCGAATCTTGTGGTATGAGATCATGACCAGTTCTTATGTGATCTTCGAAGGCTAGAAGGAGCTCTATAAGAGGTATAGGATGAGTCTTATGAAGTTAACAAGCAAGAGGTATAAAAGAAGTCTTATGAACTCAACCATGTGGGTTCCTTTCTTGGGTAATGAAATCGGTTCCTCTCTAGGCTTAGGGCACGTGCATACCTTTTGGGTATGAAGAAAGAAGGCCTCTACTCAAGAGATATTTGATGCTTAGGGGCTACAATATACAAAAAAGTTGTATAGAAAGTGGTAGGGAAAGAGGAAAATGAACACGCATGAGGATGCTCTTCTTCTTGGAGGCTCAAGTTGATCACTTTCTCTCATACCAATTTCCTTGCTATAGTTTCCACCACTTGATAGAGGGAAAATGACTCTCCTCCCAACCGATGACTCTCCATCATAGCTCATGGATCTAGAAGATGCATCGGTAACTAACATCTTATGTAGAAAAAGTCCAGATCACCTGAACTGACTTGTTCAAGTCCCCTACTCCGCTTGGGTTCTCCTTCGCAAGTGTCCTAGATTCATGTGTGCTCACATGGGTTAAATCAAGTGAAAGCATCTAAAAGATTACAAAATCTATATGGCGAAAATACCCTCGTTGGGGATTGAATTTGTGACCCCACGGTTCCTCCCCTGATTCTTTAACATTAAGGTTAAGCTCATTTATTTGATGAGCTTAAATGAACATTGAAGTCACCCTTATGTCTAGGTGTATTGATCCATAGTTAAGCATTGTCTTACAACAGATAACATCTCTCTCCAACATCATAGTTATGATTAGGATTTTTGAGGATCTCTAATTAGAAGGAAGTTGCAGTGGGATCTTTCATCTATGTATTTTTCTTTCAGGGCCTTGCTTGACCGTGAGGTATTCATAAGCTACACGAACAAAAACAACCTTAAAAAGCTAAATCTCAGATACCTTACATCTAGTAAACGTATAGAATCTTTGCTAGTAATCACCACACATTCGCAAGTTGTAATCTCCCTACTATTTCCAGCCTTCTTTAAAGAACGACAAAAAAAAAACATTATGTAGTCTACAATATGCGCTTAATTGTCTCGATGTTGTAAAGTCTTAAGAGAATTCTCTCACTACCATTCAGATATGAAGACTAACTTTGAGAATCAAAACGGATGGATGAAGGAGATATACGGGGCATTCAAGGTAAGTCGTCACTATTCTTCATATCTTAACAGATGTGTTACTCTTAGATATTTATGGTTCATGCATACAGTCTTTTTTTCATTGAGCTTTTGTAGGACAGGGAGCAATAAAGTCAAAATATTCACAACAAATACTTTTGCTCGGACCGGTTACTTATGGATCGAAAGTATGCCATAATTCACAAGTAACCGCGTTCTCAAGTCTGCACACTAACCTCCGAGATTCGGATGATTGACTCATAATTGACGTAACAATTTTCTTCTTTTTCGTTTATGATTCTCGTGGAATGTGTGTGCGTGCATGCATATCTACATATGTACTGTAGAGCTGTTGAAATTCACATTCCGTAAGGTTTTATCTCTTCGTGATCACGATTGGATGCGTCTGTTTAAGTACAAGAAGCTGAAAGAGTTGAAGCTATGAAGTGCTCCCGCCATCTGGATGTTAAAGCACATATTAATACATGGATCTTCTTATCCGTATACGGGTGGAAGCGAATAGATCGCACTGATGCTATACTACAAAAACATCCATGGCGCTACACAACAATTTGATAAGAAGAGAATGGAAAGAAACTTGTTGTACGTCAAGATAGAGATCATCAAACTAAGGAAAAATGGCTCTATGGAGGCAAGGAAACTTCTTGATGGAGTTTTATTAGTTCGAAGAATAAATAAGCATAATGAGGGAAGACACAAAAGATCTAGGAAAGAAAGGTCACTTTTTCTAAGATCTAGGAAATCATCTAGTAATCAATGTAGGTGAACGTTTCGGTCAAGCTACTATAGGAGTAATTTAAGGAAGTAAATGTGTCCTCCCAACAAATAACTCTATGAAATTGAAGCAAGAAGACAACCCAATCTCACATATGCAATGAGTTTATTTTAAAAAGTGGATTGTACTCAACACTATAACCATTGTCATTTCATGGAAAAATGTTTAAGTTTATCAGGTAGCATTATGAGTCATAATGTTATGAATTATGGAATGTGTTGAGCAAGGAATAGTTGGAGTGTTAATATATTAATGTATTAATGTATTTTCGTGTTTTTGATATAGCAACTAAAGGTTCGTGAGGGTGTGAAAGCTGTAAAAGGATAGACATCAATAATCCAATTAATAATAAAGCTACATAGAGGGTTCTATTTTTAGAAATAATTAGTAAAGTAGTGGTTAGAATAAGCGTTGCTATAGACTACAATTTTTGTTATTAAAAGCAAAGACTCTCTACAAAAGAGACCAACTTTTACTTTCAGGCATGCTTTTTGAAGCCGCTCTAATGGAACCACTATTTTGACATTATTAAAAAAAATCCTATAAATACATGCACTCTCTAGATTGTCGAGACAAATGCATGGAGGGAGATTGCACCCAATACTGCACTCTATGTCATTTCCTTGCATATCTATTTTTTGTGTGTCTTTTCAACATTCATAAACTCTCTGTGCGTGTGAGCTAAGATCTTGATAATAGTGGTATAAGAGCTTTGCACGCATTACTATAGAGGGATCCATTTTTGTTTGATTTGGCATTTGATTTCTTTTTTGTTGTTTGCTATTCACTATTTGTTGTTCTGATTTTGTCTCTATCTCTGTCTCCATCTTCTTCTTCATTTCCATTTTCATTTTTGTTTTCGTTTCAGTTTCCGTTTCGGTTTCAATTATAGTTCTAGAACAAGAATGTACATTTAGAACTAAGTTTTCTCCTTCAACTTACTTGAAGCCATTGACTCAAGCATAGAACTTAGAAATAATTATGGCAATACTTTGGGATCTTTGGCACGCATGTCTCCTTTGGCAGCCGTTGGCTGCATGCGAACCATTTTTAATTTATGAGCAGCTATAAGGATTTTATATTCACCAAGGAGGGAGGATTTGAACCCACAAACGCACTCACAAACCAAGTTGTGTTGTCACTCTACTTCTCTTTTCTTATATTGAACACAACTTGCCTCTCTCTCTCTTTTTCAATTTCCAAGAACAACCCTTCCTTTTACATTTTAATTCAAGCAATCTCAAAATTAGTTTTACATATCTAGCAAGAGGGTTTTGTTCTCTACTTATCCATGGACCCTACAAACACCATGGAGGATTTTGATGAGTCACCTCTAGCCGAGGTAACACTTGACCAACAGCTCGAGCTCCTATGGCACGAACTTCGAGGTATTGAGGATGAGATCCGACAACACAGTGAAGTACTTCAAAAGATGCAATCTGATGAAGGTAACCTTACAATGGTGGTAAAAGCTATTGTCTCTACCCAATAGAATGGCACATATTCCAAGATTAGTGTTAGAAATTACGAGTTTCTATGGCTTGATGGCCCTAAGGATGGCCCTTTAGTTCTTCCATGGTTATCAGAGTTTGATGATTTTCATACTGATGAAACATATGCTGAGAGTGAAAAAATAAAATTCACCACTAACTCTTTAGTAAGAAAAGCTCAACTCTGGTGGAATGTCCTATGTCATAGTACAAATCATCCAACCCAATGGAAGGCTTTCGAAGATAAAGTGAAGGATTTTTTCTTCCTTCTCAGTATCATTTACATGTTCGACATGCATGGACAACCCTTACATGGAAGGAGGATGACATGGTCACTACCTACATGGATTGGTTCTGACAATATTTATTATTGGTTTAAATGCTCGAAGATGTACCAGAGGATATCTTGTAGTAGAAATATGAAGATGGTTTGGAGGTGGGAATCCAAGCCAAGCTTCACACCCTACAACCTACAACCCTCAACGAGGTTATCTCTTTTGCCTATGATGTAGAGAAGGAATTGTAGTCCATAACAAGTCGATCTTTCTACAACAACCACGTCAACGACCACTTTTTGTTAAACTTGCATTTCGTATGAAGCGTAATTCTAATGCCCCATCTTACTCTAGTTTTCCTCCTCCTCCACAATCCAATTACTCAACTGCACCTTATGCTTCATCTCTCCAACCTAGCAAACCACCTACCCTACAAACTTCAGTTGTCGATGCCTAATAGAAGGGACCATGTATCACCTACTGGAATTGTGCTAAACTTGGACATAAAAAAATGAAGCGTTGATTGTGACCTCTTCACATGAAACTACCTACAACTCAGATTCCTTACAAGGAGGCCCATAATGAACAAATTCCTCTTCTTTGGACTGAGAAAGCATTGGAGAGGTACTTAAGTAGCTTGGGTAATGATATCTCTATTCATTCTCTACTTTGCATCTAGAGTACTATCAATAACAAACTAGTTAATATTTTACATGAGGATGGTAGTTCACATGATTTCATTTCACATTTATTAGTATAAGAACTTAAATAAAAGCAGTTCTTTCCTTGTATAAAGTAAAAGATACATTTGAAGGTAGTCATTACAATGTAACAGGAGAAGTGCAAGATGTTACGATTAGCATTGGCCCATATGTAGATGCACGAACATTTTTAATTGCATGTTTGCAATATTATGATGTTATAATCGATATGGATTGTTGTCATCATTTTAACCCATGCATTGACTACCATACACATACCTTTAACTCTGAATTTAAATGTCAAGCCCTTACTTTGTCTGCATAGCATGATTTCTAACCATTTCCATTGATTAGTCATACTCAAGTAAAACATGCATTTAGGAAAGGATTCAATCCACTTGTTTTTGTCAATGTCATAAATTATAATACTTGTACACTTCTCGATGCACATAAACCTTTCATGATTACTTATAAGGATTGTTTTATGTATGATTATCCTTTGAACTACCACCATCACAAGGATCCTTTTACCATAGCATCGACTTAATTTCTTGTAGTTTTCCTCCTCATAAAGCACCGTATAGGCATGGCCCACTACATCAAAAGGAAATAGAAAACCAAGTGAAAGACTTACTCCACAAAGGACTTATAAGGCCTAGTTCTTCCCCATTTGGAGCACCAATTCTTTTATTAGAGAAGAAGAATAAAACTTATCGAATAAGCATTGATTATAGATCCCTTAATAAGATCACAATAAAGAATAGATACCCTTTTCCTTGAATAAATGATCTCCTAGATAGATTATGAGGATCTCGTGTCTTCAGTAAAATTGATGTTAAATCGGGTTACCATCTGATTCGTATGACACAAAGTGATATTTTTAAGACTGCATTTAGAACTCAAACTGGCCATTATGAGTTTATGGTAGTGCCGTTTGGACTTAATAATGCTCGTGCTACATTTGCATGAATGATGACCAACATTGTTCTTGATTACCAGCTTTTGTTCTTGTATTCTTCGAGGATATACTTGTTTACAATAAGAATGATAGTGAGCATGAGAAGCATCTTAAAACAATTTTTCATTTGCTACGAGAGAACACACTTTACACTAATCTTGAAAAGATTCACTTCTTTCAAGATAAGCTATCATATCTGGTACATATTATTTAAAGTGAAGGCATGCATGTGGATCCGAAAAACATCAAAGCTATAGTGGAATAGCCTACACCACAATCAGTCAATGATGTTTGTTCTTTTCTTGGGTTGGCTATTATAGGAAGTTTGTTTGAAATGTTTCTTATTTAGCATTGCCCCTTACCTTGTTATTGCAAAAATAAAATAAAATTTGCATGGGGACTTACCCACCAACAATCCTTTAAAAAACTCAAAAATGCACTTTCAAATACACCTACTTTATAGTTAGCTCACAACCATTTCATGTCGTTACTGATGCAAGTTTAAGCACTCAGAAAAGAATTATAGTACATATGATAAAGAATTGTTATGAGTTGTGCATGCTTTGCGAATTTGGAAACACTACCTTATGGGATTTGAGGTCTTAATCAAAACTGATTAGCATGCTATTAAGCATTTATAAAATCAGCTCTTAATCTCTGATTGAAATCTTAAATGGACTTCATTCATTCAAAATTTCCAACCCATAATCCAATATCAACCTAGTTAAGCTAATGTTGTAGCCGATGTTCTTAGCCATTTTCCTTCACATTCTGTTGTTTTGCATAATACTTCTGCAATCCAAATTCATTCCTTTCAAGAAATGATTTCCACTTATGCATCTCATTTGTATTTCTCATGTGCATGGCATGAACTCAACAATGGTGCACCCTGAACTGATGAACATTATACATTTCATCACGATTTTCAACATGGATTATGCATAACCCAAGAATTTAAAGATTTTGTCATCAAATAAATGCATGAACCATCTTACATGGGTCATAGAGGCATACAAAGCACCATTTCTGCTTGCAAAGATTTCTTCTTTTGGCACCACATGGAAAAAGGTATTACACATTATGTTTCCCAATGCATTGTATGTCAGCCTGTAAAACATCATCATGGTAAACCATTTGGATTATAAATGAAACTTCCCATTCCGAACGAATGATGGGAACAAATCTCTATGGATTTTATCACAAGTCTTCCTATCACTTCATCTCATACGGATATGATTTGGACAATAGTTGATAGGTTTAGTAAATATGCATATTTCATTCCTTGTAGAAAAACTTTGCACCTCAGGCTACAAAAGTATTTGTGAAGAACTTTTCTCAATGGGTATGCATAAAAATCTATTAGCTCAAGATGAATTTATTGATTTCATGTATGCTAGTTTTAATTTGCATGACTTTGAGTGTGAACAATTAGATGAACTGAATGAATTGTCTTCACAAAATGAATGTACATTGGATGAAAAGTTTGAATTTAATTCAAATCAAGCAAATGCACCTAGTGTTCAAATGAATGAATTTTTTTCAAATGATGTTATTGAATATGATGTTTTTGATATCTCTTATGAGTTTATGAGTACAGGTGCAGAGGATTGGGAACCAATTGAAGATCTTGAGTTTAATTGGATCGTACGAAAGGCAACTACTTTCGAGTTGGTAGTTCATGTTTTACTGCAGATAGATTTTTGTGAAACTCTTTCATGGATTGCATGTGTATATATGGTCATTTGGATTTAATGCTTCTCCTGTTTTGTTTAGTTTTAATGAGTGCACGAAATGATGAAGTGAAGACAATGGAGATGGAGAATAAAGAATGAAGTTGTGAAAATCGTTTTTGATAGATACCTTGCTTTAACCTTGATCTCTTGCACCATATTTGTGTTGAATTGCACATGAAGTATGCATATTTTAAGTTGAAAAGAGCACAATCTTTAATTCCCATATGTGCACATTCATTTGCACATGAGATATATATCTAAATATTGTAAACAAAAGTATGTTAATCCTTGAGTAAAAATGAAAGGATTTGTGAGCGAGGACAAGAGAGATTGCATTTGAGAGTGAAGGTTATGAGTGGAGAGGTTCTTTTAGTAGAAATCGTGAAAACCATTTTCATATTTGCACCATGAGTAAAAGTAAATGCACCTAGAGTATGCATATTTGAAAACATAAGTGCACATATGCTTTCAAACCCGTAGGTGCACGTCAAGTTGCACATTAAAATGAGTTGTAAATATATGAAGAAAATCTGATTTTTAGAATAAGTGAGAAGCCTCATCATCGAATGCTAATTACCTCTTTTATTGCACCATTATATTTTTGATGCACTTAGAGTATGCATATGATAAGGCCCACTACATGGCCGTGCAAAGGCAAAAGCTATTTTGTATAACCATGCACTTGATCTTGGTCATCCTACTTGACTTACAGATGTATATACAGAGCTTGGTGGTGGTGTGTCTAGAGGTCACACAGGTTTGGAGGGGGTGGATGTCGTGGAGATTTCTACCCCACGATCGCATCCCATGATCAACTACCTTTTGAGCATATGGAAGATAAAAGTACTCTCATAAGTGATGGAGAAACCATGGTCATCAATTAATTCTATTTATGACTATGAGGATCATTGTGCATGTCATGGTTGGCTTCGATGCATGGTGAGGCTCTTCATGCAATTTTGGAAAGCAATGAAAGGTGATCATGGATTCTAAAAGAGGAATTATACGTGGACATACACAAAACGAGTGGAAGGAAGAGAACTTCATGGTGGCTTCGCGAGGCAGACCTTGAGAAGAGAACGAAAAAAAAATCTCAGATATCCCTCGTTACTACAACTATGCGAGATTTTTTTCTGCTCTTCTATTCTTATGTTGTGTTAGAGTTCTCTGCCTAGGTATTAACCTGGAACATTGTGCCTTTTCTATTCTTACTTCCCCGTCAAGCACCTCTCACGGCATAGGCACAAGGACTTCTAATTTGAGTTTGTATCATTCCGGGTCATCTATGGGGGAAATACTGAGAGAAGGCAAAGGTAGGGTATGATCAGGAGGATCTATTGGTGCATGACAAGCTTGGCAGGAAAGTGGGCAGAGCGTGATCGCGCAGTAGGAACATCAGAGGAAGGAATGATGATAATAATACTCTGAAAAGATTGCTACTATCAAGACTGATCAAAGGATGCTTTTGAACTTGTAAAGGAGGAGGAAGATCAAGGAAGAAATCGAAGCGCTGATGGGGAAGTTCTCTGATCACTATCTAAATTATAGTACCGTTTTGTTTTTTAAGTCTGATGTCCTCTGATGGAGGCTAATTTTGTGCAATGATTGAAGATTAACACACTAGTCAAATTTTGATCAAATGGAAAAATTCTCTAATTACTCTTGCGCATGGATCTGATGACACTGCTAGACTCTGGAATATATTTGATGATAAACTTCTGAGAATGTGGCGTCGAAAAGCTATGATGCCAATGCTTCAACACTGAAGGAAAGTTTAGATGCTTTGGATTTGGGTATTAACACTGATATGCTGCAAGATATGATGTCTTTTCGGAGTTGATCGCTGAAGACGAAACTGAAGAAGGGACAAAATGATGTACAGTGAGTTACGTGATAGAGCATATAATGTTATATAAAGTGAATTGTTTTTCTTTAATCAGAGTAACCATGTTTTTATAAGTTGCACATTTTTCTGATATAACACAAATCACTCTTCTTTCAACCGATTAACATGTCAATAGATGATGCTATTTTATTGGTTTAAATCCAACCAGTTATTTTCATAATTTCATTAACTTCTCGTGACTTGATAATAACAACCATTTCACTTCACGCTTTAGTGATCGGTATGACTTTATATGATGAATTGTTTTGATGTTTGAATACATTGAATGGAGTTTTCTTTCGCACTATATATATATATATATATATATATATATATATATATATATATATATATATATATATATATATATATATATATATATATATATATATATATCAATTTAGTTCTAAATGTACTATCCATATGAAATAAAAAAATTCATTTGATGAACGAAAGAGAATTGTGACAGAGGAGTGAAATTAGAGTGGAGGAGTTTTGTTATGGAAAATAGCTATAAATTCATAAAATCTGACTCCAATACCTCTCAGATTCTCTAAGATATCCACGCAGATAAGCTCCACTTCCTATCAATATTTGATAAGTATTAAATAGTTCTCTATTACACTTTGATTTTTTTGAGAAAGAGAACAGTTTTAACTTTATTAACATATGGTAAAATGCTGCGTTTATGTGACATATGGTAAAGTGTTATGATTTTCACTTTGCTACATACGACAGAAACAAACAGAGATTTATATTTTGTTTTGCATTAAAACTATTTCAAGGAACGAACAAAGCATTCGAATATGAACTTTGAATATGAGGGTTGGAGTTGAATTTAGTTGAATACATCGAGTTGATTTGTAGCTATAGAAGCTTTTTGTCAAAGTTCATTTCTTGGCACCCCGTGTGCACCCCCAAGCATGCAAGAACCGGACGACAGTTTCTCTTTTCTTCCTCCTTATGCTTCTTTGCCAATGTGAATCATCTAAGAATATCCTCTGTAAGATGTTCCTGATAAAGCTTGACTCTATAGCCACTAATTTAACTAGGCATTATCTCTCCTTTTAGGGTGGCTAATTGTACCGCTTCACTTGTCAAAATTCTGTTAATGATCATAGGTCCATAACCTCACTTTTCTAATTTCCGTGCATGTTGTTTCAATGTATATACTAGAACTAAATCTCCTTCTTTTAAGCCTTTATCTTTCACCTGTGCGTCAAAATAGGCTTTCTGTGGTTTCTTTGCTGCATATATGCCGGCTGTTGCTTTTAGCATGGTTTCTCCTAATCGGTCCAAGTCCATTATCCTTGATGATAATTCATGTCTGTTCCACTGATGTTCTTGTGCAACCTTAAGGGTGGGTATCAAGAAGTCCAAAGGAAGCACAACGTTTTGACCAAAAACCATCTGAAAGAGAGCTGCACTGAGTGTGGTCTTGTAGTCCACTCAATATGCCCAAATAGTGTGGTGTAACTGTTTGTCCCAATCTGAATGTTTGTTGTTCACGAGTTTCATAAATACGGTGCAAAGGATCTTGTTAGTGCTTTCAGCTTGACCATTGGTGTGAGGATGATATGGTGCGGATTTCTTGTGAATCACCATAAAATCCTATAACAAATATTCAATGACTTGGTTTAGAAAGTGAGTTCTTCGGTCGCTCACTAGTTCTATTGGCAGTCCATATCTCCTAGAAACATTTTCAAATAAGAATTTTGCAGTCGTGTGTGCATCATTCTTTTTTTTGGCCCTAGCCTCTACCGATTTGGTAAGATAATCTGTTGCAACTATGATGTATTCAACATGAGTACCTTTTGTAGGGGGGTTAATGAGTCCTACAAAATCTATGCCCCACTTGGAAAATGCACATCCTCCCATCATGGGTTTTAGTGGCATTTCATCTCTGCGAGTAGGAAACTGAGTTCTTTGGCACACATCACATCTCTTAACATAGGTATGTGCATCCATGTGAAGAGTGGGCCACCATAATCCTGCAAACAGTATAGCTTTGATTATCTTGTCATGGCCAAAATGACCCCCTGCAACACCTTGGTGTGCAGTCTCTAGTACGCTCAAATAATCGCTCTCATGAACACATTGTCTTATGTATCTATCTCTTCCTCATTTGTATAGATTGTTGCCAATAAGTGAGTAGACTTGAGCTTCCTACTTTAGACTACATTGTCGTGATAAGGTCACTCCTTGGGGGAGTTTTTTTTCCTCAAGTATGTCAATAAAGCTTCACTCCATTCTGGTGTGAGAGACATACGATATAACTTGGCATGTTCTACCGGTGGTCTTTCATGACAGACACGGAATTCTCTACACAACTTGTAGACAACTACTTCCATAATAGGCCAATATACTCCTAGTCTCTATAGAGTCTGCAAGGTATGATGTTTTGAATGGTGTTGCCTTAATGCACCTACATGTGCTAATTGCAACCAATTCACATGTTCTGATTCATCTACACAACAAGCAAGCATCTTCTAAATATCTTGTTCATATATACTTCCTACAGTGATTTGATACCTTTGTGACTTGGCGATTTCTCCTTCTCTGATCCTAATCCTTAGATTCTTGGGTCAAAATGTGAGAATAGGAACAATAGGCTTAGCCCATTCTAGTACTATCTCAAGGTTAAACATGTATGCATCAAGTAATTCATCTGTTGTTCCTTGAGGAGCTTCTCCCGAAGTTAATGTTGAGAGGTGGTCAACTCTAAGGTGTGTCTTTCCCTTCCTAAGTACGACTTCAAAGTCATACTCCATGATCAATAGAAACTAGCATATCAATCGTCCGGTATTGCAAGGCTTATTGACTAAGTACAATAACGCTTGATGATCTATGAAGAACTTGAACTTATTTGCCAACAAATAATGCCTGAATTTCTTTACCATGTAGGTCATTCCTAATCCTTCTCGTTCTATAGTGGTGTAATTTCTTTTTGCTGCATTCAATTGTCTGCTTGCATAAGCTATAGGGAGATCTATATTGCCCTCGTTCGTTGGTTGTGCGAACACACATCCTATGGCATAGTTGGATGCCACATGTACATGGAATGGGTTACACCAATTTGGGGTTGTTAATATTGGTGCTGAGCACAAGCGTCCTTCATTAGGAAAAAAAGTGAACCCTGCATGGACCTTGTAAGGATTCCTAATTTTTGGGGATTAAGCTTAATCTTGTACTTTGTTAAGGGAACAAAGTGTAGAGCACTTTTTGGTAGGCTGAAGTAGGCTTTTTTTTTATGCTAAGCTAGGATATTCTCTCTCTTCTACACATAGAGAGAGAGAAAAACCACTTTCCACCTCGTCAAATCTGTCCATCTTTATGAATAAAAAAATGAATTTTCTGAAAAAGTCTCTTTTTCAGCTATTCTTTATTCAAAATGGCCCATACTTTTATGTATATGTTAGAACTTAATTTGTTTAGTCATATTTTTATAAAAAATTCTTTAAAAAAACATACTTTTCAAAATCCTTCCAAAAGTTAAGTGCCACATCATAGAACTCCAAACTTTGGTTGCCCCAAAACATGAATTTTTGAAAAAAAGCTCATTTTCCCTCTAACGCACTGAAAAAGGTCATTTTGACCTATCCACATACCAAAACACACTTTTTTTCTTGCACACAGCTACTGTACGAGCCATTCCAGCCATCTCAGTGCTTCTTCCCATTCGGTGCTTGAGTTTTGGAACATCATGGTGCTCACATGTATTACGAATATGACACCAACACCAGTGCGTGCTCCTCACACAAAGAGTGTATATGTTCGTGTTCCAACAGAATTTGCACCAACAACTAGAGGTAGCAATGACATAGATTCTCAAAATGAACGACGTGCAGCTGGAGAGAAGAATATTGATCTTTGGGTCAATGGTGCTTTGTATCCCTTAGATCCAATGGCTAATGCTCATCCTAGATTCCATAGTATCTCCACATTTCTACAATTCCTTGGTAGCGGTGAAGATGGACTGCTAGGCTATTGCAAGAGATTGTCTAACCATTCTACATCTATAGCAAATTATTGGATGCAACAATGTCATCACAACCATTTCAAGATACATAGTTTAGAGAGTGCTATACACACTTTAGAAAGTGCTATCAAATCTTTGGATGAGCACAATAATAGACTCCAACAAGATGTGGAAGAAAAGGAGAGCACAATTACAAAGTTAAAAGCCAATCTTACACAACTAAAAGAGACTCCACTTGGGATGAGATATAGGAAATGACCATTATCATCCTTTCAAGCTCTTTCAACTGGTGGTGGAGCATGGAGCCGACATGTTTATGCACTTGGGTATGTGTTTCGCTTGTTTATTTATGTTAAAATACTTTTAGATTGAGTTTCTTATTGTGCAGGTCATTTGTTGAAGATGCGAGTGCTTCCTCAACAATGGAGGATCAATTGAAGTTTCTGAATTCTTGTCTTAGCAACAACATGTGCTTCTGATTTTGGATTCACCAATAGGAAATCACATCAAAACCCAAGTGATTAAAGATTTTGCAAGCGACTTAGAAGATATTATTAGTCCTAGTGAGGTACAGATGGTATGTGATGAAGCAGGTGTTAGTATTAGAGCATAGACTGCATTGTACAATCTTTTGAAGTAGGCTCTGCAAAACAAAGGTGTTTTGCAAAGCATTTTTCCATGCCCTTACAAGGTACCTCTAAAGAAGATGATGACCAATGAGGATGTAGCCAAAACTCTTGGAAATTACTTACATATAAAAGAACTTATGCCTTTATCCATTTATCATTCATCTACATCAAAGAAAGAGTTGAAAAACACATCTAGAAAGGGATCCATCTACACAAAGTACAACAATATATTTGTCAATTTGGAGAGGCATCAAAAGGAAATGGTTAAAATTCACAAATCCAAAATTCAAGGTATATTCATTGTTTTTATAATGACATTCATAGTATTTTTAATAATATAATGTTTGTTATTTGATGTAGATTGTGGTTCCAAACTCAAGTTTGTATTGAAGCTAGATGAATGTCAAATCATAAAAGGACGATGTATGGAGAGACTTAGTGTGACACTCATGAAAGAAGCTATGGCCCATGCCATTATTGATGAAAGTGAAGAATCTACCGATCACTTTACATATAGTGTCCAATCCGAGAAAGATATATGGTGGTTAGGTGCTATTGAAGTACCGAAAGAATCCAATGATGTTCTTACATGGATTTTCAATAGGACCCCATGGATCATAGAGGTGATAACTTCTCAAATTCATGGTGCCAAAATCACTGTAGAAGGCCTCGGTGATTTTGAAGTAGAGTGGCACTTAGGTGGAGACTTAAAGACTATCAAATGCATGTTAGGGTGCAAACAAGGTGCATCTACTCTCTATCCTTATCCATATTGCACACGAGGTTATAAACAAACAAAAAGAAAACAAAACAACATAGATGATTTAGCTGATGACACAGATGCAACTCCATCTACTAAATGGGATATACTTTTAATGAGGTGTTCCATTTTAGGTACACCTAATCGTGAAATGTCAGATAAGGATTGGAATCCCATTATTCCATTCCCTTTAGTCAATGTCCACTTTTGCACCTTGCATGCCTTCATGAGAATTTTTGATAGACTATTGAAGCTCCATATAGAATATGCATTTGCCATGAAGCCAGTTGATAAATCTATTCAAGCTATAAAGAAATTGGAGGAAGTTCTTAATTCAATTGGTTGTCATGGTGGAAATGTAACCCTAGTTGTTAAGAAAGTTGGAGAATCTCAAGATAGTTTGCAACAAGTGTCAATGATAGGGAATAAAGCACGAAATTTTTTTAGAAGAGGTACTAGCACTCAAAATAATGAACATTAGGAGCTATGGAAAGACCTATGCATAGTCACAACAGACAATGACTCTCAAGTTGATCTTTGTAATAAGAGAAAGAAAGTTTGGTTGAGATTTGATAAGTTGGTAGGCTTAATGGGTCTGACTAAGTCTAGTACTATTCAACGTCAAATGTTTCAAGAAACATTAGTGGAGTTCACCAAGTGTTTCATGATGGCACACCACCTAAGAGCAATCCAACATAAGAACGTGAAGTGTCCAATAGACATGAGTATTTCGCTCCAAGACGATCAGAGTCAATTTTAGATGATGAGCCACCAACAAGGATACCTATCAAGGCACGAGCCAAACAGAAGTTGATGAGAAGGGTTGTATCAGAGAGCGAAGAGGAGTCATCCCGGAACGATGAAAGATTGCAAAGCAGCAATCAACCACCATGGAATGATATGCAAATTCCAATGAGCCATAGGGTGACACATGGAGGCAAGACACTTCCACAAGGACAAGGGCAAATACCAACAAAGGAGGAAAGAGAGCACAGTCAACAACCACATTGACAAAAAAATGTGAAAGATGAAGGTGAACCCTCACATCGTGTACATCGGAGAACAAAAAACTATCAACCATGACGTAGACCTCAATGACAACCAAACATACCTCCCAACGCAAGAGCTCCACAAGGATGAAGGAGGCACTGCAGGGCTTTTGCATAGATATGACAATACCAAAAGTCCGTTGAGCTACTCATACCATGAAGAGCTTTTGCAAGGGTAGTAAAAGAGGAACTACAATGCACCGTGCAGGTCTACGAATACAAGGGATACCACTTGAAGCGCTTCAAGAGGTAGCTGAGGCCTACATCATCTCCATGCTTGAGGACTCTAACCTGTGTGCTATCCATGCCAAGAGAGTAACCATAGAACTGAAGGACATTCAGCTAGCAAGAAGAATTAGAGGAAATAACCCATGAAATATGTATATTGTACCCTTTGATAGGCCTACTTTGCGATGTAATACAATGGATAATAGAAAATTTTGTTTTAACCTATATTCTTTGGGTCTTTTTTTTTCTCTCTCTCACTCTATCTTTGACTCCCCAGCATAATTGTATGCAAATAACTTTTCTTTTAGTTAGTTATATATGGAATGAGTTGAACATGCATGCATTTTCCTATTGTTTTGTGACTAGATATGTACATGTTGTACCTAATTATGCCCCACATGTCATTTTCATGCCAAAAAACCCCTAGCCATAGAAATGCGGGATTCAGCCCTACAAATTTTTTGGAGGGCTGAATTCCAAGTTTTTGTGGTTGGGTTTTTTTTTGCATTTTTTGTCCTTGTGTATGCATAATATGTATAGATGAGATGTTAGGTGTGTTTTAATACAGAGGCTATGCACTACATGTAATCTATGGCTTGCTCTGACTTCAGTGTAAACTTGATGCTACCATAACTAAGAGAAAATGAACAATAACATACTTTCCCATACATTGGAGCCCCTAAAAACACTAGAAAAGGCCAAAAAAGCCCCAACCATAGAAACGCGGGAATCAAACCTGCAAAATTTTTGTAGGGTTGATTCCCATGTTCCTATGGCTAGGGCTTTTTTGGCCTTTCTTATGCATTTTAGGATACATACAAACCATAGGCACAATAGATAGACCATACACCATAATTAAAAAGACATAAAATTAGATAGAATTTGTGGAGAGAAGATAGGTTCAATTTATGAAGCACCTTTCATACACAAGACTAGACAAATAAGGAAAAACTAAAGTTTGTATTATCAAAACATTTACATTATTTCTCAGCTGCCTTCAATTTATCTACAACTTTCTTTCTCCTTTGGAGAGATTGAGGCAGTTGGTAAGTTAATAGAGATCTTGATATTACATGGGGGTCTTGCATTCCCAGACCCATGCGATACCTATTTGCCCTACTACTTTTCCTCTAAAATGAAGTCCTAATGTAGTTACAACTAAGGATTTCCAAACCAAAATGACACAGCTAGTGCCTTGGGTATCTGTACATAAACACAAAATTTTGCTAAGGGCCTTCAAGCACCAAGTCATGAAGTGCCCATCCGGACTCTAGTCTTTATGTATGATAACAAAATCATCCTTTGGCAACTTCCTGATGTAGTTTGCCAAGGATGCACCACTCACACGAGAAGCTCGATCCCCACCAGATCTTGCTACGAACTTGTCGAGCTCAATTGCTTCCTGTTAAGAAAAAATGAGAATTCAAGCTCTTACTTTGATAACGTAAATTATCCATTTATTTAATTTAATTACCACTTACATCATGAAGCTTTTCTTCTTCCTCCACTCTTCCAGGGGCATCAAGATCAATGCTAGAGTGGGCCATGCCACTCTGCTCTGCTAGGGGGGATGTAGGAATTTTTTGCTTCATTATCCTCTCCCGTGCTGCACTGAACTCCTCCTCCATGGTATGATTGTTGTAATCTTTTAAAATATCAGCACACACCATTGCTATGGTGTCTGCCATAGAATCCCCAAGTGGGATTGCTTTATTTTCAAGTATGTCAAATGTGTTGTCAAGCGGAACATCTGACATTGTGGAGAAAATACTCAAACATTCGTCTAAACGTAGACCGAATGCCTTCTCAATGTCATGAAGAAAAATAAATTCCTCTACATCCACAACAATGATGGAGAGATATTCAAGTTCCACCTCTGGTAATGTGGGCTCATGGGGGTTGAGATTTGAAGGGGGGGCCTCCTCCATGCTTGATTGCTCACGTAGTTTATCCTCAACACCACAAGAAAATTCTTGGTGGATTGTAATGCTTTCTTTGGCAAAATTTATGGCCTCTGGTTGAGGCTCATTCTTCTCCTTAACAAAACCCCCAGTGAAAAGGTTGGGGAGTTCAACAGGTGTAGGTTGGGGCTCCTCATTAATGATAAAATATGTTGTTGCAATGTAGGAAAGGTACTGTGTACCCATCCTCTTCTTTTTGTTAAGTTTTTTTTACTAATGGCACAGACTCATCTAATAAGTGCCCTACAATTTCAGCAATTGCCTTGAAGCGCTTAAGGTGCTTCATGAAGGCTTCATCACCTTTGTGTATGTAGAGTAAAAGGTCACATGGGACCCATTTACCCTCATAAGGTGGTATTTCTATAGGGTAATGCAAGATGTAGTACTCAAGGAACTCTATGATTTCCTCAAGCACATCAGAGTTCAGTTGAATTGTTTTGTGTAGATCAGGGACTCTAGACAATAGGTCATACAAGTGTTTTTGACCTTTGAACTCAGTTGATTCCAAGAACTCATTGAAAAGTTCACATGGACGTTTGGGTTGTAGGGTATTGGAGGTTGCGACAGCCATTGCGCATAATACTAGCTTGTGTGCATGCTCTGCAAGTGCTTCTAGCTCTTCTTGGTTGCAAAAGTGAGAAATGAGAGAATAAGTGTTGCATTTATAGTAGTTTCAAAATTTTAAAGTGAGTGGAACCCATTTTAAAACTAAAACTGATACCTTCAAATAAAACAATCATGCATAGAACTCTCAAAAAAACTCCTTGGCTCATAAAAAAGATTGGACATAATCATTAACCAGAATAAGATACACCACATCTACACAATAGAAAAAATAAATTCTCAGAACTTTAAAATTATAATAAATTATTGCCATTGAAAACATCAAAGATTTGGCAACTTGTATATCATATTGAGATCAAAAAAATTTTCATGCTAGATGTCTTGCATGTTAAATACATTGTTGCAGACGAAGGATTATAAATGGAACATAGGTTTTGTGTACACTATAGCACTCAAATAGTTCTTGAGCTATGACAATGGAAGTTGAGTTCCATCCACAGTCCATTCAGGAAGGACTTTAATTTTATCCTCCAACCTCTTACCAATATGTAGACAAATAGAAAACTTTAAAATAACATATTTGAGTATAAGAATTTGTATAAACAAAAGAAAAAATACCATATGCTATTTACCTTATGCCCTTCTATTCTGAACTTTGATTGATCCAGATCCTCAAATCCCATGATTACTAGATGTTCTCTCACATTGGCAAGAGTCCAATGATGATTTCTTGAAATAACCTCCATTTCGTTGTTGGGTAGATTTATCTTAATTTCAAATGAAATTAAAAAACCCTCAGAACTTTGTAATGGTATCCATTCACCAAGTTTACACATCCAACGATCATAATAGAATCTAATGTACAATGAAGTATGATGTTTCAAGTATCAAAATCGTATGCCTGTTGCAGCAATTTTACAAAGGTATCTATCCCCTTTGATGCATCCTTCTACAAGTCCCCAATTTTCACCTAGTAAACCCTCTACCTGCTCATACATGATCTCTTTTAACATGAACATTGTTGAAGTCTCTAGAATTGTGAATATCTGAAATATATGTACAAAACAATGAACAAGAACACACCAATGTAATCCTATAGATCTTGAAACTCTTGTAAATTTCAAAGAGTTGTGTATGTCCATCACCATCTTATGCTTCAAAAATGTTAATGTCCATACATCAGGTTGCGGCCATTCGAGCTTTAAAAGAGAATCTACTTTAATCATCTCTAACCTGCCAAAATCCTTTGATGAAGAGGGCACAACATATGTATGTGTGTAAAAGAAAACTCTCTCAAATAATAGCTAAGCAAGATGGGCTTGTGGAAAGACTATCGACCCAAGATCTGCATGCAATGCTTGGAAAGTACCTGTAAGACTATGAAGTGGTTGTTCTTCCACCAAGGTAGAAGGAAATGTATACAACAAAAAACTACACAACTTACCTAGGTATATTTTGAAATTTGGACAAAAGTCAATGAGTACTACTTGCAGTTGATAGGATATCTTATTTTGTTTGAGTTTTCCAATTTCATGTTTGACATTGTGAAAACATGTTGTACAATGGCAACAGTTTCACCATTTTTGAGCTTTTTGAAGCATAATAACTTCCCTTTGCAATGAAGATCGAAGTTTCCACGATCTCTTACACGGTGAGGACCAACACGAGAGGGTTGCATGTACACCCATGCACCTTTGTAGAACTCATGTCCTAACCAAATTCCTTCTATAGCCTTTATATTGTGACATTGTATTGCGATAACCTCATCTTTTGGACGTCTATGAGATTTAGGTTTCTCCATTGGAGTTCAGGCTATGGAAGTGATAGTATGAATTCAAAGAAGAAGATGCACAAAGAAAGAAATGGAGATGCAGGAGCTGCAATGGTGTGCTAGGGAGAGAAAGTAGTGGAAAGAGATGACTTTGGACCTGGGTATGAAAATATGAGGTTTTGGAGGGAGAAAGTTGCATTTTGAGTTATTTTTGAAAAAGTCACTTTTTCCAGTTTAGTTTATGCAGGGATTTTGATTTAGAACCCAAAAATAGCACTTTTGATCCTAAAAAGTGGTTGGGGGACCATTAAATGGTGTTATGATGAGTTTTATAAGTTTCAAAAAATTTTGAATTTTTGGGCTCATGTAAGTTATGAGATTCCTTTCTCTCTCTAGAGGCAAAACCTGAACATAGGGGAATCATATCCCCTCATCCCCCTTCAGCCTAGTGATTTATAGGCTGTGGACTGGGTCCACCACCCTCCTCTGATTGGTCCATCACTAATCACTCCTTAATCCAAAAGGCCCATGCATGGTTCATTTTTTTCCCTAATGTTAAGTTCATTGAATGAATTTTCACATTCGTCTTTCCATTCAAACTTGGTCAAAAGAGATTAGAGAGGCTTGGCTATGATAACATACATGTGTATGAATCATCTGTAATAACATAATGAGAGGCTTCGAACATAGCCTGTGCTAATTTCACCATCTTCATGCAAAGTTTAGTTCTCTCAATTTCTAAATCTGCTCTTGGATAGTTTTTACTCATTTCAGCTACATGGGGTCCTTCTTTTAATCTTGCCTGATATGCACGAAACATCATGTCTAGATTTTCAGGCATGGGTTCAGCTAGAACTCATCCTGATTTCTGAGCCAGGTTTTCCTGATTAGATTCTTGTGAAGTCGATTCTAGGATTTTAGCTCTAGATTCCTTGAGACTTCCTTCCAACTCAGTTATCTTTTTTCTCCATGGCCTCTTAATTCTTCCTTTGGAATCTTTCCAAGATTTTGTCTTTTTATTACTTGACTCTCCAACTTCACTAGTTTTGGCAAATTTTTTAGGATTAAGCTGTTGATTCCGTAAGAGCGCCTGGGCTCTTGTTATAGGTTGAATAGGCAGGTATATAGGGTTGGATCCATCTGAGTACTTATGTACGATACCTATCACATTAATGGGTGCCACTTTTGAGGCATGAGCATGGTTCTTAGGACAATCTCTAATGACATGCACTTTACCACACTCGGCACAAAAATCTTGTATGTTATAGTATTGTGATTGTCCTGCTACCGAAGGATGTGGACAATCCTTAATGAAATGATCTCCTTGGCACCTAAAGCATGGTCCTCTAGGGCCCTATAGTCTTTGTTGTCTTAATTGGGTCCACGGATTAGGGTTCGTATACATGACATTAGCATAGATGGGCTCCCAACTGGGTTCCAATGGTGGAATATCATATTGATATGTTTCCACATGTTCTGGTGACTTCATGTAATATGTGGGTGGACTATCTATATGGGTAGAGTCAAAAATATTAGAATTTGGATCACTATCCATGATCAAGGGTGAAGAAGGCACTAAAGCCCTATTTAGGTTCTCTTCTGCAACAACGTATTTGACTGGGATGACGTCTGCTGGTGAGTGTGGCTGCTGAGCTAAAAGAGGTTTAGGTCTCTATTGAGCTTGATAAGGATAGTTTTGAGGAGCCCTATAGTAATGAGGCTAAGCATTGTATTGACCTTGATACCTACCTGGTTGGGGGTATGCTTGTGGGTAGTTCTGTTGTACTACTTGTTTCTTGTATGGGCAGTCTTGGGTCGTGTGATTTGTATATCATCTCTCAATCATACAATATTGGCCACTAGGGTTGGTTGGAGGTTGTGACACATTGGGAGACACATTTGCCATATGATCATCACCACAAGTATAACAACGCTTGTCTGTCGTTAACCTAAGCATCTGTTTACTAGAAACTCCTAGTTTCTGGGCCACTTTTTTTGCTAGTTCTTCTATCGAGCTAGAAAGTTTTGAGGATGTTACAGATGAAAAATCTGAGTCCTTATAGACCTTTGAGAGTTCCAACTCATCTCCTAGGTTGTCCTCAATGTCTATACAAATTCTTACACATTGTTCTAGTGTTCTAGGTTCCTTCACATATACATAGGAGCGTAGTTTAGAGCTCAAGAGGCCATCTAAAAACAATGACACTCTCTTGGCCTGTGAGGAAAGTTCTTGCATCGGACATCTCTCAACATATTTTCTAAAGCTATGTCTTGCAAGTCTCGCTGTTTCTTGAGGGGTCTGTTTGAAGCTGTGAATCAACAAAGAAGTATCATGTATGATTCCACTTTTAAAGAATTCTGTGATGAATGACACTAGCAAGTGATGAATATCTCTAAATTTCTTTTGTTGCAATGGTTGGAACCAAGTTAAAGCCATGTTCTTTAACATTAGTCCAAATGCATTGTACTGTGTGAACATTTCTTCTACTTGCTCTGCGCGTAGCACCTGCTTAAATTCCGCAACATGGTCATAGGGATCTCTGGTCCCATCAAAGTAGTTTTTCATTGAATTTACTAATTGAGTGGGTCTTAGTACCCTAGGGTATTCACGTGGTCTAGGTAGAGGAAAATCATCTCTACCACCTGGTATTCTTGGTTCCCTTTGTCTCTCCAATCTATCGGTGTCCGTGGTTGGTCTATCTCTCCTTGGCTTGCACCTGGTATTCTTGGTTCCCTACCACCTCGTATTCACATGGTCTAGGTAGAGGAAAATCATCTCTACCACCTGGTATTCTTGGTTCCCTTTGTCTCTCCAATCTATCGGTGTCCCTGGTTGGTCTATCTCTCCTCAGCTTGCACAAAAGGGAGCATATAATTACAAACATGTGTGCTTCTATGCTACATATGATACAAGAGTGATGAAAATCATTATTTGTTGTTTTGAGTAAGTAATATAAAACATGTTTCTTTGGAAAAAATAACCGCCTGGCTCCCCACGACTTCGTCGTAATCCGCCTTCACATGCTTCCTCATCGTCTGTGCCTTTGGCTACTGCCAACAATATATGTATGTTTTAGACCTCCATGGAATGTAGAGAGTCCTCATATCTAAGGGTAGGACAATGAAAGCCCCCTCTAAATAGAGAAAATGGCTGAGAGAAAGATCCAACTAAGTGATGTATCCATGCAAGTCCAAGAATATCATTTGGAGAAATGGAAAGATGTTGGAATCCATTAATGGAAAATTGTATGCTCAGAATGCCATTGTATATGAGGTAAGTGGACTCTCAAAAAGATAAACGGAAAATGAAGATTCACTAATCCTAGAGTAAATCTCAATTGAATATGAGGGGAAATAAGAATCTTTGATGGTACGATGGGAAGTGTGACCATTTGATATGTAAATGGAGACTGTATCTTTGAGTCCTCATGCTCCAAACTTGAATCATGATATGGAAAAACATGTACAAAGAGAGTGATCTCCACATTGTGTGACTGTCCAAAATTGGAATAGTCCCCCTCTGAAGCACAAATGGGAGGATCTAATCCATAGAAGAATCCAAAAAGTATGTACACTTATAGTAATCATCAAAGGTCGAGTCTTTAGTAATTTTAACTAAGTAATTCTTTGGGTCATAGATTTTGTATGTCTTCTGATGGTCACTATAACCAATTAAAATGTATTGCCTAGTCCTATCATCATCTTGGCCTTGGACATAGGCATCAATACCAAAGATTCTGAAATAGCTCACACTCAGTTTTCACTGAAAGTAAGCCTCAAATGGAGTTTGGTTCTTCAAAACATGTGAGAATCTTATGTTTAGAATATATAAGTTGAATAAATTTACCCAAAAAACGTCATGGGAGTTGCTTTTGATGAAGCATAGTCTTGGCAATTTGGATGAAAATTTGAATTCTCCATAGAGTAATACCTTTTTGAGTATCCTTCAATGCTTGATGTTTAATGTCTTGTTGCTTTAAATACTTTGAGAAAGTGTAAATGACAAAGCCACTATCTCCATCTGATATGATGGTCTTCAAAGAACTTGGAAAGTATTCTTGAACTATCTATGTCCTTCCCTTTAACTTGGAAAGTACATCCTCTTTATGTTTAGTGAATAAACCCATGTACCTAGTGAAATCATCTACTATAAAGAAGAAGTAAAGTGACCCACTTAGGGATGGTGTATGCATAGGTCCACAAAGGATTGACATGAACTAATGTTAAGGGTTTAATTTAGGAAATGGATGCTTCCATAGGCAAAAGGGTAAATTTCTTCTTAGCACATGCTTGGCAATTCAACTCTACATATGCATTCCTTGATAAATCCTCGACAAGATGACTTGAAGAGATCTTTGCTAAGTGACAGGTGTGTCCTAAGTTTAAATGCCACAAAACAAAGTTAGAATCTTTGGTTGTTAAACTTGAGAGCTTCTACAGAACTTTATCTTCAAATGCTTAAGCTATGACTTCTTTGGATTCCTAATCCATGACTTGAGCTTTGTTCTTATCGAATTGCACCATCATGTTGCACTTAGTAATGGCCTTCATTGAGAGAAGGTTTGTAAAAAGGTTTGGTACATAAAGAACATCTTTCAATGACTTGTTCTCACTTCTGATTTTGTGACTTGAACTAACCCTCTTGCTTGTATCTCAACACACTTGTTATCTACAAGATGAAATTGGCCTTTGTGATCTTGAAACTCATGAAAGTATTCTTTGTCATTACACATGTGTGATGAAGCCACACTCTAAATAATCCATTCTTTGCTAGAAGTGGATGTGACAAATGTGTTGTTCTTAATTGTAAGAAAAACGTCTTCACTTGTGAAGTGAGTTTGATGCGCCATCTTTGTAGTAGACTTGGACTTGTCGTTGTTCTTCTTCATGAAGCAATACTTTTCTCTGTGTCTAGGTTTGCCACAAAAGTTAAAAGTAAAAATCTTCTTACCCTTGACCTTAGACTCTTGAGTGCCTTTCTCATCTCCTTCCTTGTTGAAAGTAGCTTTGGAATTCTTATTTTTTTCTTGAGTAGCTTGAGTCTTTTGCCTAGAGTCATGGAGAAGCAAACATCTTCTAATTCTGCCCAAGTAAGTTTTGGCCTCTATCATAAAGATGTTGGTGAAAATTGATCCAAACCTACATACTTGGACATTTGGATATTCACGTCTATGAAATCACATGGTCATATATGACTACCCACTTGCACAAGCATGACTTTTATCTTCGTAAAAGTGCACATGTAAAAAGAGCACGTGCAATCATGAGTTCTTAGGAGATCTCGTTACACATTGTTTGGTGAGTTAGATGAAGATTGAAATTCTAAACGCTAGGGATACTTTTTGGAGGTGCAATAGGATGTTTGTCAACACCCTACACATTATTCTAGAGTCATTTTGCAACCAATACATGATGCATCATATAAGCACATAATGGGTAATTCGTACTGTCCAACTTATCCTCAACAACCAACATACAAAATACATCATTACTTTCAACCATGGCCACTTACTAAAATACCTTCATGCAAAAAAAAGTGATTGTATCTCAAAAAGTTGAACAAAACTACCCTATCGGGTTCTAATAAGCATATAGCAGACTTTGAGATGCTTATACTTCCAAATCAAAACCTATATATATTTTAGGCATAAAAAGACAAAATTACATGCACAAGCACTATGATAGTGCATTTGAAGGCTGAAACAAGCTCATATCACAATTTGGCACCACATAGAAAATATGTTTTGAACTCTTAATCACCCTGAGTATGCTCACGAAATTTTATGCAATTATGAGACTGTGATTAGAGGGGTGCCGACAATGCCCTAGATGAAGCAGTGACCTGCTTTGATACCGATTGTTGGAGTTTGAGGTCTACGAAAGCACACCAACAACACAAGGAATAAGAAGAAGCTTGGAGCACAACACACAATACTAAATGTATTACCACTAGAATGTACAACGATAAGTACCCAATTAGAATTATAGGCATATATACAAGCCGGGGGAAAAAAACCTCTAAAGAGGCTCAATGATCCAAGTGTGTTCACACACATTACTACCTAAATATATCAAGAGATCCATTTGGAAAACCATTTACCATCAATAGGAACTCAAACCTCTCACACGTGATAAGAAAATCTCACTTTGGCACATCTTTAGGCTTCATCGTAATTAGATGACATGCTTCGCATAGTTATAAATTCGAAAACATGGGTTCGAGTCTTAGATAACTGAACAAGTCAACATCATGAGACAAGGATACAAAAGGTTATTTTTTGTTTTCTATTTAGTGAAACCTTTAGAATCAACAGACATGCACATAGGGTGATTGATAGGCGAGGACCATGGTGAGTGCTTTGATTTGAAACAATCCCTTTGAAGGCATACAATTGTTCTTATACCTTTTCCTAGTAGAAAAAGAGGAGTTTGCAAGTGCTTCAACCTATGGGGTTCATAGTTGTAAGAAAACCAATAGCGTGGTAAACTTGACCTCCAAATTGTGGCGCTCCATTCATATTTAATAAATGTACCATTGGGAAACTCATATATCATGATTACCAACCGTTGAATCGAAATATGCATTTTTAACCTTTTTGTAGGGTCCAAATTCAAGCGAGCTAGTGCCTTGTTAGTCAAAAGTCACTAATGTAGATTAGTTCCATTGCACTGAAAAGGCCACTTTAATGTAGGTCCAAGGTTTCAAGAAGGTCTAGTGTAATGTGTTCGAGAAAGATCTTGATGTTAAAATTTGTAATTTTTAGGGCACACTCAAGCATATGTTTTGCACTAAATAACATTATGTCAAGGCTTTTGAACCTCATGAAAGTGAAAGCACATGTTTGAAGGTGCAACATTATCCAAAGGGAGGCATTGAACCACCAAAGGAAATTCCAATGAAGACATAAATTCACAAGGTAGCTGGAAATACAAGGAGGGTATATGTAAAGACATGGAGGACATATTGAGATTCATGGAAGGCTATTTAAGCACCATCCAAGCTCATTCTAAGTGTGTGTGGATGGTATACAGTTTGGGTGTTTCTTATACATGTGCTATTGAGCCATCCTATATCGTAGGATTTTGTATTCTCTTGTATATCTCTCCTGTCCCTTCCAAAGGGAGTTGAATTTCTATAGGAGCCTATTAGGACTTCATTTTCTCTCTGTAGGAACCTCCATTTTCACCACTCTTATACTTATTGGAAATCTCATAACACTAGGATATAATATTGAACAAGGTTTTGGAAATTCTTCTTGTACTATGAGTTATAGGAGTTTCTTTCTCTACTAGTATATCCCAAAAAGTGAAAGGAAAAATAGTATGTCTTATATGATTGAGTTTACTAGCCTATAGGTGTCCAATTTTCATGATTAATAGCTTATTCAAAAGCTGTTAGCGTCTAATTTATGTGATAAAATGTTTTATCAATTGGATTTGGGAATTTTGAGCTATGTTAGTGTTAGTGAGTATTGGTTTGAGAGTTTTTAGGTCTTGGGAAGAGCCCAAACTTCTTGTTGTGCATTTGGAGGAGAAATCTTCCATCAATAGTACCAGAGTAGCTTGAAGACATCAAGCAAAGTTCAAGAAGACTTGAAGTGAAGCAAGAAAAGAAGTTGAAGTACTTGAAGGCTACTTAAGGGGGAGGATCTAGAGGAGTGCTCACCATCAAAGGAGTAAAGTTATCTATGAATTTTTACAAAGGTAACACACACCTAGTTTTATCATGGTTGGTAATTCCAATGCTATTGAGAAGGTTAAGAAGGACCACTACCAGCCTTGGAGGTTTATGATGATAAATATCATATTAAGCAAGGATCAAGAAGGCATCATTGATAGATCAGATGTTAACGAAGTACCATCGGATCCTATGGAACCTACCATAGTTGAGTTAAAGGCCATGAAAGATTGGGGGATCATAAAATAGAAAGGTAATGTTCATGATCTCATAATATGTTAGTAATACCATGATTGTACATATTCAATCAATGGAGACAACTAAGGACATGTGGGCTTACTTGAAGAGGATGTTTACAACTAACATTAAAGCTAGGAAGGATGTAGTTGAAGAATGAGCTTAACAACCTCAAGAAACCAGGTAATCTATTAGTTTATGAGTACATTAGGGATTCCTTTGTAGTGATAGGTACCCAAGTAGATGATCATGACGTGGTGGTCTATTGTTTGAATGGTCTCAAGGAAGATGACAAATATAGGCCATTCACTTCTTCTTTGTATGCTAGAGAGAACACAACTCACATTGATCAACTTACCACACTTATGATCAATAAGGAGGTACTTCTAGGATGAAGAAATAGGTAAAGGTGGTCAATATATGCTATATGCAGGAAATAGAGGGGAAGGTAGATGCAAGAGAAGAGTCAAAAGAAGGAAAAATGAGTCCAAAGATAGGATTGAAAATGAAGCTATCATATCTTATGGCAAACTCAAAGGAAAGAACCAAAGAACTAGAGGTGGATGTGGTTAAAACAATCAAGGCAAGAGAGATCAGTGTGATTCTCGTGGTAAGCAAGTCCATTGGGCAAATGAATTCACTTTAAAGAAGACTCAAGGTAACTATGCTTCTAATGAAGGTGATGATCAAGCGTTAGCCATGAGCCATGCTTATCGGGGTCATTTGCAAGACAAATATTAGAAGTGGTACATAGATAGTGGTTGGAGCAATCACATGTCATGTATGATAGACATGTTCACCAATTTGTAGGTTCCTAAGAACAAAGGGTTTGCTGAGATTGGTGATAAATACAAAGCATGTCATTAGACATATTGAAGATATTACATTTCAAAATTGAAACAAGAGAACTACACTTAAAGAGGTATTTCATGTTCCCACTATTGCTAAGTATGTGATTTGATTTGGTTAGATGGTAAAGAAGGGTTAGTAGGTCAAATTCAATGACAAAGGATTCTTCATAGAAGATCCAAAGAATGGATTCAAGCTCATTTCTAAAGGTGAAAGACAAGGGAGGATGTTTACACTTGGAGTCAAGGTAGATTCTAGTAAGTATATGTTCATTGCATGTCGGCCATCTAAAACTGCAGCTCTTGATCTATGGCACAAAAGAATTGGCCATCTTAATGTTGAGAAGCTCAAGAATATGCAAAAGGATGAAGTTTTTAGAGGATTTCCAAGCTTCACCATATCTAACTTGCATGAGGTATGTGAAGCACATCAATTTGGGAAGCAGAGAAGAAGGCCTTTCAAGCCAATAAACAATGTGGCTCCTACGTTTTAGATTTGGTGCACACAAATGCATGGGGACCTTGAAGAGAGCCATTACATATAATTATAGATACTTTGTAACCTTTATTAATTATTTCTCTAGAAATATTTGGTTTCATGTCATAAAACACAAGAATGATGTGTTTGATACATTCAAAAGGTTCAAGGCATAAGTTGAGGATGAAACATGCCACACGATCAAATCTCTAAGATAAGATGTGTAAGGAATTGAACTCACAACCTCTTGGTTAGGAATGTGATGGGCTAACCACTTGCACCAAAAGCTATGGTTGAGGATTACTTCCTAATCCTCTCTCTTAGGGTGTAGTTCAACCATCTCTTATCCGTCAAGTGTGTGGTTCGACCATCTCCAACCTATCACTTTATTACATCCTTCCCCCCTTGGTCAATCATTGTCCTCAATGATCTACTCTTGTATCCCTCAAGCCTCGGTGATCAGCCCATTGAACTCCCTAGGTACCCTTGAATTGATGTCCTCAACCTCGCACAATTTCTTGAACCTTTTTCACAACCTTGGTCTCTTGAACCCTTGCTCTCAACCTTTGTGTCTTGAACCTTCTTATCCGCAACCTTGGTGTCTTGAGCCTTTGTTCTCAACCTCAGTCTTGAACCTTGTTCTCACCCATGTTTGGTATCTTGAACCCTCAATCAAGTGCCATCCAAGGTTTCCCAAGGACTTCACACTTCCTAGGTAGCTCAGTAGATTCGGAAGTTCGTTCCGAGAGCTTTCCAATGGTATATTACATGCTTAAATCTGACCTTCGGATTGAGAGATACACCTCAATCTTTGTTAGGCTAGTTTGTGAAAGCGATGTGCGCTACTTTGTACCCTTTCATATTGAGGATGCGCAAGCGCCTTTTTTAGAGGCCATTAGGTCAATCCATCTTTCCCAAGCCTACTTCCTAGGCTCTGATACCAATGTAAGGAATTGAAATCACAACCTCTTGGTTAGGAATGTGATGGGCTAACTACTTGCCCCAAAAGCCATAGGTGAGGATTACTTCCTAATCCTCTCTCTTAGGGTGTAGTTCAACCATCTCCTATCTATCAAGTGTGTGGTTCAACCATCTCCAACCTATCACTTTATTACAAGATGGTAGAGGAGAGTACTTCTCCTATGCATTTACCACGTTCTTGGAGGATGAAGGGATAAAGAGGCAATATACATGCATTTATAATCCTCAATAGAATCCTATTTGTGAAAGACAAAATAGATAAATTGTAGAGGTAGCTAGATGCATGTTAAATGAAATGAATTTTTGATTTACATATTGGGTTGATGCAACAAATAGTTCTTCTTACTAAATGAATTCGATGACCATATCAAGAGTTCATGAAACTACTCTAGATGAGGCTTATTACCAAAGGAAGCCTAAATTTTCACATCTAAGGATTTTTGGATGTATATGCTATGTCCATGTACCTCAAGAGCTGAGGGAAGGTAAGATGGATGCTATGGCAAAGAAGTGCATCTTTATATGTTACTCTAAAGAAAACAATGGGTGTGGATGTTACAATCCCATCACAAAGTAGCTTAGAATATCAAGTGACATGGCATTTGATGAGCTTAAGCCATCTTATGACCCACCTAATGCATTGCAGGTTGAATATATTGAGGAGGCAAAAAATGTCTATGAAGAATAAACTCAGGTTAGCACAATTTTGAGTAGTCCCTCCACTTTGAGTCCATCAAGGAGTCCTTCATCACTCAAACAAAAAGCGAAGGAAGGTGAGCCAAGCTCAGCATGCAGCCACAACCAATATGATCAGGGTAATGTGGTAAGGGAATTCCATTCTAGTGAAGAGGAAGATGATTTTGAAGAGGTAGTGACTGCTAATGTGAAACAAAAGATGGACTTGAAGAAGTATTCTACCAAAAGGAATGAGAGCAGGTCAGATAGGGTTAAACATCCTATTCAAACTAACATATGATAGTTTCATTGCTAGGCATTGTGCTTTTATGTCTCAAGTTGTGAAGGAGAAGGAATCGTGCACTTATGAAGAAGCTTGTCAAGACAACGTATGGATGAATGCTATGAGAGAAGGGATGGATGCTCTTCATGAAAATCAGACATGGGAGCTTGTACCTAGGCAAGTTGACATGAACGTGTTCACAAATAGGTGGGTCTACAAGATCAAATGGAGCTCTGATGGATCCATATCCACGTATAAATCTACACTTCTAGCTAAGGATTTTACGTCAACACATGGGAAAGATTATGAAGAGACATTTAGTTCTGTTGCAAAAATGAGTACATCTAGTATTGATTGTCATTGCAGCTTCAAAAAGGTGGAAATTTTTCCAATTAGATATCATATAATGCTATTCTAAATGTTTTTGAAAATATTGTTTACATGTTCTATGGGAGAAAAATTAAGAATGATAAAGAATACTTGAGTGTAAGTATTCATTCTATACCCACACTTGATGGGAACATTATTTTGTACAAGTAACCATGAAAGATCACAAATCAAGTAATGACCATGAAGGGATAATAAGATTGAAAGCTATCATGTGGTTAAAGCATCTACAAGATTATTAGTAGTATGAACCTTCTAAAGAATAATGCAGTTAGTGACTTAGCAATCTCTAATAAAGTTATACCTCACCTAAATGTGCTTGGTCTTTGCATGATAGACTAGATTCTTATCCAAAGCAATGACAATCACTATCATTGAGCAAATGATGTACATGATTAGGTACATCCATATCACAATCAAGATGCAAAAGCCACAATGGTTTCTAAGCCTCACTTGCTCCAACACACTTTGCTTTTGTGGTGGAAAAAACTCTACATTGTTGAAAATAAGACCCTCTAAGAGGTAGCACACCAAGGAAAATTAAAAATGTACCCTGATATAGATTATCAATTATCTACACAAATAGCATAATTAGAATCTTTGTAGCAATAATGGATGCCTTTCCTCTACCTAAGCGTAGCCACTTATCCTTAGTGCCACTCATATATCTCGAAATCATGTTCACTACTTCTAAATGCTTCTTGCAAGATTATACATGTATCTCATCACAACTCCCACTGCAAATGCAATTTCTAGTCTCGTAGATACCATAGCATACATGAGACTACCAACAAATGCTTGATAAGGAATTTTGGTCATGAATTCCTTTTCCTCATTTGATTTACAATAATCATCCTTGCTCAATTTCACATAAGTGGGTGAACGTGTACTCAATGCCTTTCCACCCTTCATATTGAACTTATGAAGTGCTTTGGATATGTACTCACTTTGAGACAAGTATATGCATCTTTTATTCCTATCATGAGTAATGTAGATGCAAAGAATGTGTTTGGGATCCCTCAAATCCTTCATATCAAGTGTCTTCCTTAACTTCTTTTTTGGAAATGAGAACTCATAAGAGGACATCCCAACAATCAACATATCATAGACATAAACTATCAAGCATATGAAGATGTCATCTAGGCATCCCTTTCTCTAGAGAGTGACCCTCATTGCTTTGAGAATAGCCTTAAAGTTTTAGAAAAGCATCAAAATTTTGGTATTATTATCGAGGGAACTATTTAAGTCCATGAAATCTCTTCTTCTAATTGCAAACTAGAATTTCTTTGTTAGGAATCACATAACCCTTGGTCTTTCCATATAGATCTTGTCAATACGTCTTCCATGCAATAAAGCAATTTTCACATTTATTTGGATTCAATCTATGTCCTAGATTGCAACAAATTCAAGAAACATGTGCAAGATAGTCATCTTGGCTAGTGGAGAGAAGATGTCCAAAAACTCAATGCCATGTTGATTAAAAACCTTTGCAAGAATTCGTGCTTCATACTTTGGAGAAGCACTATCTTATGTGAATTTCAGCTTATATACCCATATATATTGTAAATCTTTTCTACCCCTTGGAAAAGGTACTAGATCCTAGGTATCATACTTGTGAATAGAATCCAATTCACTCCTCATGGCATGTTCCCACTTGACATAATCCTCTGTCTGCATAGCCTCTTGGTAGAAAAAAAGGCTCACCATTATCTTTTAGCATAACAGAATCCAAACTACGACCATATCTTTCACATGGATGCAAGATACGTGCAAAAAATCTCAATGGTTGTTGAATAGGAACATTTCTAGATTGATCTGATTGGACATTCTCTTAACCATCCCTTGGTCTACCATTTTTATGCATGCTAACTAAAGGAAGAGTATTCTCAAACGCCACTCTTATCACTTCAAACTTGTTAACTAGTTGTTTATGCATCCTAGAATCATTGAAAATGACATCACTACTTTTGACCATTGGCTGTGTTTCAAGATCTCATAAGCGATACCCAAAGTAGCCTTCTTCACCATATCTAAGAAAAGTGTATTTCTTTAACTAAATTTCTAGCTTTTTTCTAAGAATCTATGATGTATTAACATATGATCCACATCCATAAACTTGAAAATTACCCTAATGTGGTGTCTTCCCTATCCATAACTCTTATGCCACTTTTAGATGTTTGGAAACACTAGGTGAAAGGTTAATCATGTGAACTGTTGTCAATACCTTTTAAAATATTTGCATGATGTAGCGTAGAAACTACTCTATGCTAAAGAGTTCTATTCATCTTTTTAGATACACCATTCTATAATAGGGTATAAGGAGGTGTAAACTCTCTATGAACTTTTATATACTAGCAAAAAAGGTTGAATTCATGTGAGGTACACTCACCCCCATTATCTGCACCTAAAGCTGTAAGCTTTGTTCCTTTTTAAGTCTTAATTGAAGCAAGATATTTTCTAAGCTTAGGGAATACATCATTGTTGACCAGATCTTGTAGACCACATATGTAGAGATAGTACAGAAATGAAATCTCAGAAAAGCATACACAGAATAGAGAGAGACAAGAGAATGAACACAAGATTGGGTACAATCTCCCCCCATACATACTCTGATGAACATGTTTCTTAGAGTCTATGTATTTATGGTATTTTTCATTACATCGTGAATAGAAGATACATGGGGGCAATGCTTTGAAAAGCTTTCTTTGTTTTACAAAATTTTTGCTTTCTAAGCAATCTAGTATTTACAAAAATTCCTTGTTACTCCTTTGGAATCTAGAATGACTAAATTAGGGGTTCTAGGGTGTTATTTCATAGATAATTACTATCGACTATTACTTTTCCACTTCGGCCTTCTCATAGTACTACTCCAACACAATCTTCTATAATACTTGCATCAGAATTATATCATAAATTTAAACATTAAATAATGCACTTCACACTACGGTGATACTAGATGCCTAGCATTAGAGTACTTATGAGTGTAGCATCCTCTAAGAATTGGAATATCTATCAAATGTATGTTAAAAATGTTTTTCTAAATGGTTGGATTTTGGAGGAGGTATACATGGCTCAACCTCCTAGGTTTGAAGATGCATCATATCCACAATATGTAAGTAGGTTGAAGAAAGCCTTGTATGGCTTGAAGCAAGCTCCTAGAGCTTCGAATAATAGATTGGTCACTTATTTGTAGGATAACAGATTTATGATGCGTAAGGCAGATCCTTCTCTCTTCATAAAGAGGAATCACTAAGAGGTCATATACCTTTGTGATATGTGGATGATATAATCATTACAGGTAATGATGCCGATGGAATCAAGAGAATCAAAGCTCAGATGAAAGAAGAGTTTAAGATTAGTGATCTTGGCCTACTCACTTACTTCCTAAGTTTGGAAGTGGTATATATAGAAAGAGGTATGTTCCTAACTGAGAGAAAGTAAATTGGAGATATTATCTCCAAATTCAAGATGGAATATACAAAGGTTGTAGGTACACCCATGGAGGTAAATCATAAAGTAAGTGCTCATGAAGGTGAGCTAATTGAAGATGTGACTAGTTACCAAAGTCTTGTTGGAAGCTTGAACTATGCTACTCTAACTAGAGTAGATATATGCTATGGAGTTAGTGTGCTAAGTCAATTCATGCACACTTGAAAGAAGCCTCGCATGGAAGCAGATGAAAGACTCTTAAAGTATTTGAAGGGCACAATTAATGAAGGTTTATATTACCCTTATACCTCTGATTTAGATGTCACATTATTTTTGATCTAGATTGGGTAGGTTCCAAAGATGATAGGAGAAGCACATCAAGCTATCTCACTTTCACAGGTACCAGATTGATTTCTTGGTCATCTAAAAAGCAACCTATAGTTTCTCTCCTATCAACTGAAGTTGAATATATAGGACTTGCAAATGCTACTCAAGAAGCTATGTGGATCAAGACTCAATACTCTAATTTAGGGCTGAATACTTCAACGGTACACATATATGGAGACAACATTAGTTCATTATATCTTGCTGCTAACATTATCTATCATGCCACGATCAAACATGTTGAAGTTCACTATCATTATGTTAGAGAAAAGATCATGATTCAGGAGATAAAATTCTCATATGTGTGTCCACACATCAACAATGTGTAGATATCATGAAAAAGGCTTTGGAAGTAGATTGAATAGGTTCAAATCAATGCCTGGTCTGCAAGGAACCATGAAGAACTGAAGACTCAAGCATCTTAGGCTTGAGGGGGAGCTATTGGTGCAAATAGAAACCCTAAGTGCTTGGCTATTAACTCAAGACTACTCCTTGGATTATATACCTCACACAAAGGATCACATATGAGCACCTACTTATATATTTAGTTGTATTCACCATGGATAAAATGTAGAAGTGAAGAGATAATAGAGCCTTGTGAAGATAGGGAGTTAAACCCATGACTCATGTGGTAGGAAGAATCATTTCAATCACCCCTAAAATGTAGGAACACTTTTAAGTTATGGAAATTCTAACTTCAAACTCAAGAAGTGAGTATAAATAGAAGTGATCTTCCCATGGGGCAGATGTGCCATTTCCTAAGAGGATTGAAGCTACATCATTGAGCATATAGTGAGAGCAATGCATGTATGCGTAGTCCATTACAATTCCCTTGTATCATATGTGCATTATCATATACTAAGTGATACATTTCTTCATGATCAGTTCAGTCTATTGTTCTCTGTTGCATTTCCATTATTTTAGTGAACTTGCAGAAATGATTTCTTTGTGTGTACTTGCTTACTTGCTCCACTTTAACTTTTTATAGTTAGATCAAAGTGTCTAATATATATCTATTAAGTTACATTAGTTTTTGTTCAGCCAATCGTGAGATATGAAATGATGAAATTGACTATGTTTGCACATCATCTTGCTCCTAAAATGTCAGGATGAACCCCCTGAGTTGCTAAACTTATTCCTCACTATATAATGCATCTAAATTCATGAAATATCTTGTGTTAGTCAGCTATACACTTGAATTAGATGTGTGGAAAATATCTCTAGTCAATCTGTATCGGGTTGTGAGCTTTGAGCAAAGCAATAAGTACTTCTATTCCAAAAATAGAGGGTTTCTTCACATTTCTAGTACATGCAAGTTATTTGTTTTGTTCAAAATTTTGGAAATGATGCTCCAAAGTAAATAGTAGTTGTAAATGCATTATTGTGAAGCCAAAGGAGTCCACTAAGCATCCTTGGAGTCAACATGGTAGGTGTAGAGAAAGTTTTGTGCAACACCGACTCATCTCTAGACCATACTTAACCATCTCCTCACATTCAATAACTTCCGTACATGCTTTGCATCTAGCAGCTATGCATCTGGACTTGATGAACTTGCAGAAGCTGCCTAATCAATTATATATTTACTCTATTCTACCAAACAGGATTATTGTATGTAAGAAACATTTTTTAATGCTGCTCTACACTAGACTCTCCTGTCTTTGCTAGCTGCTTCAATCTTCTTTAGTCTCTCATTTTGATTACTAAGTAGATTTTCCATTGAGTGAAGTTTTTGTGCTTGAAATTGGGTAGTCTTGAAATATGCTTAATGTTATTTTTGTGTTGCATCTAACTCTTTCTTCAATTTGATGGTGACTTTTATCTTTGATTCAATTCATGAGTTTTTCTTAAAATATTTCCTCCTTAATAGCTACGAGCTCCGTTTCCCATTGGAGAACTTTGGCAGTTATCTCTCTATAGGCTTTCTCCAACGTAGTAGCTTTCTTTGTCATCTCTTCGAAAACTAAACCAATTTTGTCCAAAGCTGCATTCTACTCTGCTAATTCTTTGAGCAATGCTTCTAGTGCCTTGTCTTTGTCTTAAACATGTTGCTGCACTCACAATTCTTCTGCTCTGAATCTGATCATTTTGTCTTGGAGAGGAGCGAGGTCTACTTTCACCGTCTCTAATTTATGTTGGAACTCTTTCTACATATGCTTCTTCTCTACATCAAAACTGGATTAAATGTGGCCAATCCCTTGGATCAAGTATTGGCCAATGTTGGCAAGATTTGCTAATGAATATTGTGGGTGAACTCCCAATTAGAGGAATGACCCTATAGGAAGAGAGAGTGCTACTGATGAACCGAGATCTATGCCTACATCAATGGAATGTGGAGAAAAGTAATTAGGAGAATCAAGTGGCATTATCTAAGGAATCTTATCATCAATAGAATTAGCCTCCGGTGAGAGAATTGGAGTAGATGGCATCATTGGAATGACATGGTGGAGGAGGGGTAAAGGTTCTATGGTTGAGGATAGTTCCTTCACTTCTACGATGGACCAACTTCTATCGCTTTCTGTAGGACTTGCTAATCAACTAGGAAATAAATAAGTTTATTCAGCAAAGAGCATATTAGCTTCTATAGAGGGGAACTATGAAGAACTTAAGGAAGAAGAGTGTTGTCCATTTGTAACAAAGAAGGATCTTTATAACGAGCAGTAAGGACATTAAGTGCATCGTTTGCAATGGATTGGAAGCAAACTACCTCAGCCTTGGTGATTGTTAATTCTACCTTGTTTGTGACAATGATACCAACAACATAGGATCAGAAGATAAACTTGAAGCCGTAGCGGTGGCGACAACAAGATGGCAATGCTTCAGGGGAAAACACATTAAGACCAAATCTTCATCTTCCTCATCATCATGATCCATGTGGGAAGATGCTACCAAAGGTGGGAGGAGAGGAGGAGTGATGGATGTGGGAACGATAGAGGGCAAGTCAAGAAGGAGGAGGGAAAACACCTGGGGCAACCTTTGCATAGAACATCACTCTTCGATAACTATTCTACCATTGTCTAACATTTAGTGTGAATGCAAAGGAAGTAAAATAGTGCCCAACTCACTAGTTCAAGTGCATGGCACTCTGGAGATAGATGACACGATAGCATACTCATTGGATAATTGATGAGGAAAGAGAGAGTTCATGGTTGCTAGTGGTAATGGAGTGATCTCAGTCTAGACTTCATTAGAGCAGCATAGATGGGACACGATGGTGTCTAAAGTGATACCAGTTGTGAAGTACAACTTGATCACTTACCAAGTGTTAGATTTATTTAGGCCTCCATGGTCTACCATTGGTCTACCTGCGTTTGGTCAAGGATCCTAGCCAGTTCAAGGACCAGAGCTCAAGGGAGCCAAGGATCTAGCACGAGTCTTCGAGGTTATTCCATCTCCTCAAAGTAGACATATGAGGAGTGTTTGAACCTTAGAGAAGATTTTAGATGTGCCAAGGGCAAGGGCTATTTAAGGTTTCGAGGAGAGTGGAAAGTAGCTAATTGGGATCTTTCATTTGGTATTAGAGCTTGAGTGAGAGAAGGGAAAGTTTGTAGCCAATAGTGTCGACGCGAAAGTGACGGCTGGTGGATCAAGCCAACCACTAGAAATACGGCGCACGCTGGGTGCTTGAAGCAACTCAGGAGCAGTGAAACTCAAAATGTTTTGTAGTAATCAATTATAAAATCATTCATCTTGTCTTGATGTGCTTTAGACATAAACTATTTATCAATTTTGTTCAAAGACTTTACTATTCATTCATCATAAAGAAACTTTGCTCATAGATCATATAAAAGAATTGAATGTGCAAACTTGGGAAGATACATAGACTCTTTCAATGTTCTTTCAATGTAGTATGGCACAATGGTAAAAAACAACTGCTTAATAACTCATATCAAAGAAGTGGAACGAACATGCTAATGTAAGATCGAAACAATTTATACATTCTTCATAGGTGAAATATGCAATCTATAAAAAATCCAATCGATTCATATGAAGAAAATCAGACAAATAGCATAAAGAATGAAGCGAACTATTGCTCAAAAGTTACCAAAAGATTCATATAGACACTGCATTTTTCTAGGCAAACATAATATCAATTTCGTCGTTCCTGAATCCTTGGGATGCGTTGTCATTGAAAAATCAGTAGAACATACGGATAATCAATATTCTTTAAAACTTAATGTTCATATGATCATCTTTGCATATGTGGGGTTTTACGCTCGATAGATATTGGTGTTCACCAAAATCGATGTGGAGTTTTGAGCAAATGAGTTTTCATGTGGGTAAGAATGCAGACAAAAAACCCGAATTCCTAGCAGAAGAACTTATTCTTAAAACCTATGACAATTAACTCCATGCCTAATAAAAGTGGAAACGAAAATTTTCATCAATTTGTATGTTCGTGGGCGTCCAATGATCTGTTCAAAAAACAAAACGCACATAGTATAGCTCTGAAATTCAGAGATTGAATGTTTGAAATTTCACCATCTGTGATAGCTTTTTATTTTGTCATTTGCCGCAGCTTCACCTTGGTAACTTGGTACTTGCGTGTTTCTAACAGTCTAGAATAAAAGTATCATCTCTGCATAGAGGGTCAAGTGCATCTTAATTTCCCATTGACTCGATATTGAAATGTGTTGGCATTCGGTGAACAATGGATGATCCTTGTCTGATAAAATTGACTACTTTTGAACTCAGAATCTTCAGGCTGCACCAACCTCTGATTCATCTCCTTCCCTAAAGGTTCTTGTCTATATCACGTAACACTGCCACCAATTTCTGAACCATCCTTTTCTTGTATTGGCCTCCTTCCACCATCCTCTTGTTGATTATAATTGTCAATCATCAGATAGGTAAAATCTCATCATCATCAATAGGTCGGATATCTTGCATATGTGAGAGATGGATAGAATATATATCAGCTATGACAACGTCATGAGATATCAGAGATTTTCTCACACAGCACGCGATCATAAATACCCAATCGCGATGTTGATTCTCAGAATTACTGAAGATAATAGTGATTACTATGCTCTAACAGCTCCGCAACTATATTGATTCATCAACTGCTACATGAGAAAGAGATGCGTTGTCAGTATATCTTGATGTCATCCGTCAATAGCTTTCCGGAGCAGCCGATGGTCGTTGTAAGATGCACAGCTATATATACAAGAGTCCTCTTTCCAGCGTCCGATCATGGGTTAAGGAGTCCAGATTTTTCTTCAACACAACAGCGATGTCGGGTAATTCTTTCTTCATCAGACTTCATTGTCATTGTTCATTTGCCTTGAGTGTGATGCTCTTGCTTGAGTCCGTCCCCAAAAAACGATTCATGCTCCCCTTTATCTGTGCACCTTCAGTTTCTATGACTTTTCTTGCCGCTATCCGACATGCCACTCTTTTTCCTCCCTCCACGCCAGATCGTGCAAGTTTTTTTTCTTCTTTTCCTCCTGTGTTGCCCCCAGAACCTTCCTTTTTTATGACTTTATTCTCCTATAGTTAGTGCTTCTCAAAAGCACACGCACACATGAAAATCTATAAACCTAAGATAATAGAAGACAACTGGCCTGGATTTGTATTCAACGAACAAGTATATTCCCCGTCGTAAATTTGTGAAGTACATTTGTTAACATAAATATGAAAAACTACACTTCCACGATTCATCATGGCCGACTTGCGATGGATTCACACTTCCTCCAATGTCACACACACTCTTCATGAATCCTATTCTTGTAGCCCAGCCCTGCATGAAAGGAGGATATCGATCTTTCTTTGTACCACAAACCTCCATAATTGCCTCGGTGTTTTCTCTGAACTATGGTAATTTGAAGGAAGCAGAAGTGAGAGTAGAGATGAAAATCTTTACGACACTCACCCCCACCAAACCTGTGCGTCCTTCGGATGTGCCAAACAAAACCTATTTTCTGCTTCCAAAATAAAGCTTAGCTTCATAACATATTGTATGTGCATGGGTTTAAATAGTAAAGTGTTTTATGCAAGGCCGTGTAATTAGCCCTATAAAATGCATACTTTAATATGCATGTATAGACGTTATGGTGCAAATAAGAAAAGTAAAGGGCATCTGATGTCGAGGCGAGTACTCTCACTCACATACATTTCATTGTGCAGTTACATCACACCTCACAATCACTCATCGTGCATGGGAAAACTCAAATTGTGCCTTTGATGCAAGGTCATGTAATGTGACCCTATCACATGCATACTTTCATGCATTGGCAAACATAATGGTGCATAGATAGGGTAATGTGGTCTAATCTCCCATGCTTAGACTTTGCTCACAGATTTTATCATGCATTTTACAATCGAGATTGGTGCAAATGGACGTGCACCTAAGGGAAAAGCTCAACATGTGTTTATACATAATTTGATGCATACTTTAAATGCAAGGTTAAACAAAATGGTGTAAAACTAGAAGTAAAAAGTTATTCATGATCTATTCCTGAAGAAAAACTCGGTTTGCCAATAACTCCCATATAAACACCTTTTTGATGAGGAAGTAGGTTATAACTTCCATATAAATACCTTTTTGATGAGGAAGTAGGTTATAACTCCCATATAAATACCTTTTTGATGAGGAAGTAGGTTATAACTCCCATATAAATACCTTTTTGATGAGGAGGTAGGTTATAACTCCCATATAAATATTCTTTTTGATGAGGAAGTAGGTTATAACTTCCATATAAATACCTTTTCGATGATGAAGTAGGTTATAACTCCCATATAAATACCTTTTTGATGAGGAAGTAGGTTATAACTCCCATATAAATACCTTTTTGATGAGGAAGTAGGGTATAACTCCCATATAAATATTCGTCATGGATGGAAAACATTCATAAAAATTCATAAACTTTTATTCATCATAACTATCAAAACAATTTGGAGTATTTCTTGATTTGCGCGAGTCATCCTTGTACAATAACTATTTTATAAAAACTTTTCATCAAATTCCCTTTCCATAAAAAACAAAACAAGTTGATTCATCTTTTCTTGTCAAATTAATGTGTTAATCATTTCTTAGTTTAATCATTTCTTCTATTGTCTTCAATGGTAAATTCATAGTTCTCTAGTTAAATTTAAAAGGTTTTGTTTGTTTTGAATTTATGTTCATATTTTTATCGATTTGTTTAATAATATCATCAAGAAGTTTCTTGTCTGTTTCATTTGTTTGTTTTTCACAATTTTGATTCTTAATACTTTGTTTGTCTCTTCTCAATTACTTCCTTCTTCTTTAAAATTATTATATTTATGTTTGTTCAATTGAGTTTGTAGTTTTTTAAGCTTGTCTTGATCAAAACAATTCTCATTAGAAAGGAGCACTGGATCAAGTGAAATCTGTAAATTTTTAAGTTTCCTTGCTCCTACTTGTATTTCATGATCAAAGTCACCTAGATCAATTTCCAATTGCTCTTCCATAATCGGATTTTGATCTTCGTCCTTTAATTTTATACTTTTGATTTCTTCTATTAGCTCTTGTTCTCGGTTTAATGTCATCTCCCTCATTTGTTCTTTTGTTTGAATGTTCATATGTATGATAGGTTTCCATACTTTTTTACTTTCACATGGATTAAGTTTGGTTTTGATCTTCTTTAATAGTTCTTTCATTCCACCTCTTCCTAGATTTAAATTTAAAGGTGATAGATCCTGATAATTACAAATTTTCCTCTCATTTTCAACCACTAGTTTCCGTCTTTGTGCATCTTCATATGACCTACAAGTCCAAAATGCATGGCCATATTGATCGCACCAAAAACACTGCAAATGTCTCATTCGAATCCTATTTGATGTTCTTAATGAATATCTATGGCCAGATTCTCTAAAAGTATGAGTATGTGATATAGGTGAAGGATGTATAGACAAACTTTGGCTCATTCCTTCCTTTTCATGATCACATTTAGCTAATTCTAATTGTTGTATTTGTTTGGATAATAATTCACATTTTTGGTTCATTTCTTGAATCTGAGCGTTCATTTCCCCTTTCCAAGTTCTAAGATTAATTCCTAATACTTGTAGAGTCTCTGGCATAGCTTTGATCGTATCATTTAAAGTCAAAATCACTCCAAATTTCTTTTGTATAGCTTCATTTGCCTTGTTTTCCATTTCTATGAATTTATCTTTCCATTTTCTCAAGTGTTGATCCATCAATGCGTTCACATATGCTTCATCAGTAACAATATTCTTGGAATTATGCTCTTGTAATTTAAGTTCAAAAGATTCTTTACATTAATTTATATTTTTCATGTTTGTATGTTGTTTTTCACCCATGACTCACGCATGAATGTCAAAGGAGCAGCACATAAACAAAAAACAAGCTATGATTTTAGATACACATCAAACATTACCAGGAATTGATTTAAGGAAGAAGTTCAGAAATCATGCACCTGAGTTGCGACGCCGATTCTTCACGTCGGGTGTACCAAATGTCGGTGCGAAAGTGACGGCCGGTAGATCAAGCTAACCATTGGAATTACGGCGCACGCCGGATGCTTGAAGCAACTCAGGAGCACGGAAACTCAAAATATTTTGTAGTAATCAATTATAAAATCATTCATCTTGTCTTGATGTGCTTTAGACATAAACTATTTATCACTTTTGTTCAAAGACTTTACTATTCATTCATCATAAAGAAACTTTGCTCATAGATCATATAAAAGAATTGAATGTGCAAACTTGGGAAGATACATAGACTCTTTCAATGTTCTTTTAATGTAGTATGGCACAATGGTAAAAAACAAGTGCTTAATAACTCATATCAAAGAAGTGTGAACGAACATGCTAATGTAAGATCGAAAAAAATTATACATTCTTCGTAGGTGAAATATGCAATCTATAAAAAAATCCAATCGATTCATATGAAAAAAATCATACAAATAGCATAAAGAATGAAGCGAACTATTGCTCTGAACTTACCAAAAGATGTCTAGTTCATATAGACATTGCAATTTTCTAGGCAAACATAATATCAATTTCAGCGTTCCTGAATCCTTGGGATGCATTATCATTGAAAGATCAGTAGAACATATGGATAATCAATATACTTTAAAACTTAATGTTCATATGATCACGTTTGCATATGCGGGGTTGTACACTCGACAGATCTTGGTGTTCATCAAAATCGATGTGGAGTTTTGAGCAAATGAATTTTCAGGTGGGTAAGAATGGAGACGAAAAACCCGAATTCCTAGCAGAAGAACTTATTCTTAAAATCTATGACAATTAATTGCATGCCTAATAAAAGCGAAATCAAAATTTTTCATCAATTGATATGTTCCTTGGCGTCCAATGATCTGTTCACAAAACAAAATGCACATACTATAGCTCAAAAATTCAGAGATTGAATGTTTGAAATTTCACCATCTGTGACAGCTTTTTATTTTGTCATTTGACGCAGATTCATGTTGTTACTTGCGTGTTTCTGACAATCTAGAGTAAAAGTATCATCTCTGCATAGCGGATCAAGTGCATCTTTATTTCCCGTTGACTCGATATTGAAATGTGTTGGCATTCGGTGAACAATGGATGACCCTTGTCTGATAAAATTGACTACTTCGGAACTCAGAATCTTCACTCTGCGCCAACCTCTGATTCATCTCCTTCCCTAAAGGGTCTTGTCTGTATCATGTAACAGTGCCACCAATTTCTGAACCATCCTTTGCTTGTATTGGCCTCCTTCCACCATCCTCTTGTTGATAATAACAGTCAATCATCAGATAGGTAGAATCTCATCATCATCAATAGGTGGGATATCTTGCATATGTGAGAGATGGATAGAATATATATCAGATATGATAGCGTCATGAGATATCAGAGATTTTCTCACACAGCACGCGATCATAAATACCCAATTGCGATGTTGATTCTTAGAATTACTGAAGATAATAGTGATTAATATGCTCTGACAGCTCCGCAGCTATATTGCTTCATCAACTGCTACATGAGAAAGAGATGCATTCTCAGTATATCTTGACGTCATCCGTCAATAGCTTTCCGCAGCAGCCGATGGTCGTTGTCAGATGCGCAGCTATATATACAAGAGTCCTCTCTCCAGCGTCCAATCATGGGTTAAGGACTCCAGATTTTTCTTCAACGGAGCAGCGATGTCGGCTAATTCTTTCTTCATCAGACTTCATTGTCATTGTTCATTTGCCTCGAGTGTGATGTTGTTGCTTGAGTCCGTCCCAAAGAAGGATTGATGCTCCCCTTTATATGTGCACGTTCAGTTTCTATGACTTTTCTTGCCGTTGTCCGACATGCCACTGTTTTTCCTCCCTCCACGCCAACTCGTGCAAGTTTTCTTTCTTCTTTTCCTCCTGCGTTGCCCCCAGAACCTTCCTTTTTTATGACTTTATTCTCCTATAATTAGCGCTTCTCAAAAGCACACGCACACATGAAAATCTATAAATATATTAGCTTTTGACGGAGGACCTTCGTCCTTCTTCAGTGAAAGCTAAGATAATAGAAGACAACTGGCCTGGATTTGTATTCAACGAACAAGTATATTCCCCATTGTAAATTTGTGAAGTACATTTGTTAACATAAATATGAAACTACACCTCGACGATTCATCATGGTCGACTTGCGATGGATTCACACTTCCTCCAATGTCACACACACTCTTCATGAATCCTCTTCTTGTAGCCCAGTCCTGCATGAAAGGAGGATTTAAACCTTTCTTTGTACCACAAACCTCCATAATTGCCTCGGTGTTTGCTCCAAACTATGGTTTAATTTGAAGCAAGTAGAAGCAAAAGTAGAGATGAAAATCTTTACGACAACGGGCCACTTCACCGTCTTCCTCAAGGATTTTTGTGGGAAAAGGAGACAAGTTTTCATGTTCGTTTTGGGAGATTTATGTAGAGGGGGTTCACATGGCTATCTTGAGATGCATGCAAAAATTGGAGCTTAGCTCAAAAGATTCAATGGTTTTCGGAGCAACCTCATTTTGTATAGGTAAGAGCCACCTTCTTTGAACACTTAGCTTGCATGTATTGAGCCACTCCCCACGTAGGGGGGGCTACCCATGAGGGATGAGGGATAGAGAGAGTCTTGCTCTCATTTTTTTCTTTGGAGATCTGGAAACTAAGCATCTCATTCTAAATGTAAAGGGATTTTTAGTGAGAAAAACTTGGCATGTGGGATATCTACAGTGCTGCACATGCCTTTTCTGAGACAATCCGTTGAGGAGAGAGGAGGCGAAAAAACGGAGCATATTCTATGATTTGGTCCTCTGAAACACCTACCTAGGCTCACTATTTTCAGCATAAATTTCTCTAGAAATATCCAAATGCAAAACTTCAAAGTTATATGGATTCCTTGCTTCACGATCTTTCCAATGATCGATTAGTTGCTAGATTTTTCTTAGATTTGACCATCTCTATAGATCATTCAAGTTGACTAAGTGAAATTTTGAGAACTCTTTGAGGCTTTAATTGTTTCCTTATCTTCACATAGATGCTTAGGGAGATGATTTCATGTCATTAGAAATAATTTGTATTATTCTTCTCTTTATTTAGGATCATAATTATCACTTAATTTATAAGATTATCTTAGGAAATGAATTAGAAGAAAGGCAAAAAGTTGTTATTGATAGCTAGTATATCATGATAATTTAGATTTTGAATTTCTTCTCTGATTGCTTTTATTGAATGGATTTCTTAATACATTACAGAACGAGTGTTTATGTAATTCACATGGAACTCAATGATTCATTCATTAATAGTTCTCTTCAAATATATATTTGTAGGGATTTGAAGATAGACATAGTACTCTGATTGGTTGGCTATGAGAGGACAAATACATGTATGCATTGACAAGAATAAGTTAATTTATTTTTGGGCATGAAAGCATATGAATTTATTGCGCAATGTGCACTAATACTCAAGATACATTCAAACGATTGTTTTATTGAGTTAAACATCTATTACTTTTAATGTGTATTTTGATATTACTAGAGCTAATACATGATTTAATTTTGCAAACAAATATCTACTTGATTGATGGTCTATTGCAAATTAATCACTTGATTACTAATGAAGCCATATATTTATGCATATCACTCAATTAAAATGTTTTAATTATAGGCAAAAGGTAGTTTAAATGCATAGAAAGAATCATGATAGTACATTGAACTTCTTTTTCATTTTTGCAACATGAAAGGGTATTGCTGCATGTTGTTGTATTCCTAAATTTAAGCAGAAAGATCCAATAAGCATGACAACTTTTATGGTGGTAGATGGGTACGTGTTTAAAATACTCACCTATATTCATGGCCTTTTAGGTTTGTTTGATAGGTCAAATGGTTCAAAAGGTTCAAACATGGTGTAACTAAAGTTACCATCTAGAAGCTGTATAGGGTAGCTCTGTAGGGACATATCTCCTAATGGGAGTGTCTACTTGATGTGTTTTGTGTTGGAAATGGAAGTCTATATAGTGCATTCTTATCCCTATACATGTCAAAAAATTTAGAATCTTGTATAAAGAGAAAACTACAAATCACTCAACTCATTGTGCAGGGATATTTCTATTGTAATTTATTGCAGGTATGTAGAAACGTGGGTGTTTCTCTTTATTGCATTGTTCAAATGATATGAATCTTTTACATGTGCTGGGAAATTGTGTTAACATGTAGATTTGTAAATAAAATATGATTTGAATAAGTTATAGGGGTTATAATATCTATCTTAATTCTTTGGTACCTCTTGCAAGGACTTGCCACACAAAAGCACATGGGTCTGGTGATTAAGCCATTGCTTTCTGATGGAATGTCCAATGATGATAAATGATTTTGAAAATCTTTGCTAGCTATTGCAACTTGCTTCTCATCAAATGTGAAATGAAGTGGATTTAATGTGGTGATTCTATGAATGCAATATCTTCTCTATTCTAGTTTGTGAGTCATGCAAAATGTGTAGGTGTTGCAAGCACTCTTTTGCTTCTTTCTCTAATATGGGAAATTACCTTACAACGAACCTTGCTATTCACATAGGTGCTTAACAAAGATTTACAATTAGGTCAATTGCATCTAATTTGGAGTTTATTTGACCAATCTAATCAGTGGCTCTTGGGTGCCATGTATCACTCCAACGACATCCTTCACATAGGTATAGGTTTGTAGAGATTTGGCCACAAAAACATATTTATAGATCCATTTGGCTTGATTCAACTTAGAGGTGAAGGATAGCTTTGAGGACTATGTGAAAACCAAAAAGCTGTATTTTTAGAGATTTGTAGGTGCTTCTAATGTTTTGGTCATTTTGTAGTTAATACACTTTTTGAAATACGAAATTAGGGGAAGTCATCAAAGACTTTAAATTGTACATTATTAGGGAGAAGCACTTGAATTTATCTTGTATCAGAATTCTTAGTAGTATAGGATTATTTATAATCATTTTTGGGAATATATAAAGCTTGCTTGTTCATGCCGCTTATTGCTAGATGAATTTTAGGATTTGCCATAACTAGTATAGTTATCATGTAGACTTGTATAAGACATGGGGATTGAGTGACGTCTCTCTTGTATAGGACATGGGAATCAAGTGAGGTTTGTCTTGTATGCGATTGAGAGAGGATTTATAATACATCTTTTTAATTCATGTTTTGCATTAATGAATTATTGACTAAGAGTAATGTTAGTTAGGTATTGCATTTTGCATTCAAATGACTTATCCGTTATGTTGTTTGTTTAAATTGAATTTGGATGAGATTGCAACTCCCATGGATGAGGTTGAGCTTGTTGGTGTAAATTACAAGCCTACACATTTGGCTCAAAAGATGCATTGAAGTCTATACAAACATGAAGAAGCATAGGAACATATGCTAGTGGTTAATTACCACTTTACCTCATTGTAAAAGTCGAATTGACTTGGAATATCTTGTAATCAACTACCCAAAAGGATTCGTGGAAAAAGTAGTTGTTTGATTGAAAGAATATCTCCAAGCATTTAGGAGCTTGATCATAGGGAGCCAAAGGTTTGAATTTGAATTCAAATTTTTAGTCATGTCTTATAAAAATGGACATGAAAAGTCGCGGGGAGAGAGAGCATTCCCGAGCCTAGCATTACTGATTTTTGAGTGTGTGTGAGGTCTATACTCAAGCCCACACCTCTCTATACCATTTGGCATTGATGTTCATGCAAATGGAGTTGTATACAAATGCTCATTAATACATACATTCATATTGTCCATCTCTGAGTTCTCTGTTAGTCTACTCAAAAGTCTCGCAACTTGTCAAGGGCATATCTCGATCAATTCGTCACCCAATTCAGTGATTCAAAGCTTGTTGGATTCCACTTGAAGTCATCTACATGTTGGCAAAGTTTGAAGACATTCTATCTAGCCATTTTGGAGAAATCTGCGTCGAGGTGAACTTTGGTCATTTTCTGCTACAGTCCTAAAAAGTTGGGGGTATAACTTAACTTGCTAAATTGATTTCTCTTAGCTTAGTTTATCATTTTACATCATTCCACTTGGAATCGGTAGCTTACTAAGCTAATTAGATACCCCTAAAAGGAATTTTTCCAATTCCTACTGTGGTGGTCATACTGAGCAAAATACTCAACAGGTGTCAAGCCATAAATAGAAGGTTTTCTTGAGTTTGTGATTTCCAAAGTTATATGTTTTGATTCAATAATTGCACACATCATTTCCAAAGGATATAGGACATTCTAGGATGTCATTGGAAAGCTAAGGAGGTCTAGTTATCAACTCTAAAGTAAAAGAGGTCTGGTACAAAGCAGGTTTAGCAGTACCTACTCAGTCTCTTGGAGTATCCATCCATCATTCCCAACAGTGGTATCAGAGCAAACTAAGGTAAAATGGGAGATGGTTTTCCTTCATTTATTAACAAATTGGATAGGAACAACTATCAAGCATGGTCTCTAAGGATGAAGACCTACTTACAAGGAAGGAGGCTCTATGGCTACATCTCAGGAGATGAGGAATTGCCCTCATTGAAAGCAAGAGGATTACCAACCAAGGAAGAACATGAAAAGCTCAACACATGGTGTGCTACGGATGCATTGGCAAGGTCTTACTTACTCAACTCTATATCTGATTTTCTTTTGCCACATATTAGAAATTGTAAGGAGATCTTATAACTCCTCACCATGCAACATTTGTGGTTTATCAAATCATACTACAGATGAGTGTTTGAGGAATTACAAGAATCAGAGAGGAAGCGGATACCAAAGAGGTGGCTACTCACAGTGAAGAGGTAGATTCAACCATCACCAAGGTTACAACAATAATTATAACAACAACTACAACAATAATTACAATGGCAACTACCAAGGAGGATTCAAATCCAGGAAGGATTATAACAACTATACAGAGGAGCAAGATGACTCTCTTCTTATCATGAACATGACTTCAAAATCAGGTACAAATGATGACCACCTATTCTACATTGACTCAGGATGCTCAAATCATGTGGCTGGCAATGTAGCATTACTCTCCGATCTTGAGGAACCAAAAGGTAAGCATCAAGTCCAAACAGGTGATGACACAAAGCATTCTGTAGTTAAAGTTGGAAATGTTAAGACTTGTGATGGAAATCAGAATTTGTTGAGCAGGGTACTCTATGTACCAACCATTACCAAAAATTTGATGAGTGTTGGTCAGATTGTGGAGAAAGGTTTGCAGGTTAGATTCAACCAATATGGAGCATATGTGGAGGACCCAAGACATGGGTTCAAGAGGATTGCTAAAGGAGAAAAGCCTGGTAGACTTTTCACTTTTGAGTTGGAAGATACAAAGAATATTGCTCTATACAGTTATAAAGATCAAACACTTTCAGAGCTTGAGATTTGGCACAAAAGGTTAGGGCACATAGGAGAAAGAACCTTGAAACAAATATGCAGGGACCAATGTGTGCTTGGGATAACTAATGTATCCAAGCAACATATGATTTATAAGTGTGGTGCTTGTCAATTTGGGAAGTCTCACAGGTTACCCTTCTCAAAGAAAGGATACATGCATGAAGACTACCTAGAGCTTGTACACACAGATGTCTGGGGACCAAGCAAAGACCCCTCAGACTCAGGATCAAGGTACTATGTGTCTTTCATTGATGATTATAGCAAATGGACTGTATTATACTTCATGAAGCACAAGGATGAGGTATTTAATTGCTTTAAAAAATATCTTGCATTAGTTGAAAACCAAACAGGAAGGAATTTGAAAAGGTTAAGGTCAGATGGAGGAGGTGAGTACTTCTCCAATGAATTTGAAGACTTCTTGCAGGATAGAGGCATCAAAAGAGAGATAACCACAAGGTATTCTCCTGAACAGAATGGGGTAGCTGAGAGAAGAAATAGGTTAATTGTTGAGACAACTAGATCTATGCTTAATGAGAAAAAGTTACCTAACTACCTACGGGCAGAGAGTGTTTCTACTGCCACTTACCTCATAAACAGGTTACCATCTAAGTCTCTTGATGGCATGAAACCCTATGAAGCATGGCATGGTAAGAGACCTTCACTTGACAATTGCAAAATATTTGGATGTGTAGCATATAAACACATTCCTTCTCAGATAAGAGGTAAGCTAGACCCAAAGGCTGAAAAATGCATCTTTATTGGGTATGATTTAAATCAAAAAGGTTACAGGTTTTATAATCCTATCAATAAGGGGTTTATGGTAAGTAGAGATGTTGTCTTTGATGAAAATGATTCTTGGTATGAGAATGAATGCAGGAAGGTCAAATTACCCTATGATTTGGAAGAGGAATTTCCAAGTCTTACAAAGGAGGAACCCACTCAGAATGAAGCCTCAAGTTCAGACGATGAAGACACTATCAATCTTGAAGAATTCAAAGCATGGAAATCCAAAGGCAAAATGAAGATGAAGAAGCTTGAAGACATACCTGAATCCTCAACTCAACCATTTAGAAGATCACAATGAGAAAGCAAGAAACCTATCAGATATGGGTATGATACATCTCTTGTTACTAAAAATTCTGTTTATCTTGCCAAATATTTGTCAAATGAAGAACCAGGATCATATAAAGAAGCAACAACCAAATCAGAATGGAAAGAAGCTATGGATGAGGAGATTGATGCACTTAAAGAAAGTGACACATGGGAGTTAGAACCTAAGAAGGGATCTTTAAGCTTAAAAGGAATTCTGATGGCACAATCAATAGGTACAAAGCCAGATTGGTAGCTAAGGGTTTTGCACAAACCCAAGGCATTGACTATGAGGAGACATTCTCACCTGTGGCCAAGATGCCAACCATCAGAGTGTTGGTAAGTGTGGCTACATCAAAAAATTGGAATATGTACCAATTGGATGTCAAGGAATTCTTTCTTGAATGGATGGATTTCAGAGGAGGTATATATGTCACAACCTCCTGGCTATGAGGACCCTAAGAAGGTAACATATGTTTGCAAATTAAAAAAGGCTTTATATGGATTGAAGCAGGCACCTAGGGCATGGAATTACAGGTTAACTACATACCTCCAAGACCAAGGATTTGTCATGAGCAAGGCAGATACTTCTCTGTTCATTAAGAGAAGTAATTCAGAGGTAATATACCTTTGTGTTTATGTTGATGAAATCATCATTACAGGTAATGATGTCAATGGAATCAGATATATCAAAAGTCAAATGATGAAGGAGTTCAAGATCAATGATCTTGGTCTATTGAAATATTTTTTGGGACTTGAATTAGTCTACACTAATTCAGGGATATACATCACTCAGAAAAAATATATACAGGACATGTTGAAGAAGTTTCACTTGCAGGATGCTAAAGTAGCAAGCACTCCAATGGAGGTAAGCCTAAAGCTAAGTGCCCATGAAGGTGATGAAGTCAAGGACATTACAGGTTATCAAAGTATGGTAGGTAGCTTGAACTATGCTACCTTAACCAGGATAGACATTGCATATGGAGTTAGTGTGCTAAGTCAATTTATGCACAAGCCAAGGGTACCTCACTTAGAGGCTGCCAAGAGAATATTGAAGTATCTCAAGGGTACACAGAACCATGGTTTGTATCTCCTTTACACTTCAGATATTGATATCAAAATTTATTCAGATGCAGATTGGGCAAGATGCAAGGATGATAGGAGGAGTACTTCTGGATATATTCCTTTTGCAGGTGACAAACCAATTTCATGGTCTTCAAAGAAGCAACCTACTGTTGCTTTGTCTTCCACAGAGGCAAAGTATAGAGGACTGGCTAATGCCACACAAGAAGCAATTTGGATTAAGCTTTTGTCTACAGAATTGGGATTGTATACTAGGTCATCAATTATCTTTGGAGATAATACAAGTTCTCTTCACCTTGCAGCTAATCCTATTTACCATGCTAGGACCAAACACATAGAGGTCCATTACCATTCTGTGAGAGAGAAATTGATAAGCAAGGACATTCAACTTACCTATGTATCAACCAACATGCAATGTGCAGATTTGTTGACTAAAGCTTTGGATGGAACCAAACTTTGCAGGTTCAAATCCATGATTGGATTGCAGGATATCCTTGAAGATTGAAGATGAAGACTTAAGCCAAAATGTTTGGCTTGAGGGGGAGCTATTGGTGTAAATTACAAGCCTACACATTTGGCTCAAAAGATGCATTGAAGTCTATACAAACATGAAGAAGCATAGGAACATATGCTAGTGGTTAATTACCACTTTACCTAATTGTAAAAGTCAAATTGACTTGGAATCTCTTGTAATCACCTACCCAAAAGGATTCGTGGAAAAAGTAGTTGGTTGATTGAAAGAATATCTCCAAGCATTTACGAGCTTGATCATAGGGAGCCAAAGGTTTAAATTTGAATTCAAATTTTTAGTCATCTCTTATAAAAATGGACATGAAAAGTCGCGGGGAGAGAGAGCACTCCCGAGCCTAGCATTACTGATTTTTGAGTGTGTGTAAGGTCTATACTCATGCCTACACCTCTCTATACCATTTTGCATTGGTGTTCATGCAAATGGAGTTGTATACAAATGTTCATTAATACATACATTCATATTGTCCATCTCTGAGTTCTCTGTTAGTCTACTAAAACGTTTGTCAACCTTTTTCTGCTATAGTCCTAAAAAGTCGGGGGTATAGCTTAACTTGCTAAATTGATTTTTCTTAGCATAGTTTATCATTTTACATCATTCCACTTGGAATAGGTAGCTTACTAAGCTAATTAGATACCCCTAAAAGGAATTTTTCCAATTCCTACTGTGCTGGTTATACTGAGCAAAATACTCAGCACATGTCAAGCCATAAATAGAAGGTTTTCTTGAGTTTGTGATTTCCAAAGTTATCTGTTTTGATTCAATCACTGCACACATCATTTCCAAAGGACATAGGACATTTTATGATGTCATTGGAAAGCTAAGGAGGTCTAGTTATCAACTCTGAAGTAAAAGAGGGCTGGTACAAAGCAGGTTTCGCAGTACCTACTCAGTCTCTTGGAGTATCCATCCATCATTCCCAACAGAGCTTGATCACCCTTACACTATGGAGATTACAACTCTCAATGGGAAGCTTAGAGGCATGGAGGATACTCTTTAGATGATCCTCCAAGTAATTAAGAAACCAGAGGTGCTACAAATCGGTACACCAATGCAGATGGAAGTTCCATCTACTCAACCATCTAATTCGTAGATACCACTTACAAATGTGGGAGCCTCTGCTAGTAGAGAGGTCAAATGGCAAGTAAAGGACTTTAATCCAACAAAGTACCACAAAGAAGTTAGCACCAGGATGGCAGATGTGATAGAGCAGTGGATAAGTAAGTGGGAGTAATGCTTTTGGCTTTGCAATATTGAGGATAAGAAATAGAAGATTTAGCATGCCACTTATCGTTTGATGGATGTTGCTCATCAATGGTGGAGGAAAATAGAGCAAGAAAAGGTAGAACCTGACACTTGGGAAAATTTCAAGGTCATATTTTACAATAATTTTGTTCCTCCAGATGAGCGTACCAAGGCTCTAGATGCTTGGTTTTTCCTACAGCAGAGACAACTTGCAATGGAGGAATATGTAGACAAGCAGAGGGAAATTTTATTGAAGATTCATGATTAGGTGCTTGATTTTGTTTGGGTGCATAAGTTTGTGCTCGGGCTTAGGGAGACATTGTGTCCACTTGTGTGCAAGGAGCACTAGCATACCTTAAATGAGGTAGTCGAACTTGCCTTGGTGCTAGAGGATGGACAACACTCTTGATTGCAACCTTCAGGACAAAAGAATACTTGGACAAGATTCAAGAAGCCCATAGATTCACTTCCACCATCTAATAGATAGATCAATTTCATTCAGACTTCGAGTCATGGGAGGAGAAAAGTATGTGCATCCATGGCAGATAGAGGTTTTCAACGATCTAGTCTGACACAACAATGGAAAGAAAAGGCTTGCCATGAGAGGCTCTTTTATGAATGCCTAGGTTGGCATGCTTATAAGATATGTCCTAAGAACAAGAATAAGACATCTGTGGTGATGGTGGTGGAGAGGCAGTAGTCCTCACCATTGACTCCATCATCTCCTTCAAATTTTGATATTCTAGCAACAGACATTGAACCCATCTTAAATATAATAGTCACTAAGAAAGTGAAGCATGTTCTAGATGTGGTGCTATCTCTAATTTCTCAAAAAGGGTATCAATTTGTGGACACTGAGCTGATTGTCATGAGTGGGGAAGTTAATGGCCATCTCATTAAAATTTTATTTGACATAGGATCGACACATAACTTTATTAAAGCTTCTCTAGTGAAGAAACTAAAACTGAAGACTACTCCATCTAAATACACCTATAAGTAGAGTTGGCAAATGGGAAGGGATCTGAGACCTAGGATCAATGAGTTGTTGGATTACCAATCTCGATTCAGACCTATAGAGACAATTTAGATTTCAAGATCACGAGCTTGGTTAGATTTGATCTCTTTCTCACTAAATAGTGGTGTGCAAGCAAGAAGCCAACTATTCATTTTCAAACTCACATATGTCAATTAAGTCATAATGGGTGCCACATCATCATCCATGGAGATCTCAACATTAAGATGCACAGATGAACATCTACATCTACGATGGTAAAAGTAGCATGTAAGTATCTTTATTTCTTTTATTTTGAGCATAAACATTTGTTACATTTATAGATTCAAACTAGTTTGGAAGCTGAGCTAGTTTCTAGAATGGAAAGTGATTTCAACACGTGCTTCTTTCAAAATTACCTTAAGGTCTTCCACCTTGTAGAAAAGTGGAGCATATGATTGAGCTAGTACGAAGAGCCCATCCACTGGCCAAAAAAATGTATCAAATGAGTCTGCAAGAGGAGGCATAAGTACATCATACGATTGAGAAGTATCTAGAATAAGGACTCATCAGATCTAGTTATCCCGCTTTTGCGGCTCTAGTGCTTTTGGTTCGCAAAAAGGATGGATCCTTTAGAATTTGTATGGACTTTAGAGCATCAAATAAAGTTACAATAAAGAAAAGGTATCCAATGCCTCACATCGATGATATTCTGGATGCACTAGGAGATGCTATTGTATATAGTAAAATAGACTTAAAAAATGGTTATTATCAAATAAGATTTAAAAATGATAATATACATAAAACAACTCTTTTTATGATACTATACATAAAAAATGGTTTGATCATTATGGGTATCTTGTAATGCCTTTTGGTCTAATTAATGCTCATTCTACTTTTATGATGTTCATGAATCATATTATTACACAGATCATCACACATTGAAGTATTTCTATTCCCAGCCTGATGTTCGAGGGAGGCAGGCTAGATGGGCTGAGTTGATGCAAGATTTTCGTATGGAAATTCTATATAGAAAAGGAAAAATGAATACAGCTGCAAATGCATTATCTCTTATTTTTCCTTAGATTAGCTTCATAGTTCTTGACAATGATTCAATGCAATAGATCAAAGATTCACAACTTGAAGATGATTATTGTATGTCTATAATTAACAAGTTGTCAGAAACTAATGAGGATAAGACATTTTCTTATTTTCAAGTGGAGCAAGGCTTGCTCAAAAGAAAAGGAAAGATTTTTGTGCCTAAATCCCAAGATGGGAAGTTTAGAAAAGAAGTTATTTTTGAGAACCATGATGTACGTTGCACAAGACATCGTGGTATTGCAAAAACTTTACAATTGGTCAGACACGCTTTTTGGTGGCCAAAGATGGACAGAGATGTAAACAATTATGTAAGTCAATTATTTAAATATCAAGTGAATAAAGCAAAGAGGATTAGTCCTCTAGGTCTACTACAACCATTAGAAATACCACAATATTGTTGGAATAGTATTTCCATGGACTTCATATCGGGTTTACCTAGGACACCATGAGAGAAGAATGCTATTCATGTGGTGGTTGATTGTGTCAACAAAATGGCACACTTTATCCCTACAAAGGAATCAATCGAGGCTCCACAAGTTGTGAAACTATTTATTCAAAATATTTTTAGACTGCATGGTCTACCTGAATCAATAGTTTTAGATAGGGATCCTAGGTGTGTAGGAAATTTTTGAGAACACATGTTCAATAAGCTTCAATTTCAACTCAAGATGAGTAGTGGAGAGCATCCACACATAGATGATTAGATCGAAAGAGTTAATCAGATACTAGAAGATATGCTATAGGCATATGTTTCAAATAAGCAAACAGATTGGGATCGTTTCCTCCCATTAGTTGAGTTTGCCTATAATAGTTGGAAGACAAGACTACTAAGCTAGCACCTTTTGAGGTGATTTACGGATTTATTCCCCACAATCCAATTACCATTGGTTTACAAAGGAAATCTTTGAGTGCTTCATTGTTTCTAACGAATATGCAAGCTAGCTTGAAAATAGCTCAGTTCAATCTATAACAAGCTGCTGAAAGGATGAAAGCATTTGTTGTTTGACATCCTACACCACGACATTTCAAGATGGTAATAATGTGTTTTTATAGGTTCCACTTTGTTCATCTTTGACAGTGGGTCAAAAACCCAAGTTATCCCCTAGAGTTTTTGAAGCTTGGAGAGTAATCATGAAGATTAGTGATGTCACATATAAATTGCAATTACTAGTTAATTGCAAGATTCACCTAGTCTTCCATGTTAGCAAGTTGAGACCATACATTTCCTGGCATTAGAATTTTGTAGATGGTTTAGTTGCTTTAGAAAATAGAGCATTTTAGCGAGATGTTCCATTTCAAGTTCTTGATAAGAGAGAGTGGAAGTTATGGAATCACTCAATACCAGAGTATTTAGTAGCATGGACTAGTTCTCCACTCACAGACACTACTTATGAATCAGAAGCTCTAATTTGCAAACATTTTCCTTCCTTCATCATTGAGGAGAGTGATCTCTAGAAGGGGGAGAGAGTGTTACATTTATTTAGACCTCCATGGTCTACTTGCTTTTGGTTAAGGACCCTTGTGAAAGAACTTGGAGAAGCTTGTCGAAGGTAGAAAAGTGCGCTTCGAAGCCACGACGTTCGGTCAAGCCAACCGGCACAAGACCAGCCCTTGAGATTATGGAGACTCAAATTGACCTTATAGGCATGTGATAAGTGCAAAGAAACACACTATGTACTTTGGAGCATCAAGGAGAATGAGTCGATACAAAACAGATAGGTTCGCGGGTCGACTAGCTCAAAAAACTTACTATCTATGGAAGAGACAATGAACTTCAAATGCCCATAGCGACCAGCGTGATTACAATTAGAAAAAATCCTTTTATGGGAGTAATACACATAGGGTTGAGTGTATGGAATGCACAAAATTATAAGGAATAAGCAAAATATGCTCTAGGAATGAATGCGACATTCACCGGTGGTACTTCCTATTTTTCAGGAATACGCAGAGATTGACCCCGAGACAGAAAAACTCAGATTTCCCCCAATCTATTGAGCCAAATGCTTTGAAAATTTATAGGAATAACCTAAACACTAATACCTTTCCAATGATTCATCTTTCACTCAATTTAAAGCTCTGGAGAGAGAGCAGCAGCCTCTGCACGATTACTGTTGGTGAAGAAGATGATGCAGAGAATTGAAGGAGCAAGACAATGATGGTCACAAGTGTATGTATATTGCTTCCATGAAATGTACAAGTGATTTCAAGTCTTTATATAGACTCTAGGAGTGTTCCAAGACTTTTACAAGTTGAATTTGAATTCAAATGAAGGTGGGAATGGTTGTTGGAGGGAATCAATTCACTTTCCTACAATCTAGGAAAAGTGAAGATCTAGTTTGATCTACTTTGAGGTGATTTGATTTGCTTGATTGAATGCAACTTCAACCACCAAAATTTCGTGGGATTTTGGCTCTATCTTTCTACCTTTACATGTGTTAAGCTCAAGGCTTTTACAACGGTAAATGAACCATAAAAAATCTCTCAAAAAATACAATAAATGAGCATATGAAAAGAAAAGCTCTCCAACGGATATTCTTTCGACGCGATAGCCTTTGATGTAGATCAAATCCACCTCAAGCATAGTGTAAGCTTAATGTTCCAACAGCTCCCCCTCAAGCTAAAATATGCTCGAGTCTTCATTCTCTGATAGGTTGAATACCAGCCATAGCTTTGAATCTACAAAGCTTTATTCCATCAAGTGCCTTTGTCATCATATCTGCTACTTTTAACCATATTGCCTCTTGAGTTGCTACAGTCAAGCCTATGTACTCTGCTTCAGTTGAAGATAAAGCAACTGTTGGTTGCTTCTTAGAACTCGATGACACTAGCTTCGAACCTGCAAATGCTAAGTAACCAGATGTACTTTTTCTGTCATCCTTAGCTCCTGCCCAATCTGCATTTGAATAGATTTTGATATCCAAATCTGAAGAATAAAGATAGAATATACCTTTGTTGATTGTACCTTTGAGATACTTCAGTACTCTCTTAGCCGCATCCATGTGTGGTCTTCTCGGTGAGTGCATGAACTGACTAAGCACTCCCACACTATATGAGATGTCTGCCCTTGTATGAGTAGCATATATCAAGCTACCTACCAAGCTTTGATACTCTTTAATGTCTTCAATTTTCTCACCTTCATAAACAATAAGTTTATGATTCATCTCCAAAGGTGTTCCTGTAGGTTTAGTGTTCTCCATTTTGAACTTGAGAAGAAGATCCTGAATGTATCTTTTTTGAGTCAAATACATTCCTTCATCTGCGTATATCACCTACATACCTAGGAAATATGTGAGCTTACCTAGGTCACTAATTTTGAACTCCTCTTGCATGTGTCTCTTGATCCTTTGAATGCCATTTAGATCATCACCTGTCACAATAATATCATCTACATATACACATAGATAGATAACCTCATTGTCATCCCTTTTGATGAATAAAGAAGGATCTGAGCTGCTAGCTTTGAACCCTTGATCTTGAAGATATGTAACCAACCTGTAATTCCAAGCTCTAGGAGCTTGTTTCAATCCATACAATGCTTTCTTAAATCTGCAAACATAAGATGGATGATTAGGGTTTTCAAAACCTGGTGGTTGTGACATGTATACCTCTTCACTTATCCAACCATTTAAGAATGCATTTTTCACATCAAGTTGGAGGAGTCTCCAATTCCTTGCAGCACCTACACTTATCAATGTCCTGATTGTAGTCATCTTTGCAACTGGTGAGAATGTTTCCTCATAGTCTATACCATGAGTTTGTGAGCATCCTTTGGCAACTAATCTTGCCTTGTACCTGCAAACTGATCCATCTGAATTTCTTTTAACTTTATATACCCATCTGCAACCAATTACCTTTTGATTCGGTGACATTGGAACCAAATCCCAAGTGTCCATCTTGTTCAATGCATCTATCTCTTTGTTCATGGCCTTTTCCCAATTAGGGTTTCCCTTTGCCTCTTCATAGGTTGAGGGTTCCTCTGAAATAGAGTCTTTTTCCAAGTAGATTGAATGCTTCGTAACAAATGTGGAATCATATCAATACCTTTCTGGTTGTTTCTTCTCTCTTGCTGATCTTCTAGGTGCTTGTTTGGAGCATTCTCCAACCTCTTGCATCTTTGCTTTGCCTCTTCACTTCCATAGCTTGTAGTTCTTTTCTCTTTCATCTTGGTCATCGTCTGTATCACTTCTTGGATCCTGGACATGTGTATCATGCTTGCTTCCTAATTGATGAGAGTCAGAATCAAGATCATATGGTTGTGTTACCTTTTAATTGTCTTCATCATACCAAGACCTGTGTTCTTCAAACACAACATCTCTACTTGTAGTGAATTGCTTGGTTGAAGGATTGAAGAACCTGTAGCCCATCTGAGTTGAATCATATCCAATAAACTCTACCTTTGTTGCCCTTTCATCTAGCTTACCTCTTATTTTTTATGGTACATGAACATAAGCTAAACAACCAAAAACCTTGCAATGTCCAAGACTAGGTTTTCTTCCATGCCATGCTTCATAAGGAGTCATACCTTGAAGTCATTTGGATGGTATTCTATTAACAAGGTACATAGCAGTTGAAATAGCTTCTGCCCATAGATAATGTGGCAACTTCTTCTCTTCAAGCATTGTTCGGGTTGATCCAACCAATGTCTTGTTTCTCCTCTCTGCAATTCCATTTAGTTGAGGAGAGTACCTAGTAGTCACTTCCCTTTTGATACCTTTGTCCTGCAAGAACTCATCAAACTCTTTGGAGAAGTATTCTCCCCCTCCATCAGATCTGAGCTTCTTTAGTGATCTACCTGTGTGATTCTCCACATGTGCAAGATACTTCTTGAGGCAGTCAAAAACTTCATTCTTACTCTTGATAAAGTATAGAATAGTCCATCTACTATGGTCATCAATAATTGAGACATAATACCTTGATCCTGCCAATGAAGGTTCTTGACTTGGTCCCCATACATCTGTATGTACTAAGTCCAATAAGTTTTTGTGGATGTAGCCTTTGTGGTTGAATGGTTGTCTTTGTGCCTTCCCAATCTGACAAACATCACACATGTTGATCATGTGTTGATTTGATATGTTCGGCAGTCCTAGAACACTTTGATCCCTGCATATATCCTTCAAGGTTCTTTCATTCACATGAGCAAGTCCCTTATGCCACACTTCAAGCTCACTTAGGGTTTGAGACCCAAAGTTGAATAGAGCTATGTTCCTGGTTTCTCCTACTTCAAAAGTAAAGAGCCTACCATGCTTCTCACCTCGGGCTATTTTCTTGAAGCCTTGACATGGATCTTCCACAAAAGCTCCATGTTGGGTGAACCTAACTTGCAAGCCTTTTTCAACTATTTGGCCTACACTTATTAGGTTTTTAGTGATAGTGGGTACATAGAGAACCTTACTCAGGATGTTTGTCCTGCCATTGGAAGCTTTCAGATTACCAATCTTCTCCACATTGTGCTTTGTGTCATCCCCTGTTTGCACTTCATGTCTATGCTTTGGACTTTCCAAATCAGATAGAAGAGCAATGTTGCATGCAACATGATTCCAACATCCTGAATCTATGTAGAACAAATGATCATCTTCTTTACCTTCTTTGTGGCTTAGATTCATAAGAAGCAAAGAGTCTTCATGTGGTTGATCTTCTGAATAATTGTTGTAGTCCCTTCTATTATAGCTTCTATTGTTATCGTTGAAGTTGTGTCCACCTCTGCCTCTATTGCTGCCATATCCACCTCTTCCACTTCTTTTCTAGGTCTCTTTATTGAACTAGCAATTCTGAGTGGTGTGGTTGGTCTTATCGCATATGGCATAAGATTGAACATTCTGACCTTTGGCTTTGTCTTGTTTTGGTCTTTCCTTCTTCCCTTTCCACTTGCTCTTGCTTGCAAAATTGGCTTGGGAAGTTTCTTCTTCATCTTCTTCCTTCTTCTTTCCTTTCTGCTTCTTATCCTTCTTATCTTCATATAGAGCACTATATGAATTTCCATGATAAGAGTTACCTTCCTTTATGCTATTGTTGGCTTCTTGATTGAAGAGTTGTCCAAGAAAGATGTTGAAGTTTGGAGTCTGCACATCCATGATCAGATCATAAGCTGTCGTGAAGGATTGCCAATTGCTTATCACTTCGAATGCCATTGAGAATTTGGCTCATGATGACCTCTTCTTCAATCAGCTCTCCAATGGATGCTAACTGATTTGCAACCTCCTTGACCTTGGTAACAAACTCTGTGATGGTTTGTTTAGGTGTCTTCTTTATTTGGTTGAACTCGTTCCAAAGATGATTCTTTCTTGCTTTGGTACTAGCAGAAAAGAAAGTTTCAAGGGCATCCCAAGTCTCTTGAGATGTCTGGCATCCTCTAATATGTGGTAATAGAAAGTCAGAGATAGAGTTCAGTATGTACGACCTTGCTTGAGCATCCCTTGTGCATCAAAGTGTGAGCTTATATGTCTCCTCTTGTGTAGGTCCTCCTTTGGATCTTGGAATAGGCATAACTTCATCACCTGCTACAATCCCATAAAGATTTCTACCTTGCAAATAGGCCTCCATTCTCATTTTCCAAGCCGCATAGTTGTGTTGATCAAGCTTCTTGATCATTGAAGGAAAGCCGTCACCCATCTTGATCTAGCTCTAAAACCACTGAAAGAACTTGGAGAAGCTTGTCGAAGGTAGAAAAGTGCGTTTCAAAGCGACGAAGTTTGGTCAAGCCAACCGGCACAAGACCAGCCCTTGAGCTTATGGAGACTCAAATTGACCTTATATGCATGTGATAAGTGCAAAGAAACCCACTATGTACTTTGTAGCATCAAGGAGAATGAGTCGATACAAAACAAATAGGTTCGCGGGTCGACTAGCTCAAAAAACTTACTATCTATGGAAGAGACAATGAACTTCAAATGCCCATAGCGACCAGCGTGATTACAATTAGAAAAACTCCTTTTATGGGCATGATACACATAGGGTTGAGTGTATGGAATGCACAAAAGTATATGGAATAAGCAAAATATGCTATAGGAATGAATGCGACATTCACCGGTGGTACTTCCTATTTTTCAGGAATATGCAGAGATTCACCCCGAGAGAGACAAACTCAGATTTCTCTCAATATACAAAACCAAATGCTTTGAAAATTTATAGGAATAAACTAGACACTAATACCTTTCCAAGGAGGCATCTTGCACGCAATTTAAAGCTCTGGAGAGAGAGCAGCAGCCTCTGCAAGATTACTGTTGGTGAAGAAGATGATGCAGAGAATTGAAGGAGCAAGACAATGATGGTCACAAGTGTATTTATATTGCTTCCATGTAATGTACAAGGGATTTCAAGTCTTTATATAGACTCTAGGAGTGTTCCATGACTTTTACAAGTTGAATTTTAATTCAAATGAAGGTGGGAATGGTTGTTGGAGGGAATCAATTCACTTTCCTACAATCTAGGAAAAGTGAAGATCTAGTTTGATCTACTTTTAGGTGATTTGATTTGCTTGATTGAATGCAACTTCAACCACCACAAATTCGTGGGATTTTGGCTCTATCTTTCTACCTTTACATGTGTAAAGCTCAAGGCTTTTACAATGGTAAATGAACCATCAAAAATCTCTCAAAAAATACAATAAATGAGCATATGAAAAAAAAACTCTCCAACGGATATTCTTTCGATGCGATAGCCTTTGATGTAGATAAAATCCACCTCAATCATAGTGTAAGCTTGATGTTCCAACACCTTGCTTGGTCAAGGACTAGAGCACAGGGGAGCCAAGACTCTAGCATGAGTCTTCGAGGTTATAAACTAGATAATCTTTTTAAGATCATGAGGCAATAGATAACATCAAAAAGTTATGTGATAGATTTCAGAAAGGCAACCACAGAGCTTATAGAAACCATCATAGAGGCATGGGGTGCCAAAGACATAACATAATACTTGGTGAGTTCCAAAGATATTTTATTCAATTTATTTATTTTTTAATTGAAATAAAGATCCAATGAGATTCTTCTGCTCTTCTAGCATATTCTTCTTGTGCATGGTGCATTCTTTGCAGAAAAGGAACCACTTGCCATGTGGAACACCCAAGGCATGGAAAAAGCTCATTATCAAGCAAGGACAAGCTTCTTTAGGTGTACAAAGGAAGAGGAGTAACAAAGAGCAATGCCTTGAGAGAGCTTTTTGATTGGTTCTTTAGAAGACAATTACAAAGGACCTCATGCCAAATATAATCAGAAGGATATGACTATCACCAGACAAAATCATCATGTATCAATATCACAAAATGAAAAAGACTACATTTCAAATAGAGCTTTAATATTTGCAATGTCTTTTATTTCTTTGAGAAATGATGTCATGTATGTACATTTCATGATGTATTAAGCTTTGAAAAGAAATATGTCTATTACCATCAGATGACTTTGACCAGAGAACAGATCATGGATCCATAGCAATTAATATTCGGCCATGGATCAATTACACCAAAAAAAATTGCAATGTCTTATATCACATTGGGCAATTTCTGCATATGTACATTTGTTCAGATATAGAATTTGAAAAAAATGAAGTCATTCCTTGAGCCTCTTTAAAGAGCTTGGCTCTGGCAAATCACCTCTATATCTGAGCAACTCTTTAGATCCAGCAATGCTTTTTAAATCTAACACCCCTGCGGGCATTGCATAGCTTGGATAACAAAGAAACTACCCTGCCCTTGAAGCATTAAGTCCTGGGGCATATCCAAAAATTTTGAATTCAGCTGCTCTTTCAAGCAGCAAAACTCTGAAAACGTTAAAGGGTATTGGAGTAAAACCCATGTATTTTGATAGAATCCTCAAGCAGAACAATGCAAAGTCTGGCTCCTCACTATAGTGCTTGTGAATAACACAAAAAGTGTCTGGGTTCAAGTTTGGAAGATAGTGGATAACAGAATGAATATCCACCTTTGCTTTTCCTTTCTCTTCTATGGCTTTTCTTGTTCCCTTGCCCCTGCCAAGGTAATTATCTTCATCCAATAAAGTTGACTATGGTAAAATTGAAAAACAAGGTCAGATGAAGTGCAAGCACACTTTAGGAGTCATGAAAAGTAACTCGAAAAAATTAGACATAAAGCAAGAGACACGACTGATGCAAGCGATTAGGGTCTTTAGAGAAATTCAGACGGTCGTTATCTCTTGCATCGGTCATCATCAATATCTCTTTGCAAACTACCTAGAAACATGTTATATTTGTTGAATGAGGAGAATTCTTACAAGCCTGATATCTATTATCAATGCTACATGCAACTCCTAGACACGATCGATACAAGCGATAAGGCCGAACGGAAAATATCCGATGGGCCTTATCGCTTGCATCGGTTGTGATCGATTTCTGACACTTCTAATGGAGATCTTGGACAAATCGGATACAAGCTAGAGATTTTGCATCGGTCCCATATCATATCCTTAGCCTAAAATTCTTGAGAACATAGTTAACTGTATACCTTGCCATCATCTTCCTCAAGTCCAAACACGACCGATGCAAGCGATAAGGCCCAACAGAAAATATCCGATGGGCCTTATCGCTTGCATCGGTCGTGATCGACTTCACACAGTCTAAATGGAGACCTTGGAGAAAACCGATTGTCGCATCTCATCTCCTTCGCCTAAAAATCATGAGAATATATTTTACTACATACCTTGACGCTAGAGATTTTGCATCGGTCCCATCTCATATCCTAAGCCTAAAATTCTTGAGAATATAATTAACTGTATACCTTGACATCATCTTCCTCAAGTCCAAACATGACCGATGCAAGCGATAAGGCCCAACGGAAAATATCCGATGGGCCTTATCGCTTGCATCGGTCGTGATCGACTTCTCACAGTCTAAATGGAGACCTTCGAGAAAACCGATTGTCGCATCTCATCTCCTTAGCCTAAAAATCATGAGAATATATTTTACTACATACCTTGACCTCATCTTACTCTTCAAGTCCAAACACGACGGACGCAAGCGATAAGGCCCAATGGAAAATATCCGATGGGCCTTATCGCTTGCATCGGTCATGGTTGATTTCTCACTAAAAATGGAGATCTTAAAGAAAACCTTAAATTCATAAGAATATATTAAACAACATACCTTGACCTCATCTTTCTCCTCGATGAGCTCTTTTGAGTCAATACAAATTGTTCCTTTGTCCTCAGCAACATCTAAGAATGAATAGACGCGCCCAAATGAGTATATTCCAAGTTGCTTCTGATGCTCATCAAACTCTTCATCAACAAGTCTTGGCTTCTCTGAGATAGCTTTCTCAAACCATTTTGAAAGAGCTTGTGATAAATCTTTGAATTATTCATTAGACAAATCCAAATCAAGACGCAAAAATTCTTCTTTTCTTTCTCCTTTCTTATTAATGAATCTCCTTGCAACTTCTTCTGACTCAGCTATAACTGCAAGGCAGTAGTCCTCCCTTAGATTGAAAAGTTCCTGAATGTAAAATAGAGGTATAAACTCTTTTTCAGAGATAAAGTAAAAAGGTAGATTTGGGAGAAGTAGGGACTTCTCAGACACTTGAACTTCTTTAGTTGGCTCCCTTATTATAGTTTCTGCTTTAAAAGTGCCCACATCAAAACCTTTGACCTACTCTTCTTCTGCTTGGAGATTGATCTCCTCAAGAATCTCCATGACACCTTTCATAGTTTTTGAGCTTCCCTCAAGTGTCAACTCTAAGAAAGGCTCGTCTTCAGCATGAACATTTTCCTCCTTTTCAACTAAGATGTGATCAAGACATATCAAGAAGGCAATGTTTAAAGGGAGCAAGCAGCAGTCCTTTTCATGCTCTGGGCATAAATCAAGCTTCCCTGGAAAAGGGGATATCCTTTTGCATTCTCTTGTGATTTTTTCCCTATCTGTTGGATCCTTCCCAAAGATGTGAGGATGGACATAGGTTTTCTGAGAAATAGAAAGGATCTTTCCATTGATCAACGCCAAGAAAATCTCCCACTCATCCTTAAGAAAACTTTTTGATTTCTCTAGGAGTTTTTCAAAATCAATTTTGGGGTTGAATATTGTCATTGCATCAGGAAAATAATCTACAGTTAAACCCTCTTGAACCATGAAATCAAGAAGTTTCTCTGATGGAGAGACACTAAGGATCTCATACATTCCCTCCATCTTAGCTGCAGCTTCTCTTTTATGTCTATGAGGAGAACACAACCGATGGAAGCGACTAAAGCGAGTCAACGTAGGTCAAACGGGGAAAATCGCTTGTATCGGTCGTGTTGGGGACGGAAGAAAAATACGCATGTAAATGAGACAAATTCTCTGAAGGTTCAAAATTTGAGTTTGTGAAGGAAGTAGCTATTTATAGGCGAGGAGGGAGGAAGTAACGGTCGAATGATGTGGACCAATCACTGAGTGCCACATGGCAAAACATACGTTGGTTGACTCAACAGATAGATGACGTGGACCAATCAAATCATGCCACATGGCAAAAGATGTTGGAATTCATGACTGTATGACATGGACCAATAGTGGCATGCCATGTGGCACCAATGGGTCAACTTAGTTCTAGGACCTATTTAACCTTCCCTATTCATTTCTTTGTCAACACTTTCCAAGCGTCGAGGTTCCATCGCCACCAAGTTTTTAAGCTACTTCTTCACAATTTCTATAGAGAGCGCTCTCTGCGTTGGGTAATATGGACACGGTTGATCCAAGGGATCAGGGTACATCCCAGATTTTTGGATAACCCTAATCGCTTGGATCGGTCATGTTTATTAAATGGCATCGAGTCCTTGATCATAGCTTGCAAATTATGGTTTTCTTAGTGATGCTTGAGTATTATGCATTGTTACCTATATTTAAACTTGTGAAATTGATGATGAATTCAGGGACAACTGATGCAAGCGATTAGGGACATCCGGGCATTTACACATGACTCTTATTGCTTGGATGGGTCGTGTCTCTGACAATGGAAAGAGTCATTCATCATAGCTTGCAAATTATGTTTTTCTTAGTTATGTTTTGCATTGTAAGATATATTTGAAATAGTATTGATTGATATTTGATGATGAATTCAAGGATGACCGATGCAAGTGATAAGGGACATTCGGGCATTTCCGGATGACTCTTATCGCTTGGATCGGTCGTGTCTCTGACAGTGGAAAGAGTCATTGATCATAGCTTTTTGAGAGTAAGTTTCCACTTTTCCTAATTCCTTCCCTAAAGACTCTCATTTTGTGCAGAGTATGGCTAGGACCAAAAAGACAGCAAGGAAGTTGTACCCTCAGGGTCAAGACCAAAATGCCCAGGAACAAAATGCTCAGGAGAAAAATGTCTAGGAGCAAAATCCCTAGAAGGTTCAAGCCAATGTATCAGACAAGCCTTCAAATAAAAGGGTCAAGTACCATGTAAAGTCCTTAAGGGAAATTAGAAGAGCTCAAAAGTCTGTGGGATTGTTGATCCCTAGACTTCCATTTATGAGAGTTGTCAAGCAGATCTTAGCCAACCTCTGTTCTTTGATGAAGACCTCATCCTTTATCAATGTGAGGTGGCAAACTCAAGCACTGCTATGCCTACAAGAAGTTGCAGAGGACTTTGCTATTGATTTTATGAATGATGCCTATCTATGTGCTGCTCATTCTCATAGGGTAACACTAATGGCGAAGGATTATGTTATTTTTTCAAGAATAAGATATAAATTTGATAAATCTCTGGTTCCTATTGATCATCATGATAAAAAATTCTTTGATATTTTAAATATGCCTCCAGCTCGAGCACCCAAAACAACAGTTGTCATTGAAGAGATCAACCCTCAGGTCACTCATGATCATGAAACTAGAACTGCAGCAAACAGTGAGGAGGAGAGGAAGAAGCAAGGATTATTTACAGAGGAAAGTGTCATCGCAACCCAGATTCAAAAGTTACAAAAAGAAAATAAAGAGCTCCTTAAGAAAGGAGATGGGCAGATAATAGTTAATGTTGCAATGCCATGGCAAAAAGAATGGTTTCTTGACATTAGACATGAAGACAAAAAAATGTTGAGGGAGCTTCATGTTGAAATATCATATAATGTGGTCAACATTTCACTCAGGTATATCTAGAGGCCTTAAAGTGCTCTTGTTTTGCTTAATTTTCTAGTTCCTTAAGTGAATTTTTGTTTCTTGATTTGTAGGGTTCTTCTTCAACAATGTGAGCAAGCGGTTCAAAGAAAAATATTTATTTTAGATCCTCTGGTGACACAATGTGTTTTGCAAAAACATGGAGATGCCAAGTCCTTTCTACATAATTTTACACAAGAGGTAGAATGTGTAATCTACCCATATATTGAAAAGTAAGTATTCATCTTCATTTTGGAAAGATATTTGTTTCATTTAAGAAAGTATATTTACATGCAACTCATTGACAGGGGCCATTGGAGTCTGATTATTGTTGACTTCAATGCATATCAAGCTCTTGTCCTTAATTCTCTTCAATCACAACATGGGAATTGCAAAGTGTAAGTTGCTATACATTTTGTTGTTCTCTATTTAAAAGACATGCCATCCATTTTTATTTTTACTTTACAATGTAGTGCTGCAAAGCTTCTCAAGATGCATATTGATCAGAAGTTTCCTGGAATTGCTAAAATGAATGAACAAAAGCAATTTGGATACATTCAAATTCATGTACCATTGCAGAGAGACTCAACATCATGTGGCTGGAGAGTGATTGCAAATGCTGTAAGATTCTTGGAAAGAAGGTTTTACAGTCCTGAATTGAATTTATCAGACTACCCAGATGCATGGATCATCTTGATCAGAGAAGGTTTTACAGTCCTGAATTGAATTTATCAGACTACCCAGATGCATGGATCATCTTGATCAGAGAGAGAGAGCAGTAAATGGCATCATGAAACATGCAATCTGCCCTAATGATCCAGACTGACCTTCACCCCCTCCACCTGATAAAAAAAAAGTCTGAAGATAAAAAGAAAGGGCTTCCTCTTCACTCACCATTAAAGCATGGGACCAAGAAAAAGAGTCAAGTTGAAAGCTCCAAAAAGGGATAGAAGCAACAGAGAAAACATGGCTCCAGTAAGGATAGAAAGGGTTGAATCATTTTTGAGTCTTAGATTGAAATCTATTGTAAAACCAACAAAGGTTGGAAGATTTATTTATGTACAAATTGTATGTACTTGTGCCAATCTTCATCTGGAAGATGGTCATTGTAACCATATTTATTTGCCTTTACAATATTTATATGCCTTGAGAAATATACAGTTATATTGAACCTCTTGAGAGTTAAACAAGAGTTCATTGCATGGTCCAATTAAATTTGTTTGTGTCACAAATATGACTGCATTGTGGGTTTCTTACTTCATTTCTGTTGGAAAGTTTAAATTGGAGAAGATACAGAAGAATATAAAGAATTAAGAGGACACGACCGATACAAGCCATACGGGGAATCAGAGGATTTTGGATTGCCCCTATCGCTTGCATCAGTCGTATTATCCATTTCAACATAGGATCCCCTTTTAGCAACCTTGCATGAGATGAGCTGTTGCTAGTTGTTTTTATACTCGTGAGTCAAATCTTTACGCAAGGTCACTTGTTGAAGCCTCTCGTGGTAGTTTGCTAACACGACTGATCTAAGCGATAAGGACCATCCGACAAGTTCAAATCGCACTAGTCGCTTGCATCAATCGTCTTCTCTTATCTCGTCTCCTCTGTTTTATGCCTTAAGTCATGCTCTTCATATTTTTAAATATCAAACCTTGGATTGGAATTTCCACCAGGTTCTCCACCCTCTCTTATATAACTTGTTATGTGTACCATGATATTTTCTCTTGCATTACTTGAGGACAGAAAAGATGGATAGAATCAAATTATTTAATTGAGACTAATGTGCACCTTTGATAGACTATAATAATTAAATTGAAATTAGATATTGAATTCTAGATCTCTTATTCATCTAGAATTAACTTATGCAAGTTTCTGTATAATTATTTCTTAGTTGGAACCTCATCAGAATGTTAAAATTAAACAAAAAAATGCCAATATGATTTTAGATGAAGGGGAATAATTGAAGTCATCAATTCACTCCTACAAATAAAAATCAATGGAAATATGAAATAAAGGACCTAAAAAATATCTAAGAATGTCTTGGTTTATATTCTTATCATTGTATAATAAGAACCTCATCAAAATCTTGAAAGTAAATTAAAAAATGCAAATATGAATATAGACATTTAAAATTCAGGATTTAACACACATTCTTTGTCACCATCCTGCAAAGAAAATTCAATGGAAGTATCAATATAAGCTTCTTTTAGAGGAAGATACATTATGTAAGAATGTTAGGGTTAACTTGTTACAATCTTAAGGGTTGGAACTTAATCACCCTTGGTGGCAGGAAACTTATGCAAGATAATGATTTCTCTGATCTAATGTTAACTATTGCATCATCAATTGAGAATCTACACTGAGATGATACCTCATCAAGGTATTCTAGGAGCTCCCTACATTTTTGAGATTCCAATTTGCAGTGAAAATTATTTTCCTTGATTGAAAATCTGGATGAATCAATACTTCTACCTCAAATTCTGGACAGCTCTCCTCTTAGTCCAAGGCTATCCAAAGTCCAAGCTTTTTTTTTCCACCTTCTATAGTCATATCCTAGAACCAGAGATTGTCGACATATCTGATATGAGATTGAAAGAGAATTGGGACTAACTTTACATAACATAATGTCACCTAGCTTTTGAACTTCTTTGCTATCCCATTCCCTACCTAAAACATCATCAATCTCTGAAATAGAGACTCTCCAATTCAACCACATTGTTTTTGTTTTCTGTAATAACATGTTTTAAAGCATGCTACAAAGACATGAATAGGCAAAAACCATTGAATCTTTATCCTTCTCGAAATTCGGCCTGCTGACATGGCCTTTTGGATGTCAAATTTAATTTTGCATAGAAAAATTGAAACTGTTGAATCATTAGGAGCATCCCAATCTAAAATGAAAAGATGCAAGGACTAGGCACATGTAAAAGATTTCCATAAGAACTCCTCCCTGATGGCACTTGATAATCTGCATATAGGACACATAACTCTATGCTATTGAAAAATTGAACAGATTTGTCTACATACATGAGTTCTGCATATTCCTTATGAAGCACTCTGAATGTTCCTGTTAAACATTCAACAGGTTGCCATTCCACAATATTGGAAGGAAAGATTTCTCCAATACAAAAACATATGTTTTATTATACAAAAACAACTCGAATGATAGAAGAGCATTGTTAAACTTCACTTACAGTAGGAAGGGAATTGCAGATGATTTTCTAGAACAAGATCCTTAGCAGTGTACACATGTTGTACTCGTGCAAACCAACTGCATCTCTTGAATTTGAAACTGCGAATACGTCCCTTCCAGTGGTTTCTTGTGTTGTCTCTTTTGGCACGCTTGACTTTATGGGCACCTCTGCAGCTAGGAAGCATAGTTACCCACTCATTTACTTTCACAAAAAGAGGTTTCCACAAAGAATCCTCTCTTCTGTTGGAAAACTCACATGAGGTTACACGATTGGAAGGACGACCAGAAGAAGAAGCCATTTGAACTTAGAAGAAGAATGTTCAAAGCGAGAAACTGACGTTTATAAATTTTGGCAGTATTTATAGAGAAAAAGGCTTTGTACACATGGAAACTTTTGATTTGATGTAAACCCTATCGCTGAATGATCATGAAATTTTGTGAACCCAAAAATATTTCGTAGCTTCAAAAATCAATTCCTTCTTGGAAATTCGAGGATATGCTTTGTGTAGTGTGCCAAAGTATCTTTTTTTGCATCAAACCGGAAAACTGTACACTGAATATGAGACTCTTCATCACTTTAGCGACGGTTTTAGAGAAAATTGTATTAAAAAAAGAAATTCTTCATACAATTAAAAGAGACATCAATGTTATATTCTTGTACATGTGGAAAGACTCTGTTTTTCAATTTCTTTAATCTCTCATTAGCAAACAGGCCCTTTTCGGCCGTTTCTTGCCCTAATGATGTAGAAATAGTACTTTCTATGCCGCTATGACCCATATACGATGGTTAGTGCATCTCTTTCACAAAAAATTCTTTGAAAACAACTTGTGTTGGAAATACAAGAGTTCATTATGAAAAGTTTAGTGATCCTCACTAAATGGTGTAGAATAATTGAAAGCAGTCCATATTTGTGAAGAATACAAATCAAATGCATAAGTAGGAGTCATTTCATGAAATGAATGGATATCAATAGCAGAAATATTATTGATTGAAACCATATTTTTTTGTGGGGATGCGATAGGACTAAGTGTATTAGCTACAACATTAGCTTTCTTGGTTCATATTGAATTATAGTTCGAAAAGTTTGTATGAATGAAGCCCATCTAATGTGTGTGTCTAAAATCAATAGTCGATTTAATAAATGCTTATTAGCCTTTTGGTATGTTTTGATTAGATCTTACAGACCCATAAAGTAATGTTTACAAATTTTTAAAGCATGCACATGTAAAAGTTCCTTATCATATTTACTATAACTCTTATGAAAAGTTTTAAGTTTCCTACTTTCAAATTCAATAGGATGATCATTTTGCATTATTACAACACCATACCTAAACCACTAGCATCTGTAAATACATGGAAAGGTTGTGCAAAATTTGGTAATTGTAAAATAGATGCATGAGACAGTGTTTGAGTTTTTCAAAAGAGTTTTGTTGTTCTAATCCCCATGCAACTTTTTACTTTTTCTTCAATAATATGGTGAGTGGAAGTACTAAATACGAAAAAACATTTTACAAACTTTCGATAAAAACTAGCTAACACTAGAAAAGGGCATACATCATTCAGAGATTGAGGTACATGCCATTCTTCAATTAATTTAAATTTTTTTTGGATATACATGAATGCATTGACTAGAAACAATATGTCCTAAATACTCTAATTCTTTTTGGAAAAATGAACTCTTTTCATGATTGGCATAAAGTTTGTTTTGCATAAAAAATTAAATATTGTTGTTAAGTGGTTTTCATGGTCATCATCATTCTCACTATAGAAAAGTATATCATCAAAGAGAACAAGAACAAAAGCTTGGTAATCAAGAACAATGTAACTCATCATACTTGTAAATGTGGTAGGTGCATTGGTGAGTCCAAAAGGGATTACCATGAATTCAAAGTGACCCGTTTGAATTCTAAAGGAAGTCATATAACTCTCATTTTGTGTCATTTGTATTTGATGATATGGAGTTTTAAGGTTAAAATTGATAAAACACGTGCTCCACAAAGTTTATCTACAAAATCATCTATCCTAGAAATAGGATATGTATTTCGAATTTTTATCTTATTGAGTGATCTATAGTCAATGGACATCCTATAAGTCTTCTGCATCTTCTCCACGAAGAGAATCTGTGCTCCAAAGGGAGAAGAACCAAGCCTTATAAGTCCTTTGTGGAGTAGAAACTTTACTTCATTAGCTATTTCATTTTTATGTCAAGGTCCAGGCCTATAAGGTGATGTATGGGCAGGAGCACTACAAGGAATTAAGTCTATACTATGTTCAAGAGAACCCCTAGAAGGTGGTATTTTAGAAGGAAAATCAGCCATAAAGCAATCTTGATAGGAAGCCATGAATGATTTATGTGCATTAGGAAGTGTATGTGTATAATAAACTAGGGTATTGACAAAAACAATAGAGGATTTGTAACCTTTTCTAGATGCACATTTGACTTAAGTATGACTAAATGGAAATGGTTGGAAGTCATGCATTGCAAACAAAGAAATATCTTGATTATTAAGATTAAAATTAATTGTGTGTATATGATAATCAATGCATGGATTATAATGATGATGAAAAGGCATATCAAGTATAACATCATATGACTACAAAGGAGCAATTAAGAATGTTCATTCATCTACGTATGAACCTATACAAAATTGAACGTTATGCACTTCACTTGTAATTTTATATCTATTTCTTTGAAATGCAGCCTTAACTTTATACATAGAAGGAAGTGGGTGCAATTGGAGATCTTGCACTAGTCTATAAGAAACAAATTCATGTGAACTAACATCATTATGTAAAATATTAACAACTTTACCATTAATGGTACCTTGCATGCAAAGTAAAGAATGAATAGAAATCTTGTTACCAAAGGTACATAGATCTTTTTCCAATGCTTCTTCTCTCCAATCACGTTGAGTGTCTTCATGAATCACCTCCATGTTCACAACCTACATTTAGCTTTAGTATGACAAAACTTACCATAATGCTAGCGAGTGATACGGGGCCTCTTTTGCTGAGCATGCATCATCATGGTTTGAAGAGTTGGAGGTTGGTAGGGTGTAAGGGGGTTGTCTTATGGACTAGTTAGAAACTGGATTAAGGAGGGTGCTGAAAAGTAGGAGGGCATACAAAAGTAGTGAAAGGATGCTTGAAAGGAAAATTGAGCTTGATTGATTGCTATCGTTCACACATTTGTTGTAAGCAAATGGAGTTTGTGATGGATTGAAACTCCTTCTCAACATCATGTGCAAAAGGAATAGCTTCATAGAGGATCATAGGATGTAGTGTGTTGAGCTTGGCTTGGATTACCATATGCAAACCATCTCCATACTTCCATTGCAAGGTAACTTGAGGAATCATTTCAATCAAATGAATAAGTTGTAGGCATTACCAAAAGTGTTCAATGTATGTAGAGACAACATCTTTGTCTTGTTGTCCATGATTAGTAAGCATGTAAGTGGAATTGGAGAGGAAGGAAGGACTCCTTGATCTTTTCTTGAAAAGTGATCCATGTGGTGGGATGTTCGGTGCTATGTAGCAAAACATTCCACCATAACTGGGCCTTATCCACCAAATAATTATTAACAATTTTCAATTTTCTAATTTCAGAATACGATTCCTTAGAATAAAATTCATCAAATTGGAATAGCCATAAAAGAACAAATTGTTCATCCTTTCACACATTGAATCGAGAAAATTGGAAATATTTGTTTGGCAACAATCTCGGAATGCATGCATTCTTCTTGAGTGGTGATACTGGCCTTCACCACTGTAACTAGGTTGTTTTCATCACTCTACATTTATTTGAGTTCATCCTCACGTTCTTTTATCTCATTTTGAGCATGTTGGAGTTCTTGCCTTCAAATCTCTGACTATTGCTATCTTGGATAGGGGTGATGTATAAAAATCATCAGTATTATGGGTAGGGTTCATGTCCTTATGAAGAACAAAAACCTAGGACTAAGCATGTGAAAAGAATTTTAGTAATATTGAAATTGAAATAGAAAAGAAGAGGATTTGTCTTGAAAATATATAAAAAGTAAATAAATAATAAATGAGTGTATTCAATAAATAGATCAATAAGAGGAAGAGAGTGTTAGAAGTTATGTTAAATATTAATTCAAAGGAATGGGGTATCAACATATGAAAATATGCTAGTGGATAAATCATATCTCTTGTACGTGAGAGGTGGTGGGTTTAAATCCCCTACATGCTAACTAGGGAAATAAGTAAGCTAACTAGAGGAATAAATTAGGTAACTACAAAAATAAGTAGGCTCTTATTGCCACTCACAAGTTAGAGATGGTTCACACATAGCCAATGGTTGGGAATGGAACCAACGTCCACCAAGAGAAACATGAGTGCCAAAGAATCCAAAGATGCCAAAGTTATGTTGTTGTTCTATGCACTAGTCAATGCCTTAGTCCACACCTTGGAATAAGCTACAAGAGTAACCGCACGGATAACCAAATTGATAAACAAACTTGATAATCAAATTGGATAACTGAACTTGAACAAGAATAGTGCAAAATGTGATAGTGAGCACAATGAGTACAGATAATTGAACTTGATAAACGATCTTGATAATTGAACTTGATAACCAAATTTGATAACCAAATCAGAATAAGAATAGTGCATAATATGATAGTGAGCACAATGAGTACAATGAGCACAATGAGCTTGTTAACCATATATAGAGGGTATGTCTTGTGGGGATTGTTCTTGAAGATCATCTATCTCTTGAATAGGTGGGTAATTTTCTTGCCCCAACTTCCATTTCTCTTCTTCAATTTCCCTCAAAAATCCTTGTGAGTACTTATGTATCGAAGAAAGATTCTCCCAATTCATAGTATTAGGCACTTGTGACAAGGATGGTGTAGTATCGTCTTGTACCTTTGGGACAAGATAGGTCCTCTTAGGATCATTCTTCTCCATATTGGAAATCAAGTGCTCTAGTCTCTCTAGTAATCCTTGAAAGTGTAGCTGTAGTTTCACTAGGTTGCTCCAATTGACATATTGAGATGCTTCAAACATAGTTTGAGCCAATTCTACCATTTTCATGCAGAGCTTGGTTCTATCGATTTCTAGGTCTGCTCTAGGATAGTTATTTCTTAATTCTCCCACATGGGGTCCTTCTCCTAGTCCTTCTTGGTATGCTTTGAACATCATATCCAGATTCTCAAGTATAGGTTCAACTAGGATAGATCCTAGTCTTGGAGTTTGGTTTTCTTGATTTGACTCTTGTGACCTAATTCTAAGATTTTGGCTCGAGCCTCCTTTAAGCTTCCTTCTAGTTCACTTATTTTCTTACCCCATTTTCTCTTAAGTCTTTCTTCGACTTGCTTGTTTCTAAGCTTAGTTCATACGGATAACTAATCAATTGTTGAGCCCAAAATCGTGTTGTGCCTCTAACACTAGCTTCAAATGACCTACACTATGTTGATTGGCCTTTCCTATGCGCTTTTTTGATCTGAGGTTCATGAATTGTAGCTACTTCAGGCGTTTGGTGTGAATTGTCATTACACAGATACTTTCTTTCTCAATTACTTGATTCATTTTTACTTTCCTTAATCTTGTGTCTTGTCAACTTATGTACACCAAGTATCATTTTTTGTTGTGTGTCTAAGTTATCACACCGTTTCAATTAAGCTCTTTTTTTTCCCTTTAGGGTCAAAACCACAATATCCTAATTTATGCTTAAACTTGAGTGATTAGGGTTTCTTGAACTTGTATCATTCCTAATGTGACACTAATCACGCTTAGCTTGTACTAGAAATTGACTGAAGGGGTTGAGAGTTCTTCCAGCCTTAAGTCTCCTTTGTTATGTACTTCACCTTGCTTTGGATGGCTCTTAATAGACCTGTACAAATCCTGAGTTGTGAGTAGAGATGTAATTTTTTATGAGAAAAAATCATGATTTGATGGTGACAGGAAAGTGAATCTCCCTTATGACTTGGATGAAGATTTTGCATCATTTCAACCAAAGGAGCCAAAGCAAATTGAAGAAAGTTATTTAGAGATTGATCTAGAAGACTTGGAAAGACTAAGATTATGGAAGAGGTTCCCAAAATGATGCAAGGAGAAAATTAACGCATCCATATTTTGGACCTTATGTTGTTATAAAAGCACATTAAAACATGACATATGCTTCACATGAATTCGATGAAACTGTGCTAAAATCTTTGATTATAGGGAAGAAAGTAATTTTTTTCAAGAAAAGAGATGAAGAAAATTACAAAATTTACCAAGAGATGATTCAATATGAATACATTTGACTTGATTAGGAATCTATTTGCTTCTAATTTTGTTTGAAATGCTTATAAATAAGGTCACAAAACAATTATATAGTTCGAATTTGAAGCTCAAGTAGGAAGATTAATTCGTTTTATATAAATAGGAGTATGCTTGTGCATGATAAGCATATCTAATATAGATCCTAGTTCATACCTATGCATTCCTCTAGATCCTTTTATCAGAATAGGGGTTATGCATTTCCTCTAAAAAGAAAGAAAAGCCACATCATAAAATTGAAAAATGGAAATTTATACTTTCTTCCTAGCTAAAAACGTAGAAGCTACAAACTATGACCTAGTACATCAATGCTTGTTGATTAAGAAAAAGAAATCAAGAATTTGAATGAAGAAAAGACATAAAGAAGTTGGAAGTGGTCTCAAAACTGCTTTTGATCATATGTTCACTATTAATGCTTGAGTAGAGATGGCAAAATTTCTGGCATTTTGTGAAAGTTCATTGTATGCAAATACCTATAGGAAATTATAATTGAATTCAAAATAGTCGATGAAGCTGATTGTTACTTCAAAACCTAGCCAAATCTATAAATTATTTTGAACTCAAAAATAAAAACTTCATATTCATTCAATAAACATGAGTTGAACAAAGTTTTGAATTCAAATTTGTGACAATCAAAAGGTTTTCATATTGCCTTTGTTCTCATGGTTTCAGGTCTGACCCATCGGGGATGATTTTTAGGTTTAGTGCAAGTGAATGTTGAAGAGATTTTGTCTCCACTACATCATGAGAGATGGGACAATAATTTTCCTAACTCTTTCAAGTTTTTTGTTTTCGAAAAAGCTAGGCTTGAAGAAATTAAAATTTGAACTTTTAAGTATTCATTGATAATGTAACTACAACATAAAGACAAAGAGATAATAGAAAAGTGACGTTTGAATGGCGCATGCATGTGCCTATATGTGCTTGTATGTTGTGTGTATGTGTGTCTGCATGTGCGGCTCCATGATGTGTGTGCTAAATGTGTCTATGAGTGTATGAAAGTCTACCTAAACGTGTAATTGAGTGCATCCATGTGTAAATATGTGACATGTGACCATGTATGTATGTGCGTTAGTAAGTATGTGCATGCGAACTTATGCGTACTAAACCATTATTTTAAAAGAGCAAAAGTAATCAAAAGGGAAAGATCCCGCTCTAACGATACGCCTGTCTTCATACACTTCGGAAATATGGTCCCCGTTGCCATGAACACGGGTGATATGCTGATATGAAAAGCTCTCGATCGAGAAGGCATATTCCGTACGATATGGGTTTTGAAACATATCGAGCTTGAAACATGTATAGGCTAGTTTGCCTTTTTTTTAAGAAAATCTGCGAGAATTAGCTTAAGCATTAGAAAGGCTACGTGCGAGGTGACTTTTGGTAACGATTCATGGATACTCATGCTTAGGATAATCCGTTTCGATAACAGGACTCTGTCTTCAGGAAGATTTGATAAGCTATAGGGCTAAGGTATTTCATTACAAAAAGAGACTACTTGATTGGTGAGGTGTAACTGAAATGCTGTGGATTTGTCTGCATACAATAAATAAGATGAGTCATTGAGATGCACTGAAGAAGCATAGCAAAGAAGGCCAAAATGCATCCTTACAAGCAATATTAAGAAAAGGTTTTTGGATGGGAGACAATTTTGTGAGGAATCAAAGTACGTGAACTAGGATACTGCACGTATTCAGATAAACTATCAAGTATTAGATTTTCTTTGCCAATTATCATAAGCTTATTCCTTAAAGCACAACTTATTCCTTATGCTCACGACCTTTGACGGCTTGGTGTTTTGGTGGTTCTTTTGGAAGAGATGTGGCGAATCCTAAGAAAAGCGACAACCTTGTTTTGAGTGGAACCAGGTTTAACAATGAAGATACTTTTGTGAAATTGGTTAACGCTATAGCAAAACGTTGCACAGATGCAAGAATCTTTGGCTTTAAAGCATTCACAAATTTTAACATGGAGGAAACATTCATGCATTAAATTCATAATATTTCTATCCCTTGATTTCAAATGTTGCACCATTCACAAAGGAGTTGCATGAATGGAAATCGCGCAAGGTAGATTTTATGTTGTATCATGGTGCAAAGTTCCTGGTCTTAGCTGGATCGAAGGACGAAAATCAAGAAATGCATTGGAGTTAGATCCATATAGAGGTTACATGCAGAGAAGTATTTAATGCTGAATGATGCAAGGCAGATTCCCATTGTTCATGCGTGTCCTTGAAGAAGGAACACTTTTTTTTTTTAATCCAAAGAATGAAGAACTGTAATCGATTTATTCGCTTGTTGCAAATAAGCGAATATCTGGAAAGAGACTCTATTTATACATTGATTTTGCATTCCCATTTAAAGGAAGACTATTGACAATGTTTCGTGCATATTTTCATAAATGAATTCAATCAAGAGGGATCAATGAAATCAAAGTCCATGGGTAGATAATCGCGCCTCTGATTTTATTCAAAGCAGATACTGAAGGTAAATGATCTATGATAAACATGATGCGTGATCAAGCATAAAGATTTATTTTGGCTCTAGATGTTGTCCCAATGAATTTGCTCTATAGTAGATGGAGCACGAACCACAACACGAACATGAACATGAAGACTGTCGCCATCTTCAATGCCATCTGCATCACCTTTGGTAACTGTATTTGCAACCAATACATGATGCGTCATATAAACCCATAATGGGTAATTGATATCATCCAACATATCCTCAACAACCAACATACAAAATACATCACTAGTTTCAGCCATGGCCACTGACTAAAATACCCTGATGCAGAAAAATGACTATATCTCAACAAGTTGAATAGAACCACCAGTCGAGTTCTACTAAACATGTAGCAGACTTTGACATGCTTATACTGGCAAACCAAAACCAATATATATCTTTGACAAAAAAAGTGAAATTGCCTGCACAAGCACTATGATAGTGCACTCAAAGGCTGAAATGAGCTCATGTTGTGATTTCGACACCATAGAGTGAAGCCGTTTTGAACTCCTGATTGCTTTGATTATGCTCACCAAATTTCATGCAATTTTGAGACTATGATTGGAGGCTGATGATGCCCTAGATGAAGTAGGGAACACTAGCAGTTGGAAGTGATCCACCTGACACAACCCTTTCAAAACAATTTCTAACCAAACATGCTTGAAAATCTTCAGCCAAACATGATTGAAGTTTTGCAAAATTTTTGATCCACATATGGCTTCAATTTAACATGATATTCAGCCCACTTCTCATGTACTTCTTAACGATGTGTTAGTTGAGGAATGCATGTCTATCAAGGATGCACAATCTATGCCAAAATGGCAGCGAGATACATTTCAAGATAGAACCTTTGGTGTTCCTTTACTTGGTGGAAAAGTATGAGCCTCTCATTATGCATCATGTGAGTTTGTGTATGTATCATTTATTTCAACTGCATGCAATGAAGTGCCACTCGCTTTTGAGGATGCATGGAATGATTCATAATTTATGAGTAGAATATAATTAGAATTGGAATCTATCTACAAAGATTATAATTAGGAGTTATGTAAATTCCCAAAAGTTAAGAATTTAATTGGTACTAAGTGGGTCTACGCGATTACAAGAAACTATGATCATTGCATTAATGGCCACAAATCTAGAATAGTTGCAAAAGTTAATGTACAAACAAATTGCACATATTATGAGGAGACATGTGCAGCGACTTCATGCATCACAACCATTTGTTCTATGATTGCATAAGCTTCCCATCATGTTTGGAAATTGCCTCAATTGGATATTGAAACATGTTTATGAATGGTGATTTGTGGGAAGAGGTCTATGTGAAGGACCCTCCACGTTATGCCATCAAACACCCATAGCATATGCTTTTCCACTTGCATTAGGCTTTGTATTGACTTAAGGAAGCTACATGTGCATGCTATGAAAACATACATAAGCACTTGATTTCTCTTGGGTTTACATGTAGTCCAATTGAACACACACTTTACGTATGCAAAGATGTGGCTGATTGTATAGCGCTTATTGTTCATTTTGATGACATTGTCTTGAATGGATCATGTAATGCAAAAATTGGCATGCTTATGGATGATTTGAAACATAAATTTGGTGTCACATATCTTGGTTTTTTGGAGTATTATCTTGGTATCCAATTCGTATCCATTGAGGGAGGAGGGGGGAACATTGTGCATCAAAAAAATTATATTGATAATCTAATTCTACTTTTTTTGTTTTTAGGATTACACGCCCATCTCAACACTAGTAGAAACTAGATTCAAGTTTTTAATTGAGGATGTAGGTAATGCATTTGACACTTCTTCTTATCAATAAGTTGTGGAATGATTGATATATGCATGTGACACAAGTCAAGACATACAGTATGCAGTTTCCTAGATGAGTGGATTTTTAATAGCCTTGACACTAAGCATTTCCAAGCCCTAAAATGTGTGTTTAGATATCTCAAGGAAAATTTGAGTTTAGGTATCAATTATGGTAGAAATGTTGATCCATAATTGTACGCTTTTAGAGATAGTTATTGGTCTAGTTGTTATGGTTTATGAGTGTCCACTAGTGGTAATTATTTTTTCCCTAGAGGATAATGCATATTTTCTTTGAGTAAACATAAATCTACTATGGCCACATTGAGTTGTTAAGTTGGGTACATGGAAATGTTCATAGCTATACTAGATTGTATATGGTTGGGAATCCTCTTGATGGATATATGCATGGGGATTGATGCAACTATGCATATTCTCACTGATAGTCAGAGTGCATTGGGAGATGCAAGAAATTTGGTTGTTCATGTTCACACAAAGCACATTGAGATTCATTATCAATATCTGGGAGAGGATGTTCATGCTAGACATATTTTTATGGTATATGTGCCCATACAAAGTATTGTAGTAAGCATATTTACCAAACCTATTAAAGGGTAGAAGTTTAAAAGTTCTCTCAAAGCTTTAAACATATTACCTAGTGGGGACTAATTTTTTTCTTTATGTGCTCAAATCATTCCCTATACGAGGTTTTGTTGCACTAATGTTTCCCGCAAGTAGCTTTGATGTGCACCTTCTTCCTATACATGGGCACTCTTTACTCTAGCTTTTGTTGGAGGCTTTTTCTGAATGTAGCCACATACACATGATATAATTATATGTGGTGGTACTTGGTACTTAAGGAATCACTTAAAGCTCTCACTTCACTCATTCTCATATCATTGATCATTTATTGACATAGATCTCTTCAAGATATCGGGTGTTGATGTGTTTCTGACTTACATTTATTTGTGTGTACATTTATTTTTGTGCTTCTCACTTATTCACACAAACAAAAACTCTTAGGATATGAAAAGGAACATCGACCCAAGTGTAACCTAGGACTAGAACATCTCTTACACAATGGGGATGCTTCAAAAAATTTATTATGTTTAACATCAGTCCATATCCCCCTATCAGAAATTATTCGTAAAATTTGAATTTTCATTTAATGAGGGTCTACTTGAAGCCTGACGTGTTCAAATATCTTCCATTTGCTTGTCAATCTACAAACTCAAACCTTTGAAGCATGGGAGTTCCCTACCTAGCAGGAGGCACATCTTCACACTGTCCAAAGAGAAGATTACTCTTTCATTTAGGAACAAAGTTAGTGACATTCTTCTCAAGATGCTTCTTGGGATAAGTGAACTCAATCCATAGTTGATCATTCATGGATCTTGTACATGAGAAGAAAAAGGATCTTAGAGGTTCAAAGTTTGGAATGATGTCTTAAAGGCTCAAATGTGTGGTAATATAAAATCTGACATAGTTTTTAGAATGTATGACCTTTATAAAGCATGCTTTGAATAGAATATACTCAAATTCTATTGATCCTCTTCGATTGGTTGTCACTTGGTCCTCAAAATGGGCATCAATTCATCTCTCATTACAAAGGGATAAATACTTTTTTCTTGGAGGTATAGGTGCATCCTTGTGGAGCATTCTAGATTGTTTCATCTATAAAATATATCCTTAAAGACCATCACCTATTTTGATCAAGTTTTGTTGAAGTTCTCATACAACTATGAGTAGATGATGGTAGAATATGAGGGTTTGATTGTCTTGAAAGAAACCCACTCTAGTCTTGTCTAGTTCTTGATTTGAAGCATTAATGGAAGAACTAAACCTGAGAATGATGCATTGGTCTCATTATAGGATTTTGTCAAAGACTTCAAAAGATTATGGCAAAACAAGCTAGTTACCAGATTTGATAGTGTGTAGAAATTGTTCTTTTCTCGGATGTAGGTTCAAAAGACTATCGAAGAACAAGCTAGCTACTAGATTTGACGGTGTGTTGAAATTTCTTAATTCTTAGACGTAGGTAACCTGAAATGCTCAATGCTCTTAGCCGTACTATAATTAGTATAGCTTCTTTTTGACAACATCTATTGGGATGCAAATCAATCTACCATAAATTTTAAAAAGATTTAAGAGATTCCAGATAGAAAAACATATCTAATATATCATGAGTGGGATCTCGAATATTTTATGAGGCTAAGAGTATGCACACAAAATTATCGCATGTAATAATTGATTTATCTACAAACAAAGATCATATGAATAAGTCCATGCATATAGAAATTTTCAAGGATCTTAACTCAATACTCCATGTGGTATTTAGTATCTTGAGACATAAATACACTTAGAGAGAATTGAAAGGTGAGGAGACTTGTACAAGATGTAGAAAACAGTACATAGTAGCAAGAAGAGGATAATGGATATTCATGTAATGTATTGCTTAATAATATGGAGTGCTTGTATATGTTGGAGGTATCCTTGGGCTATGATGATAGATGATTTGACAAAATAGAGTGTGCATATCCTCTTGGATACCCATCAACTAGACCATGAATGTATACATATGTGGTGTTCCATGAATCTAGTAGCTTTTTGCTGATTGAGAAATGAATAAATCTCTAAACGATTTCATGTTACTCTTAGAATCTTGGCAACCACCAAAGACTCCTGGATCTTTGATCTCACTAGATCCCTTAAATTTTGGTTACAAAATATTAACTAAGTTTCATATACCTTTAGTAAATGAATTAGTAAAAGGCATATCATATTTGTTACATTAATCAAAGAATAAGCCAATACCCTAACAAATTTATGTGAAATATATAAAGATGCTTATGGTCTCATAGTTCGGTATGTCTGATCAAGCACCGAGGCTTGCCATGTGTATCAAAACTAATTCCATTGAAGTACAACCTTTCTTTAAAGTCACAACATCCAAAATTCTATACATGTACAAAAATCATTGTTCACATATCGAGTTTTCTCACCCCTTGATTTGTTTTAAATGTTTTGTTTCTAATCTACATGGAGAAGGAGCTTAAATTCTATTAAATCATCTAACATTAACTTTCCTCACATGATCAAAATTATATGAGAAAGGATATCTTGGGAAAACATGGATATATTGGTTATGTCGTTGATAATTCTTTGGTTACAACTAACCATACTAGGAAACTATTCAACTTTTTTCTTATTTCCCTAATAAAAAATGGGGATATGTGCATTGCAATGCATGTTTATTCAAGAACAATGTAGTTAAAATCAAACTACGATAGTGTTAGAGCTAGGTTTAAGTTCTCAAGCTCATATTTCTCTGATTAGTATAATTTTGTGTCCAATATTCGTGTTAAAAAAAAATGGCTACATAGTCGTGAAGTAAATGTTAAAAACAAAATTGCTTATGATATCTTCAAAATCTTGGAAGAAAAGAATATTAACTCCCGAGATAATGATTTAGTTGACCACAAGATGAATCTCAGGAATCAAAAAGCCTTGCATGTTTGTAGTTCCCTTTTGCGCACTAGGGAGTTTTGGTTACGTAAGTCTTCTCGACCTAACAAGGCAAACCTTGATTTGGTGAAAAGAAAAGAAAGTTAAAGATTTTATCCCAAGACCAAGGAAAAGTGATAATATTCTTAATATGAATCACAATTTTTTCGCTAATATTTTGTGTGATGATTCTGATAGAGACGAACCTACTCAACAAGACAATATCATAAATGGGCTCTTCTGATAAATTAAAGCAACTCACGAGTTCAATGGGCAAGATTTTCCATGCTCTTCCGGCGGTTCCTGAAATCAGAGATATTAATATTAACATAAAAGCTGGGGAAACCCATTACGTGGATGATGTGTTAGTTCTATTATGAAATCGATTTACGGGATTTATTGGCCTCGTTAAGTTATTTTGAGGCAAGAAATTTTAATAAGGGAGGGATATGCTTGATTCTGCGCTTTCTTAATGGGAAGGTTAAACGTTAAGCAAGAATCAAATCTATCTTTACTTTATTAACCAGGATTTTCACAAGAGGTATGATAGGGGTGGAATGAGAAATTAGACTGTAGTATTAATATTGCTTGGGTGCGACAAAATATTCTAATGAATATGGACCGACGTTAATGGAGACAATACAAGTACGTTCAAGATTCAAAGATCAATTCAGCAACGACGCTTTCTTGTCGCTCGGCTTACTGCGTTTATCAATGCTGCATTTTTCTTTTTGGTGCTGGATCAAATGAACGAAAGAAAATTTGAGAAAATTAAAAATCTTTGCTCAAATCTTGATCTTTGTGTTGAAATTCTTGTAGATGATACTGATGTTGATGTTGTGCTAAGTGCTGAATATTAATCATGTCATAAATTTAAGCAATGTTTGAATGTATATTATTTTTCTGGCGAACATGAGATTCGTGACTTGTATTCACCGGCCTCAATCTTCTCTTATCGAGTATAACACTTGTTTTCAGGTTGTTGAGCATTCCTAAGGTTTTTTTATCTCAACTAATCAAAGATGGGGTTGTTTTAGAGATCGAAAGTTAAGCTGCAAAGATGGCTCTTGTTTCAAACTGACCTTTGGAATAGTACTTTTTATTGAATCTTTAAGAATTCCCTTGAATGGTTTTTTTTTTTTTTTTTTTTTTCATGTTCGGTCTTATCGACATATCAAACCTAATAATTCGAACTTGAATTTTGACGTTGATGGGTGATGAAGAAACGTTCCAATTATCTAAAGTCTCTTTGGATACAGACCCACGCATTTGGGACTTCTTGGTCTATGGAATGCTTTCCAAGCTAGCTATGGACTTATACAGTATGTTTATGGATAAGTCAAGTTCTCTAGGCCGTCATGGCTTTTAACCAACATTTCCATCTAGGTTCAAGTCAACTGACTCTAAAAACGCAGGTTCGGGGTGGGGGCTTCGAGCATGGTAGGAATAGTATCTTCATTGTCAAGTAAATAGCTCTTTCATGAGTTGTTTTTCCTTTACGAAGCCTCTTGACAATCAGTCGGATAACATTCGACCTGTACAGTACTTAGGTGACCATCAAACGGGCATTGCTCTCTATAACCGGCATGTATGAATATACTGGAACAGGTGCCATTGCATGTCAATATGTTCAAGGACATGGCGACGGGCATCATCTTAGTGATTCTAGTGCCCACACTGAGTCAGATCCATCGTCGACATACTCCATGATTGACATACTAAGAATTTACGATATCGTAAGTCCCACGCAAGCAGATGAGTTGGTCGGCCCTCATATTGTACCTTCCTCTAGCTTGCCAGTCTCTCTTTAGGAAGCCGCCTCTCCGTAGGTGTTACAATTCCGGTCCCTGTGTAGAACTATGCAGTTCTCATATCTTAGGGGAGCTTGTGTTGTGGTACTTAGTAGCGAAGAAGGGTGAAATCTGACATATGACTTGCTCATTAGTGAATCGCTGATTCTTCTTCTTCCTTCAAAGAGCTAGATGGCAACATCACAGATGAGCTGTATTACACTTTGCATGCGCTTGATTTAATAACATATAAAAGTTGGTAGAAAATCAATTTAGGCAAGTGCCTTATTGCCCTGCCTCTTGAGTTTTTGTTGACGTATCCCTGTGATGAATGAATCTCGGTGACTCTTACGGAGATAACATAAAGATTACAAGATGAAAAGATAATGAGATAAGGATGTAGAATGGATAGAAATAGAACAAGGAGACTGAAAAGAAGAAGAACTAGAATTGAAAAGTGCTTACCTGGACTCGCAACCTCTTGTTCTACCAAGTCCTTGAATGGATTTAAATGTAGTAATTTATTTGAAGATCCGCTGTGGATTATAGCATTTTGATTTGCTGGATATCCAAGGGGGGAGGTTATCATGCGTCTTTCTCATCCTCCACCTCATCAAAGTCCATTACCTGAAAGATCCAATTGTTAAGGATTTGAGGACCTGTTTGAGGAGGCTATTCATTTCAGCCATTGGATTTTAAGGAAATCGAAAAGGTTCATTCTTGGACATAGAGTTCCTCTCATACATTTGGTATGAAGCTAAGTCAATGGACCAAATGCAAAGGTGCTTTAACTGTGACTTTTAGGTTCAGCCTTTGAAACTTTGAGCCAATCTAAGGGGCAGAATTAGTTTCAAGATTATTAAAATCAAGTCAATGGAAAAACAAATATTTCTAAGTCATTTCGTCTTCTTCGACCACATAAAAACAAGTGAAGTCTACAGCCAACTAGGGAGTAGAGTATGGCCATGACCCTCTCTTTATTGGTCCATCACTATTCACTTCTGAATTTAAAAGGCTTAGATAAGCCTCGTTTTTCACCTTATTGCATCTTCGAATCTGTGATAGCATCCTAAGATAATGAGAACTCAGTAAGCGACGATAATTTCTTTAGAGAATCTTTAAAATCCTCATACGCTATTTGAAATGGTATTGATTTATGTTAACTAGAGTATGTACGTCGTATGAAGTACATAAAGTAAGATTTCACTTTTCTTAGCCGAAACAATATAATGGTTTTAAGCAGTAACTATGGTCGACTCCATTAGATGTCGGAAGTTTCATTTAATGCTTCATCTTGTCCATTTGTTGTTTATGATCCTTTGGAAAATGAATTGAAGAAACGATGGGATCACAAAACACATCAGCCCACAACAAATGTACGATGACCATGAGTTTATGAACCGAACCGATTATACAACTGGATCTTATAGGGAAAAGCGAGTGCAATACCGAACCGATCTAACAAGGCAGCCAGCGCGGTGTCACATTTCCTTTCCATCGAAGATACATGAGTTCAAAGACACGAGTATTTCGTTCTTTTCTCGCAAACTAGTAAGAGTCAAATAATGAGACTCTTCGATTTTGAAGAAGACTATCAACACTGTCAATTTGAACTCAATCAAGTCAAAAGTCAATTGGGTACATGTGAAAGAGGTGCATAGATAACGTAACCTACCGGAATATATAAGATCTCCTCCTACACGATTACAAGGTTACAAGAGTACAAGAAAATGAGTCCAGGGTCTAGACTGGATAGAAATAGAAAAAGGAAATAGACTTGCGCGACCAACTCCTCGTCGTAAATGATAAGGACATATATGCCAAGATCCTCCTTCGATATGAGACATTCCATAGTTAAAGATTAGGTGTAATGATATGTAATGAATGAAAATACCAATCACCTTATAACGACCCTATCGGAATATATAAGATCTCCTCCTACAAGATTACAAGATTACAAGGTCACAAGACTTCAAGATAATGAGACCAGGGTCTAGATTGGATAGAAATAGAAAAGGGAAATAGATTTGCGCGACCAACTCCTCATCCGAAATGATAAGGACATATATGCCAAGATCCTCCTTCGACATGAGACATTCCATAGTTAAAGATTAATTGTAATGATATGTAATGAACGAAACGTTTTAACTACCGTTGACATCGCCACCCATTAACAGATGACTTGCATGAGTCGTGGTTGAAGTTTCTGCTATCGGGAAAATTACTCTGAAGACGTTCTTTGACTCTGTCACAGGTTCTCAATCAAGATATTGTGCATGTTCCTTGGTGTAATTACTCATGTTATATCATCTCATGTGAAGAAGTTATAACCTTCTTCTAAAAGATATTATTGATTCCAGAACATGCTTGAATATGAATTCTTCATGGTCATTGATCTCCAACAGTGGATGGAGGATTCGATATCTCCTAAATCATTGGTGAGGTAGCCTTTACTTTTGATTTTCATACATGGAAAATTGGATGGGCTCAAATGATGCTACAAAATGAGAGCTCATACACAAGCTATCGAATCGCACAACCTCCATGTTTTCATAGAGCCTTCAAGTCTATATAGTACATATACGTAATAAAGGTACTATATCGAAAATACATTCAGAGGGATATGGAATATAATGTGCAACTCCTTTTGGGTTGACTACTATGATAAGAGGATCTTAATTCATGTGCACACAAAGGTATGGATGCTAGAAACACAAAAGAAATAGATACATGAAGAGACAAGATAGTACATAGAATTGGGTGGAATCTCCCTCTATGCACTTTGTTTCAAGAGGTCCATGGAGTGCATGTATTGATAGGAGTTTTCATTACGTAAAAGATAGCAGTCACAATGAGGGAGGCTTTGAAAAGCGAGCATGAAAGTAAAAAGTTTCTCTCTTTTATGGAGAGCCTTTGCTTTTATTAACATAAGTCCTATTCTACAGTGATCCTTATCCTAGCCACTTCTTTTATATTTGTCTCTAAAAAGAGAACCCTCTATGTGGGTTTATTTATAAAAAGGTTCATTCTTGGACATAGAGTTCCTCTCATACATTTGGTATGAAGCTAAGTCAAAGGCTCAAATGCAAAGGTGCCTTAACATTGGCCCAAATGCAAAGGTGCTTTAACATTGACTTTTAGGTTCAGCCTTTGAAACTTTGAGCCAATCTATGGGACAGAATGACTTTCAAGATTATTAAAATCAAGTCAATGGAAGAACAAATATTTCTAAGTGATTTCGTCTTCTTCGACCACATAAAAACAAGCGAAGTGTACAGCTAACTAGGGACTAGAGTATGGCCACGACCCTCTCTTGTCTGAATTTAAAAGGCTTGTATAAGCCTCGTTTCTCACCTCGTTGCATCCTCGAATCTGTAATAGCATCCTAAGATAATGAGAACTCAGTAAGCGACGATTATTTCTTTAGAGAATCTTTGAAAGCCTCATACGCTGTTTGAAATGGTATTGATTTATGTTAACTAGAGTATGTACGTGGTATGAAGTGCATAAAGTAAGATTTCACTTTTCTTAGTCGAAACAATATAATGGTTTTAAACATTAACTATGGTCGACTCCAATAAATGTCGGAAGTTTCATTTAATGCTTCATCTTGTCCATTTGTTGTTTGTGATACTTTGGAAAATGAATTGAGAAATTGATGGGATCACAAAATATATCAGCCCACAACAAATGTACGATGACCATGAGTTTATGAACCGAACCGATTATACAACTCGATCTTATAGGGAAAAGCGTGTGCAATACCGAATCGATCTAACAAGGCGGCCAGCCCGGTGTCACATTTCCTTTCCATCGAAGATACATGAGTTCAAAGACACGAGTATTTCGTTCTTTTCTCTCAAACCAGTCAGAGTCAAATAATGAGACTCTTCGATTTTGAAGAAGACTATCAACACTTTCAATTTGAATTCAATCAAGTCAAATGGCTACATGTGGAAGAGATGCATAGATAACGAAACCTAACGGCATATATAAGACCTCCTCCTACAAGATTACAAGATTACAAGGTCACAAGACTTCAAGATAATGAGACCAGGGTCTAGACTGGATAGAAATAGAAAAAGGAAATAGATTTGCGCGACCAACTCCTCATCATAAATGATAAGGACATATATGCCGAGATCCTCCTTCGACATGAGACATTCCATAGTTAAAGATTAGGTGTAATGATATGTAATGAACGAAGCGTTTTAACTACCTTTGACATCGCCACCCCATTAACAGATGACTTGCATGAGTCGTGGTTGAAGTTTCAGCTGTCGGGCAAATTACTCTGAAGACGTTCTTTGACTCTAGTAGGTTCTCGATAAAGATATTGTGCATGTTCCTTGGTGTAATTACTCATGTTATATCATCTTCACACCATGTGAAGAAGTTATAACCTTGTTCTAAAAGATATTATTGATTCCAGAACATGCTTGAATATGAATTCTTCATGGTCATTCACCTCCAAGACTGGATGGAGGATTGGATATCTCCTAAATCATTGGTGAGGTAGCCTTTAATTTTGATTTTCATACATGGAAAATTGGATGGAATCGAATGATGCTACAAAATGAAAGCTCATACAAAAGCTCCCGAATCGCACAACCTCCATGTTTTCATAGGGCCTTCAAGTCTATATATTATATATACGTAATAAAGATACTATATGAAAAATACATTCAGAGGGATATCGAATATAATGTGCAACTCCTTTTGGGTTGACTACTATGTTAAGAGGATCTTATTTCATGTGCATACAAAGGGTATGGGGCTAAAAACACACAAAAAATAGATACATGAAGAGACAAGATAGTACATAGGATTGGGTGGAATCTCCCCCCATGCACTCTGTTTCAAGAGGTCCACAGAGTGCATGTATTGATAGGAGTGTTCGTGATGCAAAAAATAGCAATTACAATGAGGGTGGCTTCGCAAAGCAAGCATGAAAGTAAAAAGTTTCTCTCTTTTATGGAGATCCTCTGCTTTTATTAACATAAGTCCTAGTCTACAGTGATCCTTATCATAACGACTACTTTTATATTTGTTTCTAAAAAGAGAACACTCTATGTGGGTTTATTTATAAATTATATAAAATATAAATCCTACTATTGACATCTAGACACATCCAAAGTGCCCATGCTAATTCACACCCTCATGAACCTTGAGCTGGTATATCAATACATCAAACACATTAATAACTTAATAAATCTTACTTCAATAATTCCTTTAATCAACATGTTCCATAATTCATAACATGCCCCTCAGTTGAAAAGGCAACAAACCTCAATTGATAAAATAAAATAAACATGGATGGCTAGTCACATGCTCCATCACTCAACAAAATAAGCATGTTCCATGTAAAGAAACATGCATGGAAATGTTCATGGAGGAGTTAAATTAATGTGTATGTTAATGATATGTAGAAATTAAATCATCATAATGGGGTCTTAGTGATGGTTTTTTGTATCCATTAACATTCATCAATAGAGTGATTTTTATACTTGACTAAATATTGATGATATTGAGTACATGTGCATGTACTAGTGACATCATGATCAATTATTTTCTCAAGAACTAAGATTTCATATTGTGCTTCAAGTAAAGGAGGGTCATCAAGAAGTGGAGTGAGTGGTAAATGGTTTAAGTAAACTATTAATATGAAAAGAATTATGTATATTCCAATGGGATGGTATGTGGAATCTCAAGGAACTATCTTTAATTTTCAGAATAATGGGAAATGGTCAATAATATCATGGAGCAAGTTTAATTTTAGGATGCTGCAAAATATTTTTCAGACGTGTTTTAATAATATGTAATCATACAAGATCATTTTCCTTAAATTCCTTGACTTTTCCTAATGTGCTCGTGAACATCACGAAGTATAGGAATGTGAACTTGAGCAATAGAATTAGCCATCAGAATATGAGTTTGAGTGAGTGACATGGTTTTTACCATAAACAATTTCAAAAGGTGCACCTCCAATAGTTGTATGTATTGTGTTATTTTAAGTAAACTCAAGCAATGACAACTAGTCACCCAATTAGTGGGACTATCTAATGAATAATAATGCAATAAATCATGAATATTAGTGTCTGTAGCCTCACTTTTTCCACTACTTTTGGGATGAAGTGTAAAGCTCAAATCTATTTTAGAACCAAAATGTTGAAATAATGCAAACCAAAAATGATCGCAAAAAATGTACATCACAATCTAATAACAGTAGTTTAGGAAAACCATGATGTGGAAAAATGCATTTAATGAACAATTTTGGAGCTTGAGGAGCAGACAAAGTTTTCCTATAAGGAATGAAATATGCATATGTACTAAAACCTTTCAGTTATCATCCAAATTATATCCTTATGTGATGAAGTGAGATGAAGAAAAGTGATAAAATCCATAGAAATTTTCTCCCATGACTCATTCACAATGGGAAGTGACATTAATAATTTAAATGATTTAGCATGATGATATTTTACACATTGACATATAGTGTAATATCATTTTCCATGTGGGGCCAAAAGAAGACATCTTTGAAAGAAAAAGTGGTGTTTTGTATGCCTCCATGACCCATCTAAGATGGTTCATGCATTTCATTTATAAAAAAATGTTTATAAGCTTGTGATATGCATAATCTATGTTGAAACTAAAGTAAACCATGATGAAATGTATAATTTCCATCAAGTAAATTCATGCCATGCATGTGAGAAGTACAAATCAGATGCATATATGAAAATCATTTCTTCGAAGGAATAAATTTGGTTGGCAGGAATGTAATGCAGAACAACGAAATGTGAAGGAAAATGACTAAGAGGATCGACTACAACATTAACTTTCCTAGGTGGATATTGAATCATGGGCTAGAAATTTTGAATGAATGAAGCCCATTGAAGATGTTGATCAGAGGTTAAAGGATGATTTAATAAATGCTTAATAGCATGTTGATCGGTCGATTAATACCTCAGATCCCATAAGGTAGTGTTTTCAAATTCGCAAAGAATTCAAAACTATTAACAATTCTTTATCATATGCACTATAATTCCTATCTCAGGGCTTAAGCTTGCAACTCTCAAATGTAATGGGATAATCATTTTCCTTAAAACAACACCTATTCCTGAACCATTAAAATGAGTAACTACATGAAATGTTTGCAAAAGATCAGGTAATTGTAAAACAAGTGCATGTTTGAGTTTTTCAAAGAATTGTTCTTGGGTAATTCCCCTTTATTTCATTTTTCCATAATAAGGTAAGAGGCAATGCTAAATAAGAATAATTTCAAACAAACATCCTATAGAAACTAGCAAATTGGATAAAAGAATGTACATCATTAATTGATTAAGGTGTAGGCCATTCTACTATAACTTTAACCTTTTTTGATCGAAATGCACACCTTCACTTCAAAGAATATATACTATATATTTTACCTCATGTTCAAAGAAGTAAATCTTTTCAAAATTAGTATAAAGTGTGTTCTCTTGTAGCAAATGAAAAATTGTTTTGAGATACGTTTCCTCCTCACAATCATTCTTACAATAAAAAAGTATGTCATTGATGAATACTAGAAAAAAGCTTAGTAATCAATAAAAATGTTGTTTATCATTCGTGAAAATGTAGTAGGAGCCTTGGTAAGTCCAAAGTGCATTATCATAAATTCATAATGATTGGTTTAAGTCTAAATGCAGTCTTAAAAATTTTGCTATGCATCATACGTATCTGATGGTAACTAGATTTGAGATCAATTTTACTAAAGACATAAGCTCATCATAATTTAATAGGGTATCTATTCTTTATTGTGATCTTGTTAAGGGATCTATAATCAATGCATATTCTATAAGTTTTATTTTCCTTATCTTCTATGAGAACTAGCCTTCCAAATGCGGAAGAAGTAGGCCTTATAAGTCCTTTGTAGATAAAATCAGTAACTTGGTTTTCTATTTCCTTTCAGTGTAGTGAGTCATGCCTATAAAGTGCTTTATGAGGAGGAGAACTCACAGGAAGTAAGTGAGTGATATGGTCAAATGATCCTCAAGATGGTGGTAGTTAAGAGGGATAATAAAACATAAAAGAATCCTTATAAGTATTCATAAAAGGTTTATGTGTATCCTTTCCTAAATGCATATTTTACTTAAGTATGACTAATCAATGGAAATGGTTGGAAATCATGCGGCATAGACAAAGTAATGATTTGACCTTTAAATTCAAAGTTAAAGATGTGTGTATGGTAGTCAATGCTTGGGTTATAATATTGAAGAAAAGGCATACCAAGTATAACATTGTAAGATTGCAAAGGTGGAATTAAAAACATTTGTGCATCTACATACACACCTATGCTAATTGTAACATCTTTCACTTCTCTTGTTATATTATAATGACTACCTGGAAATGCCACTTTCACTTTATACAAGGAAGGAAACATTTTTTAGTTCTTCCACTAATAAATGTGAGATGAAATCATGTGAACTATCGTCATCATTGAAAATATGAACAAGTTTGTTATCAATAGTGCCCTGCATGCAAAGTAAAGAAAGAATAGGGATATCGTTACCCAAGGTACTTAAGTCCTTCTCCAATGCTTCCTCTATCCAAGGAGGGATTTCTTCATTGATAGCCTCCATGTTATGCATTTGAGCTACATTTGGTTTCATGTGAAGAGGTCACAATCAGAACTTCATTCTTGTATGTCCAGGTTTACCATAATTCTAGCAAGCGATACATGGTTCCTTCAGTTGGGCTTCATCGCTCAAGTTTGCAAGGTAGGTGGTTTGGTAGGTTGCTGAGATGAAGCAATGGGTGCAATTAAGTAGTTTGATTGTGGAGGATGTGGAAAACTAGAGTAAGATGGGGCATTAAAATTACACCATAGGAAAAGTAGGTTTATGAAAAAGTGGTCGTTGACGTGGTTGTTGTAGACAGATCGATATGGTTATGGAATAAAATTCCTTCTCTGTATCATAGGCATAAGAGATACCTTCGTTGCAAATTGTAGGCCATAGTTTGTGAAGCTTGGCTTCGATTGCTATGTCCAAACCATCTTCATATTTCCTCTATAATGTATCCTCAAGTACATCTTTGAGCTTCCAAACCAATAATAGATTTTTCCATATCCAATGCCTATAGGTAGTAACAGTGTCACCCTCCTTCGATGTAAAGGTTTTACATGTATGTCAAACATGTAAATGATATTGAGGAGGAAGAGAAGAATCGTTAACCTGATCTTCGAAAGCCTTCCATGTATCAGCTTGAGTAGAGACAATAACTTTTACCACCATTAAAAGGTTATCTTCATCAGATTGCATCATCTGAAGTACTTCATCATGTTGCCAAATTTCATTTTGAGCACGTCAAAGTTCGTGCCAAAGGAACTCCAACTCTTGCTCGAGTGGTACGTTGGGTAAAGGTGACTCACCAAAACCCTCCATGGTATTCATAGGGTTCATGGATGTGTAGACAAGGAACCCCCTTATTGGATATGTGAAAACAAGTTTGAGATATCTTCAATACAAAGGGAAAAAGGACAGGTGGTTCTTTGCAATAAAATATTTAAGAGAGAGAGATAGGAGTTGTGTTAAATCTAAGAAAAGAGAGAGTGAGAACATAAAGAAATAGTGTAGTGGTAAAACTCTAGACCTGTGAAAGTGAGGTTGTGTGTTCAAAATCCTCCCTCCTTGGTGAATATAAGGATCCTTATTACCACTCCCTAATTAAACGGTGTTCACATGTATCCAACAATCCCCAAGGGAGCCATGGAAGCCAAGGTATCAAAGTTATGCCAATGTTCTATGCCTTAGTTGATGTCAAAGGAGTAAATGTAGCTGTAAAGGTAGGTATAAACGTAGATGTAAAGGTAGGTATAAATGTAGATGTAAATGTAGGTTTAGGAACTGGAACAAGAAGAGAAACTAAATCTCAAAACATAAACCAGAACAGGAACAGAAACTGAAATCAAAACAAAGATAGGACTTGGAATCAAAAAACTAAAACGAAAACAAAAACGGATAGCAAAACAAAAATTGAACACCAAAACAAATTGTAACGGACCCCTCCCTACTGATGTGCATAGTGCTCTGATACCACTTTTATGAGGATCCTACTTCACCCACACACAAAGGATATCGGTGTTGAAAACACACAGAAAACAAATATGCAAAGAGATAAGTTAGTACACAGGATTGGAAAACTTTGAAATCCAAGCGTGAAAGTAAAATATTGCTTTCTTTTATGAAGAGTCTTTGCTTTTATCAACATAACTCATAGTCTACAAAGATCCTTATCCTAACAACTACTATTATATTTGCTTCCAAAAACAGAACTCTCTACATGGGCTTATTTACAAATTGTTAGGGGGGCACTAGATTATGCCCTCCGAATAGACTAGACAAGATTTCATAATTATACTTTCCATTACAAGATCACTCACATAGGGGAATAACACAAGAATATGTAGCTGATACAAGAAGTCCCACAACCTCAGGTTGATAGGTATGGAAAACTTGACTAGAGATGACACAAGAGATCCCACAACCCGGGATCGTAGTATGAAACAAGATATCTGGATTACAAGAACTCCCTTCAATGAGATGAACTAGGTAAAAGGAATAACAAGAGAAGATATTGTACTATGAGATTACAAAAGGACAAGGCAAGATGTCGAAGATATAGGACTAGACAATACTAGAACAAGGAACAAGCTAAGAATTGGAATTGGAACTTGGAGAGTACTTACTTGGCAGTCATGACTCCTTCAACTCCCAAGACTAGTATTGGCCAGATTGAGTATGTATGTGGCCAAGACCTCCGTACATAGGAGTTTGAGGGTGGTTCCAAAGGGTGGTTATAAAGTCAATTAGGAGATGAAGATGTCATCAATGATGTCAACAATCCAATCTTAGGGTTTTGGCATGTTCCCAATGCAGTCGAAGCATTGGTTTCTTTAAATTTTGAACCAATCATGAGATCTGAAATTCACATAGAATTTGAGGTTCAAGATGGTTTCCTTTGTCCATAACATCACCTCTCCCTCAAGCAATGAGTTCCATGAGGACCATTCATGTTCTCTAGTCTTGGTTTCATTTGCTTTTTCATATAGAATTCTCAAACCTTGATTGGTACTCTATGAAGGTTTTCTATAGGTTCCCAAGTATGATCATTGATGTCGTACCCTTTCCAAAGTACAAAGTACTCCAATCTTTCTCAGGATATTCTCAAATCTAGAACATGCTCGACTTTGAATTCTTCATGATCATCAATCTCAATAGGTGGCAAAGAACTAGGCATCTCCCCTCTCAATGCTGAAATATGATATGGTTCCAACATTAAGACATGGAAAACTGGATGTATTCTCATGGTACTTGGTACTTGGAGCTTGAAGGTGATTGGATTAATATTGGCCAAGATGGTGAATAGACCAAATATTTTATGGTCTAGCTTTGCACAAGGCCTTGAAGATTGCAAATTATTTCTAAGTAAGCATACTTTAACCCCAATTTGATATGATGGATTCTGAACGCGATGTTGATCTCCATAATACTTATATTGTTCTTTAGCTTTATGGATCTTTTCCACTACAAGAGATCGATGGTATACCGAGGTTTTTACCGAGGAAAATGAACGCAGCTTTATTTTCCGCGACGCCGGTGTAAAGGTCGGTTTCCGTGTCGATACCAAAGAGTCGGTATAGGCGTCGCTGTAGACATCGGTAAAAGCATCGATATATGCGTCGGTATAAACGTTGGTATATGCGTCGCTAATCGGCTTCTGCTGCATCACCTCTTAGGTGTACCGACGATTATTCCGATGACACTACTGGGAGTACCATCGCTTATACCGACGACCATACCTGCAAAATTTTTTTTGGGTAGAATGTTTTGTTTTTTGCTACAGCAACATTACCATGATGTTGCTGAACAAAAGACAATACACTCTGCCCAAAAAAAACCGAGTACATGTGATGTGTACTCTAATGACAACCGAAATATGATTTCATGAAACAGAGTATTATTGTACACAAAAGAGATCGATAATTAGAATGAACAACGAACCATGTACAAAAGAAGTTATATATTTCAATAATGAAGCATGTACAAGAGTGTGGCAAACCACTATCATATATGACGCTTTTACAAAATGTGGCAAAGCAATGTATTACCATATGAAAATCAAATACAAAATATTGGTCTTCCACTGCCATACACATGCAAAGAACGTTCCATATCAACAGTCCTGCAACAAAGAACATTAATGGAATGAGATAAATTCACATGAAAATTACAAACAAGTAAAAACCAAGTTTATAAATTAATTACCTTATCGCAAACGCTCCCATGAAACTACTGCACCGCGTCCCTCCAAGTCCTGCAATAGTGCAGTCAACCCATGACTATATCCATAAGACTCCTCCGTTCGTGTTGGAGGACGACCCATTGCCAGCTCCTGAAACAAATATAAAAATATTAGAGAAATATATATGAGAAATTTAACACAAATAAATTCAATAAATGAAATGGTACTTAGAAACTCATGACGCATCGTGTCATATCCGCGGCTACCCAAATGTGACGGTCCAATCGTGTCTAGACGTGTGGCTGCGGCATTTCGCTGCTAGCGATATCGATCAGGAGTTTGCTACTGCTCATCACGAATCATGTCCCACTCCTCAGCATCTAACCACACAGCCTGTGGTAAGCCTTCTCTGAATGCATCACAAGCCTTGGATCGTCGATGCGACATGACCTCACGTGCGGTATGCAGAATCCACTATGAACTGACAATCGACTGTCCATCGGCTCGTCGGAACTCCTGGTAAATTGTATGTGTGATATAATTCTTCCGACCTTTATCCTGTTCACTCCATTTCAGCATGATGGAGTGTCCAAACTGGATGGAGCAAAGCTGTCGTATGCGTGCACGCATTGCTTTGCCAGCCGCATCCATCGCTAGAGCTCCATCTCGGATACTATACACCTTGGAGTCATCATGGTCATGAGCACCCCAAGGTGTACGTGGTGTAATGCGTGGTGTACTGCGTGGTGTACTACGTGGCGTACCTACATCTGAGGTACTCGTCCTAGGAGTAGAAGCGGGCGACACAACGTCCGTTGCACTGCCTGCACAACAACTGCCTCCTCCGCCTCCAGACCTACCTCTAGATCCACTCCTAGAACCTCCTGCTCCAGAGCATGACCTCGATCTACGAGACGGTGTCGCGGAGTTTCAGAAAAAGGAGGGTGCAGTAAGAGAGCACTATCCTAGCTTGAGTGATTTTGAAGAGGAGTTCCGATAGGGTAAAACAACTAACTATTGTGGTTCGTAATTAGCTAAAGCATAAAAAAAAAATGGTTTTATCGTATCGATTTAAAACAAAAATTGAAACATTTATTGCATTTTTCTAGATCTACAAATTCGATGAAGGTATAACTCCGAGCAGGATAGGCTGACACATAATCCACAGCACCATACTTCGCAAAAAATTTGTATTAGGAATGCTTCGGATACCTCTGCAGCGACATTACCAACCCAAAGCAACCTAGCTGGTGGTCTTTCACCATCTGACTCTTCCATTTCTTTTCTCTTCCTTCAGCTAGATCCTTACCTTGTATGCTCAATCTTCTGTTTGCGATTTACAATAGAAAAACGAAGAAGAAGCCTCCAGGATACAGATGTGAGCCCCTCCTTCCTCCCTTTGAATACGTACTCTGTCGTTCTTCCTGCCAGTTGATCAGCAATGGTTCCTCCTTTCTAGCGTAGAAACCCCCAAAACTCTCCATGTTCAATAGCTGCACCCATGCCATCAGCTTCCGATCTCAAGTAATCTGATGACAAATCGGCACGGATGACATCAGTTGTCGAAGAAGAATCATTGGCAGAAGTGTGTGTTGCAAACGAACTCTGAGGTCTCCAATTACGACTTAGATGCATGTGTGTTGTATCACAGAAAAGATCCCTGTGCCCAAGAGGAGGGGAGCTTGCATTATTGACAAGTCTCCGACCATAGCCAAGGCGAGTAGTATTCTCCACTTCGGTACTTTCATTGAAATCGAGACAGGAACCTGCTGACAAACTGCCACTGCTCTGCACAGCCGATGGCTTCGCATCAAGAGCCTCCTCAGAACTCTGCCACGCACATGAACCAAGGTGTCCCGTTTACAGCAGATTTTTCCAACATAGAAAGGGAAGCCCTCCAGTTCCCAGAAGCGCCGATTTCTGACGAGGCCTATCCACCGAAATAGAAAGCCTCCAAGCCTTCTGCAAGCGACATCTCATCACATTGAGCTGTAGGCTAGATATTGATTGTCTAAATTTTGAAGCCTTTGATGCACTATAGCACTTCCATCTGTTAAAATAGATATATATCCTATTCCTGGCATAGAGATGCTCAGCACCATCTCGGTGATCCAAGCTTGTTGCATAAAATAGATACCAACTCCTCCAGGCCTTGACAGCTACATTTCTGGCCACATATGTATGATGCCACGAATGTATCCTCCCAAATCGTAAGAAGCAAGGAGTTCTAGAACTTCAGCCCGAATGTGTGACCTCTTCAAAACATCTTATGCCGAAAGCAATGGCTTCAAATCGTGACCACATCCACCCCCTCTGAACCTGTGCATCCTCCGGATGCACCACCATCGATCTCGGTATCTGCGAATCATTATGAAAATTCAAGTGCATGGGTTAAAACAAATGTGCCTATGCACGGCCATGTAATGAGCCCTACATATGCATACTCTAAGTGCATAAAAAAAACAGCATGGTGCAAATAAAGGAGGTATTAGGAATTCGGTGTTGAGGATGTACACTCAAATTGAACTCACATTTTCATCATGGATATACAATTCAATACAAGTGCAATCACTCGTGCAACTATGGGTTTTAACGAAAATATCACTCGTGCTCTTTACATTTCATTTATGCATGTTTTAGGTGCATGAAGAGAAACAAAATGGTGTGAAAAATCGAGGGTTTTATGGTATCTAAGCAACGCTCACATCACTCACAACTCCACTCTCTTACAAATGCAATCACTCTTCCTTACTCAGATCTATTCTCTCTTATCACTCAAAACTTGATTTATTATTTTTCAATGATATTTACCTATCTAATTGTGCAGATGGACGTGCTTCTACGGAATTTCAAAGACGTGTTTTCTATATATTTTTTACATGCATATTTGGCATGCAATGCATCTCAAAAATGGTGCAAAGAAAAGATCAGGGTTAAAGCACGATAGCTAATGAAAAAGATTTTCACGGCTTTGTTCTTTAGTCATCATCTCCGTTGGCTTTGCTTGATCATTCCTGCACTCATAGAAACTAAACAAATCATGAGAAACATCAAATCATATGACACAATATGTACATGCAATCCATGAAAGAACTTCGGGAAACCATTTGCAGTAAACCATAAAGATGTAATTTGAAAGTGGTTGCCTCCTGCACAATCCATCAAACTCCTAGATCTCCAATTAGCTCCATATCAACACCTGTTTATATAAACTCAGAAAACACATTAGTAGCATCATATTCAAAAAGATTATTTTGAAAAATTTTTATTTTCTTGAGAGCTAGATGCATTTTCTTGCTCTATTTATTTATGCAATTATTTGTTTATTTATTTATTTATTTATTTTTATATTTACTTTTATCCATCTCAAGAAATCAAAACATAATTATTAAGTATTTTCATAATTATATTTACAAAAGTCACTTTTGAATTTCTTGTGAATACAAGAAATTCCTTTCCAATAAATTTTCACAAATAAATTCTCCAAAGAAGGTATGTTTAAAAACAAGCCATCTTTGAATTGCACCAATCAGCGTTGCATTCATAAATACAGTAAATATGTATACAAGCCACCTTTTTTGCTTGTCTACCTCTTGGCAGCTTGTTTGGTCTTTGTAACTCTCAGAGAATTTGGATATCCATATTTCAATTATCTGAGCATAAGTATCTTTATTTATGATTCTTTCAAATTCATCATGTGCAGAGTCATGAATACATGTATATGAAGTTTGAAATTTGCATATGTTTGATTCATAATTGAAATTTTCTTGCAAGCATGTATTTTCTTTTATTTCATGCTTGAGATCATTTATAAGAGTTTCATCCCTTTCAATATCTTCTATCATGTCTCCATCACCGTTAAGATGAGGTTTTTGAATAGAATCATTTGAATCCCACTTCAAATGGAAGTGTTCATCATACTCAGACATCAAGACACAGTCATCTTTATTCTCCATGGCAAAATCATTCCTTTCTGACTGAGTTTCGGAAATTATGAAGTCTGCTTCTTTCTCCAATCTTTCCAGGAACTCTTCATCATTGTCTTTTTCCAGATTCATTTGCCCATTTTCATGAAGAGACTCGATATCACTGAATCCAAGAAAGTCTTCATCTTCAATATCACTAGAGACTTTCTTATCAAGATCAAACTCATCATAATTTTTACACCTTATAGGACAGTGTATGTTGATTGACGGGAACTCAACTTCTTTATTCAAGATCCCATCATAGAATTCTTCATCTCTCTCAATCATTTCTTGCTCATTCTCTTCAGAGGATGTACTCTCACCACACTCATCATACATTTCTTCGGTCATTGATTCTTGCTCGACTATCTCATCGTGTATGAGGATCTTGACATATATACCCAAATCAAGTTGAGCTTCATCAATGCACTTATTTGACTCAATAGTTTTAAATTGAATATCCTTCGATGCTATACACACATCAGATTTATCATATGTCACAATAAACATTTCATCTACCACTTTATGCTCAATTTCTTCAACGTGTGGACTCAACTCAACATGATTATTTTTGACATACATATCAGTATTTAGAGAAATGATCAATGGTATTTTCCCATCCTCCTCATGTTCATTCATATTTCTCTCTTCATGGAGTGTGGCATCATTTACATACATATCATTATTTTGAACTCCATCCAACTTATCCTCTTTTTTATGTGTGGGATCTTTGTTCAATGTGGCTTCGCTCAAAAGCATATCAGTATCTTGATCTTGATCTTGATCTAGACTATCCGTAGGATTCGGATCATGCTTATCACCATCGACATACACATCACTATCTAGAGGACTTATCATTTGTACATCCTCTAGATTAGCATCATACTCATCTTTGTCATCACACATTTCAACCTCTAGAGGACTCATTATTTGCATGTCCTCCTTTATATAAGTAAGTTCGTTTTCTTGCATCTCTGTATGCATGTTTAATGTGGATTCCTGCATATCCATTTTCTTACCCATCGGATCTTTTATTGACAGGTCCTTAGATTCAACATCATGTTCCATGGGAGTTCCTTCATGTAATTCAGTCATTAGATCAGAAGTTCTATCCGAATCTTGTGTTAGAAAAGGATCATCACCATCAAGTGACATCCAATCATACTCCACATCTTGCCCGATGTCACCATGAAAGGATGCATCTCGAGCTCGATCTTCAGGCATATTTATTAGGTTCTCTATTTGTATCTCATCTTTTATCTCTATTTGGTCACCTATGAGCCTTCTAGATATCTCTATCTCTTTGTTTGCATCTTGATATGTTTCTTGATTTGTTTGATTATCTTTTATTCGATGTGAGGAGTTTATCGGAGTAGAGGAAGCTTCATCTTGATTTCTTGTTGGGTTTTGTTGGTTTTTGTTTTGTTTTATGTTTGTTGTTTGTTTGGTTTGATGTTGGTTTAGTTTGGTTTGATTTTGATTAGCTTCTACTTGCTCTTTTGATCCTCCCATCTTCGGGCTTTGTCCACTCATGGCACCTAAAGATATAATCATTGTAAAGAAGTCTAGGGGCTCTTGGCACCTTGTAACCTTTGAGGTTACATCAATCGCACTTTTAGAAGTTTCTTCATATTTCCCATCATCACTATGGATATTAAGCCCATGCATATCTACTTCATGCCCAAATGGGGTCTCTACAACCTCATGGACTTGAACATTATCCACGATTGGTAAAATGCTTGGAACATGGTTATAATTTTCATCTGTTTGAAGATCTGTTCTCCAATCATTTAAAAATTTCTCTATTGTTTGTTGTTTCTTTACGTATTTCATCACAGCTTCATGGACGAGCATCCAATCCTCTGTGAGTCCTGAGTCGGAGTCTATATCTTGTAGAAGTGGAATTAACTCCTCTCGGGCATTAACATCGATTGTTCGAAGAAACAACGAAACCCTTTCATGACTCATGCACCTCTTATCGTGCTCAGAAAGATCATCATATTGTCGCTCAAACTCTTCTTTGATCTCAAGAATTGGTTGGTCTTTGGGCATATGAACCCACCTCAGGAAAGATCTACGAGTTACTTTATCAAGATCCTCTAGCATAAACTGCTTGAGGAGTGTCGCTTTGTATTGGGACCATGTCGTTTGATTTATTCGCATTATTTGGTCTCGCACGTCGTAATCTGACACATAGATAAAGTTTTCGCATAGTTCTTTTTCCGTCATCGGACTTAATCCGACACCTAGGTATTTAGCCTCGAGTTCATATTCTTTGCAGAATTTTGAGACATTCTTTCCATTGAAAAAGCCACACCGATTGACTAGACGTTCATAAAGTGATTGGATGGCTTTTTGACGCCTATCTTCTTCTTGAAATCGTAGGAATTGAGCTAGGATTTCTTCCATTTTGATTATGCTAATCTTTGTGGCTCTATAACTCACTCACCCCCTCCTTTCACGTCGGGTTCACCAGGTATGTCGCGGAGTTTCAGAAAAAGGAGGGTGCAGTAAGAGAGCACTATCCTAGCTTGAGTGATTTTGAAGAGGAGTTCCGATAGGGTAAAACAACTAACTATTGTGGTTCGTAATTAGCTAAAGCATTAAAAAAAAAATGGTTTTATCGTATCGATTTAAAACAAAAATTGAAACATTTATTGCATTTTTCTAGATCTACAAATTCGATGAAGGTATAACTCCGAGCAGGATAGGCTGACACATAATCCACAGCACCATACTTCGCAAAAAATTTGTATTAGGAATGCTTCGGATACCTCTGCAGCGACATTACCAACCCAAAGCAACCTAGCTGGTGGTCTTTCACCATCTGAATCTTCCATTTCTTTTCTCTTCCTTCAGCTAGATCCTTACCTTGTATGCTCAATCTTCTGTTTGCGATTTACAATAGAAAAACGAAGAAGAAGCCTCCAGGATACAGATGTGAGCCCCTCCTTCCTCCCTTTGAATACGTACTCTGTCGTTCTTCCTGCCAGTTGATCAGCAATGGTTCCTCCTTTCTAGCGTAGAAACCCCCAAAACTCTCCATGTTCAATAGCTGCACCCATGCCATCAGCTTCCGATCTCAAGTAATCTGATGACAAATCGGCACGGATGACATCAGTTGTCGAAGAAGAATCATTGGCAGAAGTGTGTGTTGCAAACGAACTCTGAGGTCTCCAATTACGACTTAGATGCATGTGTGTTGTATCACAGAAAAGATCCCTGTGCCCAAGAGGAGGGGAGCTTGCATTATTGACAAGTCTCGGACCATAGCCAAGGCGAGTAGTATTCTCCACTTCGGTACTTTCATGGAAATCGAGACAGGAACCTGCTGACAAACTGCCACTGCTCTGCACAGCCGATGGCTTCGCATCAAGAGCCTCCTCAGAACTCTGCCACGCACATGAACCAAGGTGTCCCGTTTACAGCAGATTTTTCCAACATAGAAAGGGAAGCCCTCCAGTTCCCAGAAGCGCCGATTTCTGACGAGGCCTATCCACCGAAATAGAAAGCCTCCAAGCCTTCTGCAAGCGACATCTCATCACATTGAGCTGTAGGCTAGATATTGATTGTCTAAATTTTGAAGCCTTTGATGCACTATAGCACTTCCATCTGTTAAAATAGATATATATCCTATTCCTGGCATAGAGATGCTCAGCACCATCTCGGTGATCCAAGCTTGTTGCATAAAATAGATACCAACTCCTCCAGGCCTTGACAGCTACATTTCTGGCCACATATGTATGATGCCACGAATGTATCCTCCCAAATCGTAAGAAGCAAGGAGTTCTAGAACTTCAGCCCGAATGTGTGACCTCTTCAAAACATCTTATGCCGAAAGCAATGGCTTCAAATCGTGACCACAACGGGCCAGACCCTGTATCGAGCTGAGGTGTCCAACGCACATGTCTACTAGTAGATCCAATAGGAGATGGCTGCAAAGATGGTCATGGTGGAGTCACAAAGCTAGGAGACATACCTCCTACGGGAGTAGCACCACCCTCAGGAGTGACACCGGCAGGAGTGACACCGGCGGGAGTGACACCGGTGGGAGTGAGGCCAGCAGGAGTGAGGCCGACAAGAGTAAGGCCGCCAGGAGTGAGGCCAGGAGGAGTGCTACCACGAGCGATCCAATATTGTGATGCAGCGACCATATAGGCAGGAGGAACCTGAGAGATGAACTCCAAAAACTGCTCCTCTGTCATGGACTGTGGAGTGACTGGAGGAGTGTCTCCCATCGTGCTCTGTAATAAAAGAACTCAAATAATTAGCATGCGATAAGAAAAATAATATAGGGAATAAACAAAAAAAACCAAAAATTAGTACGTACAAGTCTTTTATTCAAAAGTCCTCTATTCTAGCATCCTCTTGAAGATCCAATGCACCGAGAATATCTATCTCTAAATTGATGGCTTCTAAATCGCTTGCAATCCATTCCAATGGACTGTAAAAGTTTTTTCGCATCTCCACGTGTTGGAGGCATGTCATTGCGCTCTGGCAAAATTTTATCTTTAAGAAGCTTGCAGTAAGCAATTAAAATGATATTAGTAAATGAAGTTATTGTGATACAACAATGAAAGCCAATTTGTTCTCCACTTACCTGAACAATTCAGTGACACTACTATCTGACCATCCATAAATGGATTGCAGATTGAGCATCGCGAGTGAAGCATGTAGTACAGATATCTTTGCTCCATTGTAAAGTGGTAAACGAGCTAATCTTCGCATGTTTTCATATTCTTCATCAACTTCTGATCGTGGAATTTCTGTTGTGTCCATGAAACTCTCGTCGACACCTTCTTCACCATCATGATCTTCGTCCATCTCATAAAATGCTTCAAGCATCTCTTCCATATGTTCATTCTGTGTAATATTATTAGTGCTTGCTTCTACGTATAAGTCCTTTTTTGCTCTCTTTTGTCCACGAGATGTTACCGGTGCAATGTCATTTGGGTCCATCTGCTCACCTGGGGGACCATACGAATGATAGCGTAGGTTTTCCAGTCGACTCCTATCAAAGGATCCATACTCTCTAATATCTGCAGTACAAATCCGTCGTTTCCGATAAATTTGATACTTACACTCTATGCAAGGACATGCCATTCTCTCTTCAGGATCCAAAGAAGCCATCTGCTACAATATGGACATTTTAGAACATTTGTCTTTTTATTAAACCTAAAAATCTAACTCTTAAAGACCTAAATACTTAAATACCTAAAAAAACTTAAAATCCTAGTTTTAAAACCCTAATCTATATAGCTATCCTATTTTATCTATATATTCGGATTTTTTCTTGATTGATCCTATTATATATATATATATATATATATATATATATATATATATATATATATATATATATATATATATATATATATATATATATATATATATATATATATATATATATATATATATATATATGTATTCAGATTTTTTCCTCTTAATTAAGTTATATGTATGCCTAAATCCTAAAACCCTAATTTTAAAGATCTAGACCTAAATTATGTATATTTCTATACACATATGTATATACATGTATATATGTATTATATGTGTATGTGTATGTGTGTATATATGTTATGTACGTGTTAAAACCCTAAAACCCTAATCCAAATGACCTAGAACTAAAACATGTATATATATGTATGCATGTGTATATATATGTGTATATGTATATATATGTGAATATAGATAGGTATATAAGTATGTGTGTTTGTGTATTTATATATTTATTTATATATTCAGATTTTTTCTTTACTTAATTATATTTAATTATATATATTTAATTAAATAATTTAAAACACTAGTTCTTTTTATATTTATTTATGTATATAATTATCTTATTTTATATATATATATTTTTTTATATATTCAGATTTTTTTTCTTACGTAATCCTATTTTTATATATTTAATTTTATATATTTAATTATAAATATTTAATTAGATTATTTAAAACACTAGCTCTTTTTATATTTATTTATGTATATAATTATCTTATTTTATATATATATTTATTCATATATAGAGATTTTTTTTCCTTACATAACCCTATTTTTATATATTTAATTTTATATATTTAATTTTATATATTTAATTATATATATTTAATTAAATTATTTAAAACACTAGTTCTTTTTAGATTTATTTATGTATATAATTATCTTATTATATATATATATATTTATTTATTTATATATTCAGATTTTTTTTCCTTACATAATTCTATTTTTATATCTTTAATTTTATATATTGAATTATAAATATTTAATTAAATTATTTAAAACACTAGTTCTTTTTATATTTATTTATGTATATAATTATCTTATTTTTTATATAAGTTTATTTATATATTCAGATTTTTCTTCCTTACGTAATCCTATTTTATATATTAATTTTATATATTTAATTATATATATTTAATTAAAACCCTAATCTTAAAATTCTAGATCTTAAATACTAAACCCTAAAACCCTAATCTTAAATATGTAGACCTAAAATATGTATATTTTTGTATACATGTGTATATACATGTATATATGTATTACATGTGCATGTGTATGTGTGCATATATCTTATGTAGGTGTTATAAACCTAAAACCCTAATCTTAAAGATTTAAATCTAAAATATGTATATCTTTGTATGCATGTGTATCTACATGTATGTATGTATTATATGTATATGTGTGTTTGTGTATATATGTAATCTACATATTAAAATCCTAAAACCCTAATCAGAAAGACTTAGACTTAAATCTGAAATACTAAACCCTAAAACCTAATCTTAAATATGTAGACCTAAAATATGTATATTTCTGTATACATGTGTATATACATGTATATATGTATTACATGTGCATGTGTATGTGTGCATATATCTTATGTAGGTGTTATAACCCTAAAACCCTAATCTTAAAGATTTAAATCTAAAATATGTATATTTTTGTATGCATGTGTATCTACATGTATGTATGTATTATATTTATGTGTGCTTGTGTATATATGTTATCTACGTATTAAAATCCTAAAACCCTAATCAGAAAGACTTAGACTTAAATCTCAAATACTAAACCCTAAAACCCTAATCTTAAATATCTAGATCTAAAATATGTATATTTCTGTATACATGTGTATATACATGTATATGTGTATTACATGTGTATGTGTATGTGTGCATATATGTTGTGTAGGTGTTATAACCCTAAAATCCTAATCTTAAAGATTTAAATCTAAAATATGTATATTTTTTTATGCATGTGTATCTACATGTATGTATGTATTATATCTATATGTGTGTTTGTGTATATATGTTATCTACATATTAAAATCCTAAAACCCTAATCAGAAAGACTTATATTTAAATTTGAAATACTAAATCCTAAAACCCTAATCTTAAATATCTAGACCTAAAATATGTATATTTCTGTATACATGTGTATATACATGTATATATGTATTAGATGTGTATGTGTATGTGTGCATATATGTTATGTAGGTGTTATAACCCTAAAACCCTAATCTTAAAGATTTAAATCTAAAATATGTATATTTTTGTATGCATGTGTATGTACATGTATGTATGTATTATATGTATATGTGTGTTTGTGTATATATGTTATCTACGTATTAAAATCCTAAAACCCTAATCAGAAAGACTTAGACTTAAATCTGAAATACTAAACCCTAAAACCCTAATCTTAAATATCTAGACCTAAAACCCTAAAACCCTAATGTTAAATATTTAACCCTAAAACCCTAATCCTATTTAAAACCCTAAAACCCTAATCTTAAATATTTAACCCTAAAACCCTAATCCTATTTTTATATATTTGATGTAAAACAAAAACTTCAAAATAAAAATAGGATTATATGTGTGTATGTATGCATGTGTGTATATATGTGTGTGTATGTATGCATGTGTACATGTGTGTGTATGTATACATGTGTATACATGTGTGTGTATGTGTATGTGTGTGTATGTAGGCATGCATGTGTGTGCATGTGTGTGTACGTGTGTGTATGTATGCATGCATGTATGTGTATGTGTGTGTATGTGTATGCATGTGTATAGATGTGTGTGTATGTATACATGCATGTGTGTATATGTGTGTATGTATGCATGTATGTATATATGTGTGTATGCATGCATGCCGGTATATGTGTGTGTATGTATGCATGCATGTGTGTATATGTGTGTATATATGTGTGTGTGTATGTATGTGTGTGTGTGTGTGTATGTGTATGTATGCATATGTGTATAAATGTGTGTGTATGTATGTGTGTATGCATGTGTGTGTATGTATGCATGTGTGTAAATTTATGTGTGTGTGTATGCATGCATATGTGTATATGTGTGTGTGTGTGTATGTAAGCATGCATGTGTGTATAGGTGTGTGTATGTAAGCATGCATGTGTGTACATGTATGTGTGTATGTATGCATGTGTAAATTAATGTGTATCTTCCTTTCTCTTCTCTCTCTCTTTATTTCTCTCTCTCTCTCTTTCTCTCTCTCTCTCTCTCTCTCTCTCTCTCTCTCTCTCTCTCCCTCTCTCTCTCTCTCTCTCTCTCTCTCTCTCCTTCTCTCTCTATCAATAGCGAATAAAAGAATCACTTACAAGTATGTCTCTCTTTGAATCGTTGTCGTCAAAGCGTAATGTAGGTCGTCTCTCGTCCAATTCCAAACAATCGACGCCAACGAACTTCTGCAAAATCAACGAAAAGAGAAATTAGAAACCCTAAAGCATAGAGAAACACAAATGCTAACAGTACCCGACTTACCAAGATGTGAGACCTAAGCCGAGAGAGAGTGTGTGTGTGTAGAGAGAGAGATCCGTGTGTGTGTGTGTGTGCACAAGACAATGCAGGTTCACGCGCGCAAGTTCGACAGTAGACCGACAGTACTCAAACACGCGCAGAAATGTGAAGTTTTGCTCTCGGGTTTGCGGTATGTTTAAAAGTTTGCCATCAGTATAGGCGCCGGTATGGACATCGGTATACGTGTCGGTAGATGGCAGTAAATTACCGACGCTTATACCGACGCTCATACCGATGCATATACCGATGCTTATACCGGCGGCTGCGGGCCACACTGACGATCCGTTTAAAACGGTCATACCGACGGTCACTTGACCGTCGGTATCTCTTAGTCAGATTTTTCGAGGGCTATACCGATGCCGACTATGACCGTCGGTATATGTAGCGTCGGTATGCCCCTCATATGTCGTAGTGTTCCTTGAGTTCTTTTGGATGTCCATGAGGTATTTGGCCTCATCTCTAGCAGTTGGGTTCTTGACATGATTTGAGAGTTAAATATAATGGATTTTGAACACAGACATTGTGCACAATTTACAAAAGAGGGAGGCTACTTAATAGATATATGATCATTGTTGTTATAGGAAAACTCTAAAAAGGAGAAAAGCTCAAACCAATCATTTTGATAGGCTTCTTCACCCTTCTTTGGTGAAAGTTAAGATCTTCTAGACAAGGCATTTGACTAACATTGTTGCCGTCCTTGACGGTATGTGATGACAAAGTCTAACCGGATAAAAAGTTACTCCATCGAGATTTTCTTCTATTGAGGATGAGGGTCGTCATAAAATAATCTAGGTTCTTATGATCTGTGTACATAGTAACTTTATGAGTAGCTCCTTCTAGATGAGGACACCAAGTATTAAACGCATGCACTATGGAAAGAAGTTCTTTATCATGGATTCCTTAAATTAATCTCAAGAGGGGAAACTTTCCTTGAATGATATGTAACTTGATGTAGGTTTCCATCATCTCCATATTGGGATAGAATGGCCACTAGAGTGAAGTCGGATGCATATGTCTCAAGAAAGAAGGGCTTATATGAATAATGATGAAAGAGAACTAGAGCAGTCATGAATGCTAATTTCAAGGTCTTAAAGGCTTTTTCCGCTTCTTTGGTCCATGAGAATTTTGCATTTCATGTAAGCTTGGTAAGCGGTGTCACTATCTTGGAGTAATCCTTGATGAATATCCTATATAAGTTAGAAAACACTAGAAAAGATAGTACATCTTGAACACATGAAGGTGGTTGCCAATCAAGGATTTTCACGATCTTCTTAGGGTCCATAAAGATTCCTTTCTCTTGTACAATGTACCCTAAAAACTCCACTTTTTCTGATGGAAAGATCACTTGTCTAGTTTTGCATTCTTAGTTTCTCTACAACTATATTTACATTAGTTTCAAGATCCTCTAGATTTTTGGATAATATCCAAATATCGTCAGGATATACTCAAATCATCTAAACACTCTCAAATCATATGTTGAAAGATGCTTGGAGCATTTGTGAGACCAAATGGCATGCCTGTATGTTCAAAATTCCCAAACCTTCTTCGAGATTCTATCTTCTATTCATCTCCTTCTCTAATCCTTACACGTTTGTAAGCTCATCAAAGGTCAATCTTCATGAAGAATGTTTCTTTTCAAAGGTGTTCCCAGAGCTTCAATATAAGTGGTAGAGGGTATCTTTTCTTTATTGTGACTTTATTCAACCCATGATAGTCTACACACATTCGGAGCATCCATCCTTCTTCTTTACAAATAGTAGAGGGGCTCCTATAAGAGACTTTGAGTGTTTAATAAACCCCTTGGCTAGACTCTCATCAAATTTCTTATGTAATTCTGTAAGTTCCTTTGCGGAGAGTCTATAGATTGGTCCAAAGGGCGCTTGTAATCCCTCTTGAGGTTTGACGGCACAATCATAAGGTCTTTGTCTAGGAGGATATCTACATTCGTGTTCTCAAAAACATCTTCAAAACCTTGGTACTCGTCACATAGCTTCATTGAATCACGTTTCTTGCACTTGTGAGTTGGTATGGCATAGATCATATATGTCGATTCCTTCCTTATTGCATGTATGAAGGCTTTGGCTCTGACATATGTCTTTTATTCTTTTCCCAATTAATGTCTGGATTATCTCTTTAGCAAGGGCATTTGAATGATAAACAAATTTATTGGACTTGATAGATGCTAGAGGTAGTCCATCTACTACTTCAGTCATCAATCATGCACTAGGTCATTGATTCACTTGAATACTCCCTTGATTTGCTTGAAGATTCTCAATTATTTCTTGTAGTCCTTGGAGGAGTTTTCCTACATGTACCGGATATCCCATCTCGACTTATGTCTATTGATGATTTAGGTCCTTGACTTGTTGTTGGATACTCTGAAGTGATGCTACAATCTTTTCATAAGAATTCTCTATGATGTCTCATCTTGGATAGAAGCTAGTCTTGCCAAAATGTTAGGGAGCACTAGATTGTGCCCTCTGACTAGACATAAAATATTTGAGAATTATACTTTCGATTACAACATCACCCATATAGGAGAATAACACAAGAATATGTAGGTTATGCAAGAAGTCCCACAACCCGAGGCTAATAGGTATGAATAACACAACTAGAGAGGACACAAGAGATCCCACAACCCAAGATCATAGGTATGAAACAAGATATCTAGATTACAAGAACTCCCTTCAAGAAGATGAACTAGATACAAGGAATAACTAAACAAGATCTCATACTATGAGATTACAAGAGGACAATGCGAGATGTGCGAGATACAAGACTAAACAAGACTAGAACAAGGAGCAAGGCAAGAACTGGAACTAGAACTTGGAGAGTAGTTACTTGGTGGTCCTGACTGCTTGAGCTCCCAAGACTAGTTTTAGCAAGACTAAGTATGTATGTGGCCAAGGCCTTCTTATATAGGATTTTGAGGGTGGTTCCCAAGGGTGTTTGTGAAGTCGGTTAGGAGATGATAATATCATCAATGATATCGACAATTAGAACAGGAACTCCAAATGTTGGAATTTAGCAATTAGATAGTTGATCTTAGGGTTTTGGCATGTTCCAGATGCAATGGAAGCATTGGTTTCTCTAAATTCAGAACAAAGCATGAGATATAGAAGTCACATAGAATTTGAGGTTCAAGATGGTTTGTTTTGTCCATGACACAAGTTATATAAAAGATAAATCCTATTATTGGCATCGAGAAATATCCAAAGTGCCCATGCCAATTCACACCCTCATGAATCTTTAGTTGCTATATCAAAATACAAAACACGTTAATAACTTAATAGATCTTACTCCAATAATTCTTTCATTCAACACATTCCATAATTGATAACATATTACCTACATGAAAGGCATTTATTCATTAATGGCATGCATTTTATGTTGTGACCAAAACTTTGTACTCTAGGTTCATGCATAAACTGTGACAATACTCCCACTGCATAACATATATCAGGTCTACTTTTTGTTGCATAAATCAAAGATCCTACCATGGATCTATATACATTCATATCATGCAACTCATCACCTTCCTTTGCACTCAGCTTTACATTACATTCCATTGGAGTAGAAACAAATTTACATTCCTGCATACCAAACCTTTTCAGCATATCATATATATACTTTCTTTGTATCAACCACATACCTTCATCGCTATACACAATTTCAATCCCAAGAAAGTATCTGAGCAAACCAAGATCTGAAATTTTAAATTCCTTTCCCAAATTACCTTTTATCTCATCAATTGCTTTTGCATCATTCCCTGTAATCAACAAGTCATCCACATAAATGCATACATAGACACACATGCCATCTACATGTTTTACATAAAGTGAAGGATCACACAGGTTAAAGGAGCTATCAAAGAAGAGGATTGTTGAAGGATTACCTGATCTTACTAAGCAACATATGGTGCATCTTTGTGAAGCATGTCAAATGGGTAAGCAGAGTAGACAACCTTTCAAGCATTCAAGCTATGTAAGTGATGGTTTGCTAGATCTTATACACACAGATGTGTGGGGACCTACTAAAGAGGCATCCTTGGTTGGTAATAAGTACTATGTATCATTCATTGATGATCATAGTAGAATGACATTTGTGTATTTCATTAAACATAAGAGTGAGGTTTTTGATTGTTTCAAGAAGTTCAAATCATATGTCGAAAAGCAAACAGGAAGGTATGTTAAGAAGCTAAGATCTGATGGAGGGGGAGAGTATTTCTCTCAAGCTTTTACTGATTTTTTGCATGATGAAGGTATCAAAAGAGAAGTTACATGCAGGTATACTCCACAACAAAATGGAGTCGCAGAAAGAAGAAACAGAATCATAGCAGAAGCATCTAGAAGCATGCTTAATGATATGTGTTTGCCTAATTATTTTTGGGCTGAAGCTGTTAGCACAAGTGTTTACATTATGAATAGAGTTCCGACTGCTGGAGTTCATCATTTGACACCATATGAGGTATGGCATGGAAGGAAACCAAGTGTAAGTCATTTGAAAGTATTTGGCTGTGTATGTTATGTACATGTACCTAGTGAGGTGAGATCTAAACTTGATGCAAAATCAGAAAAATGTATATTTATTGGTTATGCAGATACTCAAAGAGGATATAGATGCTATAATCCTCATACCAATAAGGTTGTTGTGTCAAGAGATGTAAACTTTGATGATTTACTTTCATGGTATGCAGATAAGAATTGTTTGCAGGTCATGGATGAAAATGAAGAAGGTGTGGTTGAAGGAGATGAATGCATAGTTCAGCCATCAGGAAGTTTAAATGATGAAAGGAGTGGTTTAGATGAAGAAAGAGGATCACCTTTCAATGGAAGATTAAGGCAAGAGTCACCTCCAAGTGTTAAAAGTAAAGGTAAACTCAAACTTGTTGAAGTTAATGATGAAGGAGAGGAAATTAGTGATGTATGTGAGTATGGAGAATCATCAAAGGTTCCTAATAAGAAAGGAAGAGCATCTACATTGGAGGTAAGAAGAACTTCAAGAGTAAGTAAGCAACCTCAAAGGTATACTTATGAATCTTTCATGAATACTCATTATGCTTTTATGACAAAAGTTGAGCAGGAAAATGAACCCACATGTTATGATGAGGCCAAAGGAGATGAAAAGTGGGAGAAAGCAATGAGAGAAGAAATGGAAGCACTACAGGATAACAAGACTTGGAATTTAGTTCCAAAAACACCAAAGCAAAAGGTAATTGGTTGCAAGTGGGTTTTTAAGATTAAAAGAAATAGTGATGGTAGTGTGTCTAGATATAAGGCTAGACTTGTAGCAAAAGGATATAATCAAACTCAAGGTGTGGACTATGAGGAAACATTTAGTCCAGTAGCAAATATGGCAACGGTGAGAACTTTGTTGGCTTTAGCTGCAAGTAAAAGGTGGAATATATATCAACTCGATATAAAGAATGCCTTTCTTAATGGTGAGTTAAATGAAGAAGTGTATATGTCACAACCAGATGGTTATGTGGATGCAAAATGTCCTAATCATGTATGCAGGTTAAAGAAGGCATTGTATGGTCTTAAGAAGGCACCAAGGGCATGGAATGCAAGGTTGGTAAAGTATCTTATGCTGCAAGGATACACAGCGAGTCATGCAAGTACATCCTTCAAGCAATTTGTCTTGCTCTTATCCTGCATAACAACATCTCCAACCTGCATAATCTTATGTGTTGTATCATCTCCTGTTTCAACATGACCTTTACATGACGGATTATGCATATTAGAAAACCATGAAGCATCATGAGACATGTGATTAGAACAACCACTATCTACATACCATACATCGCTATTGCAATTCATCTTAGTTTCTACATTCATCATAAGAAGAGAATCATAATCATCACTTTTACCTTCAACTGCATAATTTCCTTGTTGTTTACCTCTTCTTGAATAGCCTCCTCTTCGATTACCACCTTGATTATTTTCATTTTGATAACAATCTTTGGCATAGTGTCCATACCTTCCACATATATAGCAATTGTTCTTATTATCTTCACTCCTTTGTCTTTGGTTGTAGTTGTAGTAGCCTCTCGTACCTCTAGCGCTTGATCTTCCTCTTCCTCTTGTGTTGAAGAAGCCACTTGAAGTCCTTCGATCATCGCTCCTTCTTCCTCGACCTCTATTTGAACCTCTTCCACCTCTGTTTCCACCTCTTGATGATCCTACATAAAGAGCTTGTCCTTGAGATCCTTTTTGATTTGAAGTAGAACCATTTAGATTCATCTCCTCCGTGACCATGAGGGCAATAAGTTGATCAAAATCTGGTAATTCTCCTCTGACATAAACTGAAGTAATGAAGGGTTTCCATCTCTCATCATCTTTGAGTCCGTTGAGAGTATGTGCAACCAAGTCGTCGTCCTCCACATGAGCTTGAATTGATCCTAGTTGATCTGCAATCTCTTTAACTTTCAATATGTAATCATTGACCGATGTCCTTGTATCTTTCTTTATGTTATTCAACTCATTTTTGAGTTGAATCTTCCTTGCTCTTGTACCTGTAGCATACAACCTTTCCAATGCAAGCCAAACATCTCTACTTGTGTCTAGATCTTGTATGTGTCCTACCATTGAATCTTGAATATTTTGTGATAAAATGAATATAACCCTTTTGTCTCTCTCATTCCAAAGTCTAAACTCCCTCAATTGTTGCTGATTTGGGTCCTCTCGTAATGTGGGTTTGATATCTATGCCGTCAATCAAACCATACAAGCCTCTACCTTGCAAGTATGCTATGATTCTAAACTTCCATGCCTGATAATTGGTCTTATCAAGCTTCTCTATTTGTGCATGTTGGTCTCCCATAATACAAATGCTAAGCTTCCTCCTTTAAGCCTCCTTTCCAATGTGTGTGATGAGAAGAAATATAATATTTACCTTGTAAATGAGGTATGTGCACCTTTCTTTGCTTGGATGTTGCTTGAGATGCCTCCTTGCAATCTTCTTCTACCTTTGTGTAGTGTTGATGATGAACTGCTTCTTTGATAGCTTCAAATTCTTCATCAAGGTATGATAACCTTCTCCAAGCCTCCAAGTACTTGCTCTGATACCAATGTTGGAGTTTATTGATCTCCAAAGTACAGCTAGAAGTAGGTGAAACCCAACAGGACCTAGTTGACTTTTTCACACCTTGAAACAGAGATGAACCTGAGGACACACATCACTTGCAGAGACTACTGCTCTTAACGCATAACTCCAATGACTTTGAAACTTTCCAGAATACAAGTAGACTTAAAGATCTTTCTAACAAGCCAAAGAACACATGATTTGGATACATACACAAGGAGATATGACCTCTGCAAGTTTGAGGTTTAATGGAGACCTTCAGCAGGGATAAAAAAATAGAGAACACATACTACTTGCAGAGAGTATTGCTCTCAGCTCACAAATCCAATGATTATGAAAATTTACAGGACGAAATTAAACAGTAAGAGCTTTCTAATGAGCTATCAAACATGTAATTTGGATATATAATGAGGGAGATACAAGCTCTGCAATCTCTGCATACAAAACTACAGCAGTGTAGAGATACACATATGACTCTCTTGGACATCCCACAAGATCACGACTTTTCTCCTGTTTTTATAGCATGGGAAACTAATCTAAAACCTTCCTAATACATCTAAATTCGTGGTAGACACTTGGATGGAGGTATTACATGACTCAAGTGCTCAAATAAACAAAGTATTGATGGACTTTGAGAACTAGCCACATCGACCTTCCACTAGGACACCACTGAAGCTCCCTTGTGACTCACTAATTTGACTCACCATGTTCTAGAACTCACGTGGTATTTTTGATACATTTTATGAATAATATGAGCCTTCTTGAAGTATTTGAAGACTTCCCAAAAGTATTTACATAATTTGAAACTTGTACCCTACATAAAACAAATGTTCGCAACACTTCTTCGAATATGCAGAATTCTGACTAGCTAGGAAAGCTTGATCTAAACTCGCATAATGGAAATGTTCTGCCTAGATTCATCTTCCTGCAATATAACAGAGACTAACTTCTCAAATGATAAGGAAATTGGATTGCCTTTCATCATCAACCGAAGAGTAGAAGCAAAACTCCGATATGAATTAGGAAGACTATTCAGAACAGTCTGCACAAGTGAGCTATCTAGTATAACCTCATCAGCAGAAATCAACTCTTCCTTCAAGTCTTTGATCTTCATTAGGAAATTTTCCATAGAATCACCTTCATTCATGTGCTCACTCTCCAATTGTTTTTGGAGGTAAGCAACACGAGCCTCATTCCCAGCTTGGTACAATGTGGTAAGTCTATCCCAAGCATCCTTAGCTGTTCTACAAGAGCGAATGTGAGGAATAATGGCACGTTTGACAGACAAAGCTATCAATGCATGTGCCTGGGCATCTCTGCCATCCTAGCGAATCTTCTTTGTAGTAGGTGCAATAGAAACTGCAACACGAACAGGAATATGTAGAATATCATCATCTTCGATACCTTCTACATGAGCTTCAGTACCTACAGTTGTAATAGTTGCAGGGATGATAGGATGTTTTTTGACACCCTACACAATGTTCCACAGTCCTTTTGCAACCAACACATGTCGCATCATATAAGCCATTAACGGGTAGTTGGTACCATCCAACTTATCCTCAATAGCCAACATACGGAATACATCACTGCTTTCAGCCATGCCCCTTGACTAAAATACCTTGATGCAGAAAATTGATTGTATCTCAAAATGTTGAACAGATCTGCCCAGATGGCCTCCGCTAGACCTGTAGCAGTCTTCGAGACGCTTATACTGAGGAACAAAAATTGGTATATACCTTTGGAATAAAAAGATGAAATAGCCTATACAAGCGCTACGATAGTGTGTTTGGAGCCCGAAATGAGCTCAGATCGCGATTTTGAACCACATAGAGAAGTTGTTTTGATCTTGAAAACACGCTGAGTATGCTCACCAAAATTTGTGCGATTCTGAGACTGCAACCGGAGGAGTGTCCACGACGCCCTAGATGAAGCGACGACCTGCTCTGATACCAATTGTTGGAGTTGGACATCTACAGAAGCACACAAACAACACAAGGAAGAAGAAGCTTGAAGCACAACACACAATATTGAATGTATTACTAGAGAATGTACAAAGATAAGTAGCCCATTAGGGCAATAGGCGTATATACAAGCCAGTCTAAAGAGGGAAAAAAAGTGCCCCGGCGGTCGTAGTGTGTTCACACATCACTACCTAAATATATCAACATCCAACTTCCCAAGGTTATAGTCCAAAGCTTTGTTCATCAATGCAATACTTATTCTCTCCATCTTTTGATGTTTTTTAAGCTCATATTCATCAAGTTTGATTACAATTTCAATAGACCAGAACATTCATGTTCTTTTATATTATAAAAATGAACCATGTATGTTTGAAGTTTTATAATATCCATCCATACGTTGTTAAATGCATTGTAAGTGAAATGTGACTTTTGTTTGGCATATTACCATGAATATGTTTATTTTCACCAAATACTGATGTGATCTTCTTATTCAAGCAAAACCAAAACTTTCCTACATGATGGGTTCTAGGCAATCCAAAACTTTTAATTTTGTAAAATTTTAAAAATTCACAAGAAACTTTTGAAAATTCTCTATAACCTTTCCTACTCACTTTGGCTCTATCACAAATATCAAGGCCTATGTTGGGTTTGGTAGGGTTGTTGATAGGGTTGTTGTGATCTGCCATATGGTTGTGGTGGATACTGGTTTTGGTACCTTCCTTGTTGAGGGTAAGGTTGTGGATATGCTTGTTTATTGTATGGGCAATCTTGCATGGTGTGGTTGGTGTATCCCCGTTCTATGGTGCACTATTGGCTACTAGGATTCACTTGAGGTTGAGCCATAATGGGACATACGCTCATCATATGGTCACCTCCACATGTATAGCATCTTTTCACTAGGGCAAACCTTGGTATTTGTTTGCTTGCAACACCCAATTTTTTAGCTACCTTCTCTACGAGTTCCTCAATAGATGTGGATTGCCTGGAAGAGAGCTAGTAGAGCTATCTGAATCTTTGTAGATTTTTGAAAGCTTCAATTCCTCCCCTAGGTTATGTTCAATGTCAATGCACATGCGTACACACTCTTCTATGGTTCTGGGGTCCTTCAGGTACACATATGATCTCAACTTGGTGCTCAACAATCCATCTAAGAATAACACCACCTGTTTGGCTGGAGTGGGCAACTCTGCAACAGGGCATCTCTCTAAGTATTGCCTAAACCTTCTTCCTGCAAGTCTAACCGTCTCTTGAGGTGTCTGCTTGAAGCTATGAATCAGTGAGGAAATATTATGCCGTATACCACTCTTAGAGAATTCGATAATGAATGCCTCTAGAAGTTGTTCTATGTTCTTGAACTGCCTCTCATTCAGTGGTTGAAACCATGTAAGTGTTGTGTTCTTAAGGGTTACACCAAAAGCATTGTACTGCATGAATAGGTCCTCAACTTGTTTAGCTCTCTAGACTTGCCTAAACTCGGCCACATGATCATATGGGTCTCCACTGCCATCGAAGTAATTCTTCATGGACTTAACAAGCTTGGTTGGCCTCAAGGTCCTAGTGTGTTCTCTAGGCCTTGGCAAGGGAAAATCATCAGCATTTCTTTGGTTTCTCGGGTCTCTAGAGTAGGATCTTTGAACTCATAGATTGTGATCGTTCCTACCTCATTCGACTGGTCAGGCTTATACCTCCAAAAGACTTCATCAGCCTCTCGATTCAAGAGCAGATCTATGCTCTTATTGTCCTGGGGAACCCACTCTAGCATGATGATTCTAGTGAGGACTGATTTGCCTTGGGGAGTTCTAGGCTCTTTTGTTATGTTTCGTTGCTCTATGTCACCTAAGTCCGCTTTTGGGATCACATTACCGAATTCGTCTATCCTATCCAGGTGGATAGTGACCACATACATGCTTCCTTCCTTGTCTAGGTAGGCTCCATTTTCAAACTTGACTGTTGGATGTTCTAGTCCAATGGGTTGGTCAAGGTTTTTAATTTTGACCATCACTCTTCTTAGGCCGTCCTCATAGATGCAAGCACCTAATCAGTTGGTACTAAGGTATTCCAGTTGAGTCTTGTAGGGACATTCATCCTTTTGCAAGTAAGACATGCCTAAAATTCCCATTGGTTTCTTTATTCCGTGAGACATCTCTGATTCGCTAGTTTCAGAGCTAGGGTAGTGTGAATAATTGCTCAACTGCTAGGCCCAAGACCTAGCAGTGTGATTGACACTAGCCTCTAAAGGCCTAAGGCTTTGTCTATCTCTCTAGATGTCGTCGTGATCTAAGGTTCATATGCTTGATTGAACAACCCCAAGTTTATCGCAAGTACAACCTCGTTGCTGATTCTTTCTTACCAATCACTGGATTCTTTTTGTTTTTTTATCATGTTTATGGTCTTGTCTGATTTTGCATCACCAGGGATACTTAAGTGAATTTTTGCACTTGAAGTTGATCGCAATAAGATTTAGTTCTTTCCTTTAAAGTTATCATCACATGCACGGGTTATCTATTAACTTGAACTTGGTTACTTAGATAGTCTTCAACTTGTCTCGTGCCTATCGTCGCTCTAACTACTTCAAATGCTATGTGTTCTTAGCCTAAGCGAGGAATTGACAAAGGAAGTTGAGAGAATTTCCAACCTCAAGCTTTTTGCCTTTTGAGTGCTGGTTGAGCCCCGGACACACTTGCCCAAGCTCAAGGATCACCTTGGTACCGCTGCTTGAACTCCTTGCTTGCACACCTTAGACCTCAAGCTTTCTGCCTTTTGAGTGCTGGTTGAGCCCCAGACACAATTGCCCAAGCTCAAGGATCACCTTGCTACCGCTGCTTGAACTCCTTGCTTGCACACCTCAGACCTGTGAAATTTTACCAATTAGCAATGGACTTGACCTCAATGTCTCGACAAACAAAAGCACTCTTCAACATACACTAAAAAATATAGATGCCTGCTTCCCTTTTTGCCCTAAAAAGTACTTTCACTCCCTAGTACCGATCAATGTCCACGTAGGATTCTCAAAAAGCTTTCCAACCCAACAAAAATTGTAGCAATTGGAGTTTGTATGAAGAAGTAATGGCCAATCAGGCACTCGAGAGTCAAAACAGGTGAAATAGGCACTCAATAATAGCCCCCAATGTTTTCTAAGGCCTCTTTATGCTCTAGATTTTCCCCCATTTTGGCCAAGGATAATTTTAATTTTTTTATCCCTAAAAATATGCCAAATTTTCCTGTCAATCGCGATCGAGTGGTTTGTGAATCACGATTGATGTGTGAGTCATGATAGACGTGTAGGTCGCGATCGACAAGTGCGTCGTGCCTATTAGTCATGATTGATGGATCAATCGTGATTGACATGTGGCCCAAAATTTTAGTCAATCATGCTCAAACAATCGTTGACTTTGTTGGTCGCGATTGACAAGTTTGTCGGGGCTGTTAGTCGCGATTTATGGGTCAGACGGGATTGATGGATTGGTCGTGATAGACATGTGGCACCTGTAGATTGTGTCGGTCATGGTCAATCTGTCATTGACTCTATCGGTGATGATTGACGTGTCGGTCACAATTGACAGGTCCGTCAACAAGTGTCCGTTATTGATTGTCAGTCGCAATTGACGTGTCAATCGCGATTGACAAAAAACTGAGGCATATCAAAATTTCAAATACATATTTAAGATGTTGTATGCCTACACATCACATTTATGCACTTATTTTAGCAAGTTGATCAATTTTTTTGTTGACCGTGTTTGACAGGGGTCAACGCCTTGAGACCTGCACAGTCAAAAATTTGTACCTGTTGAAGTTGGTGCAGCTGCTAGGGATGCTGATTCTTGCAGAAAATCTCAAAAAACACATAAATCCATAAGCATGCAAATGCTCTCTCTCGCTCTCTCTCACAAGTGAAATGAGGGAAATGGTATGGGAATGCGGATATGACCAAAAATTAAAAATTTCGTGAAGGTAGAGATGATGGTGGGAGATGGTGATGATGATGATGGTGATGATGATGGTGAAGAAAATGAAAGAAAATAGATCAGAGTCAAGAAAATACCTATGACTCCAATGTCTCAACTCTACGTCTTACCATCAAACACTCGTCCTCAAAGCTCGATCCTCGACAACGATTCCAAAATTTGGTGTAGCTCAGTGATGAGTAGCACCTCCTTTAATGTCAATCCGGGAAGACATGAGGATGGTATGAAGACCTCGAACAAGTGATGTCACAAATGTGTGAGTGAGAAGCACAAAAACATGCGCACACATACACACACATGCACACATGGCAAGAACAAAGAGAGAGATAATGGCATAACTTCTATTGCAAAAGAGTTATCATACAAGTTCAAATCTACAACAAGCTAACCTAAAAAATGAGCTCTCTAGCTCTTTTTATAGTTTTTTACTAGCTTTGGTCATGTCCAGACGTAGTGTCTGGCCTAGTTAAAAATTAGGTTCTAAATACTGCTAATACTCATCAAGCTGGAGGACTCCAGGGCTTGTACAAAAGGGAGTAGGAATAATAAAAAATGATATTTACAATGGTGTGGAGTGACTAAAATTGCTAGTTGGGAAATATTAATTCATGAAAAATGATAGCCCCATTTGCCAGATCTCCGTTGACTGCTTTGCCTACTTGGCCCTTCTCTTTTCTCGGATTCTCTTCATTGGCTTCCTTGTATTGAAATGCCTTGACTACTACCAACACTAATTTTCTATTGATTTAGGGTTTTCGATCTCATATGATAGGTCTCGGCATGAGGATCATAAAAATGCTATCAGATCATTCATCAAGTAGTCAGAAGTGTGATAAAGTAGGTCAAGAAGTTATTTTTTAAGTTAGCTAAAAGCTACTTTAAAAATAAAGCAAACTCTTAAAAATAAAGCACAAGCAATTTAAAAAGCGATGAGATTAAAATAAAGCGCTTTTTAGTGCGTTTTTTGCATGAGACAATCAAGGCTATATAAAGATGTGTTTGGGTCACTTCTAGGACATCCTATACCGATTGCAATGCCAGCTTTGGTCCCTTGACAGAGGTGGTGCTCTAGCACATATGGGGCAGCCATGGTGCACTCTAGGAGCAGCTATGGAGTACTTCTTGGAGAAGAGTGTGCTCACACTGTTGCTTATGGAGAGGACTTGCCATCAGTAGCTTGGTGGTGTGGATGAGCCATCTATATAATGTATTTGAAGATTTTCTTCTACATGAAGATTTCGGTGTACTTGAAAGAGATTGGATGGAGGTTAACATAAGATTTGCATCTTATGTTAAGAATTCAGGTACATATTCTCTTTATGCACACACGTACTACTTAAAGCATATCAAGAGGAGTCCTGTTCAGCATAGGTACAAGAGAATCAGTACATTTATGCTTTATGCATATTTGGATGAGGTGTTCAAGAAGGTATTTTCGTACGAGTTTGAGGATTTCTGGAAGCAAACTTGTTAGCATTCTTTGCTACTTTTGTAAGTATGTGATCTTTTCACACACACGTGTGACTTAGGGTCTTCCATAGCCTAAGTTCAGGTGCGGGTTTGCTGATTATTAGTCTTAGACTGATCCTTCCTCTTTCTGTCACTCATATTCACTCTTCTACAACCTATTAGGTCACACATCTCATACATATTCAGATTTCTATTCCTACATCCATCGCAACGGACACCCCTGTCCATCGCGATCGACAAAAAAATCGCGATTGACACCCCATTTCGACGAGATTCTTGACCATCGCGACGTATAGAGGCCCGATCAAGACATAAACATGAAAAAATCCAAAAAATTCCATCCATCGCGACTGACAGGCCACGACGGACTGCCAGTCCATCGAGATCGACAGGAGCCCATCGCAACCGATAGTAGTCCATCGCGAACGACATCCCCAGTCCATCGCGACCGACATCCCCAGTCCATCGCGATCGACACCCCTATCCATCGCGATTGACACCCATCAATCGCGATTGACACGTGTCCATCGCGACTGACAGGCCACGACGGACAGCTCTGTCCATCGCGATTGACAGCCTAGTCGATCGCGATTGACAACCATTTTCGGCCTAGTTTTTAGGGTTTTTTAATTTGAAGAATTTGGCTAATTTTTTGCATGAATATTGGACTTTAGAGCACACAGGGAGGCCATAAGCAAAGAGTTTGAGAAGACCCTGTTTGTTTGTCATCCTGTTTGAACCCTATTTTAGCCCTAGAACCCTGAACTGGCATAACTTTCTCATACGAAATCCGTTTGCTGTGATTTTTGTTTTGTTGGAAATTGACCATATCCAGGGGGAACAAAACCAAGGTATCCCTAGAATTGTTTGCCATAAACACAGAGGGCAGTTTGATATCTAAATTGCATGGATGGAAGTGATTTGCTAAGTCATTTGAATCTAAGTGTTGAGCTAACTTTGGGACTTCTACAGGTCCACTGAGAGCTTTAGGAGGCGTCCAAAGCAAGGGCATTCCGCAAGCTTGAGAACGGGGTTCTTGAGCACCGAAGAGCAAGGGATCAGCAAGTGAAGTTGGAACACTCACAACTCCCTCTGTCAATTCCTAGCTTAGGCTAAGTGCGAATAGTGCTAGAAGTAAGTCAGGGCGACGATAGGCATCTATCAAGTTGAAGCCTACCTAAATACTCAAGTTCAAGCTAAAACATAATCTATGTGTGATCGATAACTTTAAAGGAAAGGAACTTAACAGGGAACGATCAACCGAAACAGCGAAAATTAACTTAAGTATTCCTGGCGACGTGATAGCAGACAAGATCATAAACACGATAATCAACTAAAGAGAACCAAGTGACTGATACAAATTGATCAGCAACGAGGCTATACCTTGGGTCAAAATTGGGATTGCTCAGCTAAGCATATGAACCTTAGATCAGGACGACACCTAGGGAGAGATAGAGAGAGTCTGAGGTCTTCAGAGGCTAGTGTCAATCATACTGCTAGGTCTTGGGCCCAACAGTTGAGACATCATTCGTACTACCCTAGCTCTGAGACTAGTGAGTCAGAGATGTCTCAAGGTATGGAGAGACCCACCAGAAGTTTAGGTGTGCCATACTTACATAGGGTAGAAGGCCCCTACAAGACGCAGCTGGAATACTTTAGGACCAACCGATTAGGTGCTAGCATCTATGAGGATGGCCTAGGAAGATTTGTGGTCCAGATCAAAAACCCAGATCAACCCATTGGACTAGAACGTCCAACAATCAAATTTGAAAATGGTGCATACTTGGACAAAGAAGGAACCATATACATAGTCACCAGTCATCCAGATAGGATAGATGAATTTGGTAATGTGATCCCAGAGATAGACATAGGTGACCTAGAGCAAGGAAACATGGGTGTAGAACCTAAAACTCCTCGAGGCAAATCAGTGCTTACTAAAATTATCACGCCAGAATGGATTTCCCACGACAATAAGAGCATAGACCTGCTTTTAAACCGAGAAACCGATGAAGCCTTTTGGAGGTATAAGCGTGTTCAGCCTAATGAGATAGGAACGATCACGATCTATGAGTTCGAAGATCCTGATAGCCCAGGCAAAGTGACCTATTTAGACCATACTTCGGAGAGGATCTTTGTGGTCACCGAGCATGGAAGGCATGCCTACACTTGGAAGGGAGAATTTATTTTTCCCCAACCAAGACAAGCTCATGGAGCTCAAAGAGACAAAAGTATAGATAGACCTGAGGTAAGCTTTGCCAACCCAATAGGAAGACAACGGATGCGAGCAGAGACGGATAGAGAAGAAACAAAGAGAACTAGAGTTCCAAGGAACCTAAGAAATGCTGATGATTTTCCTTTGCCAAGGACAAGGGAACACACCAGAACCTTGAGACCTACACAGCTGGTTAAGTCCATGAAGAATTACTTCGATGGCACTAGAGATCCATACGATCATGTAGCCGAGTTTAGGCAAGTTTTGAGAGCTGAACAAGTCGAGGACCTATTCATGCAATATAATGCCTTTGGTCTAACCCTTAGGAACACCGCTCTTACGTGGTTTCAACCACTAAATGAGAGACACTTCAGGAACATAGACCAACTTCTGGAGGCATTCATTATTGAATTCTCTAAGAGTGGCATAAGGCATAACACTTCCTCACTGATTCATAGCTTCAAGCAAACCCCTCAAGAGACGGTTAGACTTGCAGGAAGAAGGTTTAGGCAATACCTAGAGAGATGTCCTGTTTCGGAGTTACCCACACCAGCCAAACAAGTGGCTTTATTCCTAGATGGACTGCTAAGTACAAAGTTGAGATCTTATGTGTACTTGAAAGACCCTAGGACCATAGAAAGTGTGTACGCATGTGCATTGACATTGAAGATAACCTAGGGGAGGAATTAGAACTGTCAAAAATCTACAAAGATCCAAATAGTTCTACTAGCCTCTCTTCCACATAGTCTACATCTATTGAGGAACTGGCCGAGAAAGTAGCTCATAAATTAGGAGTCTCAAGTAAACAAATTCCAAGATTTTCCCTAGTGAAAAGATGCTATACTTGTGGAGGTGACCATATGGCGAACGTATGTCCCATTATGGCTCAACCCCAGGTGAACCCTAGTAGCCAATATTGCACCATAGAATGGAGATACACAAATCACACAACACAAGACTGCCCATACAATAAGCAAGCAATTAGGCAAACCTACCCTCAGCCCTATCCACAACAGGGAAGATATCAGAACCAGTACCCAACACAATAGTATGCTAGGCCTCAACAAACCTACCAACCACAATATCAGGCCCAGCAGAGACCTCAACCAGTGCTAGCCCAACAACCTCCAGCTTCAGCCAATGTGATCCCAGTAAAATATGCAGCTACAGAAGAGAACCTGAATAGAGCCATAGTGCCAGTAACACCATTGCTTTCAGAAAGTGACCCTAGCGATCATAGCTTTGATTCTACACATATTGATAGCCCCCACGCTTATTACATGCAGTCTCCTGAACATGGTGAGTCCTACTATAGTGAAGAACCGAGTGAACCTAGTTGGGAGCCAGATTACGCAAATGTCATGTACGCAAACCCCAACTCTAGACCTCAACCTAGACAGGCACGACCCCCATTCCCTAGAGGACCATGCTATAGATGTCAAGGAGATCACCTCATTCGTGATTGCCCCATGCCTGCACCTACACAACCCCAACCAGTAACGATCCAGGGCTTTTGCCAAGATTGTGGAAAGGAGCATCTCTTACGAGCTTGCCCAACGAATCCCAATAATATGCCAAAAATCACTCCTATTAATGTTATTGGGTTAGTTGTAGACTCCACAGGGAGTGTGACTTCCATTGCACCAGTGCAAGTGGTCACTAAAGATCAAGCCCTGCAGCAGAACCAAAGTTTAGGCCAGGAAAAAAGTGCTGAGGTTAGTGAAACTGAGAGCATGTCTAAGAAGAGGACTAGAGCTTGGAGAGATAGCCGAGAAAGATGAAAAGGCAATGGGCCAAGAAGATGTGCGAGCTCGAGGAAAGCCTAAGAAAAACGAGAGCCAAGATAATTGAACTTACATCTCAACCTCCCTCTCACACTACATCACCACCATCATTCCCATCTCCATCCAATCCACCACCTTCTAACCCGCCTCATGCGACCGCACTACCCCCTAGAGTAGGATCAGTTTTAGCAGATTCCACTCCCGAGGACCTAAATATGATGCTTAAGGCATATCATGCCAAAATCCAAGAAGGGCCAAACGTAACCGATCATGAAAAGTGTTACCCTACAGAGGAACTAAAGCTTGAACGGACCAAAATTTCTGCTAAGATGGTGGAATTGGCTCAAACCATGTTTGAAGCCAATCGCCTCTTTAACATCTCTAGTTCAGCTAAGATGTAGTTGCACTTTGATGGACTGCTCGAAAGAATGGAAAGGATGATTGCACAATCAGAAAAGGAACCCACCTCTCCAGGTAAGGGCAAGGCAAGTGAGAGAGTAAGCCTTCCTACCCAGGAAGCCTATGTACCCAACTCCACAGAGCCAGACACATCCTGTTCTATGAAAAGTACACACCAGAGTTCTTGTGAGAGATTCAAGAAGAGAAATGGGCTAAAGAGAGTGAAGTCCCTCCTCCCTTTGAACTTGTGGATGACGCGCATGATCAATTTCCACAAGATATTCCCTCCATTTATGGAGAGCAGGAGAGTGCACAATGTCAAGAGAGATTAGACTTTGAGTCTAATTCTTTACATGCATTACCCCACTTCTACTTGTATGAGAGTACCCACAGCTATGGTACAAAAGGAAGACTCAGTCATACCTAGGGACACAGAGGTAGTGAAAAACACTAAAGTGCAGTGCAATCTCACTTTAGAAGAGCTACTCAAGGTTAGGTGAGAACTATGGAAACATGTAGCCAAACAGGTACCAGAGATAGCTAAACCGCGTTCCCAGGTAGGATCTCATAGAACAGTGCTAGAAATTCCTCTAGACAAGATAGGAGATATGAGTGAAGGTGAAGAAGGAAACACCTATCTTCCCATCACCCATCAAGGATACACAACCAATGCAATTCTGGACTCAGGTGCAGGAGTTGCAATTGCTACCACTTCCCTATGGAAGCGTTGGGGCAAGCCAGCACTTAGGCCAACGAGAATGAAATTGCAGATGGCTGATGGTCACATAGAAAGACCCTTAGGACTGCTTGAAGGAATAACTCTCACTACTGGTGGTGTAGAGTTTGAGCACACATTTGCTATCTGTGACTTTAGCAAGAACCAGGCCTATGAGATGATTTTGGGAAGACCATTTATGCGACAGTTGCAAGTGGTACATGATTGGGGAACCAATTCCTTGTATTTGCAACACTTAGGTGTCACGACCAAAGTGAATCTCAAAGATTACTCTCATAGAGATGTCCCTCCTATCCAATGGAATCCCATCCATAGAGCCAAAGGTGATACTGAGTCGGTGCATTCCATAGGATCAGGATCCTCATGGATGCATGAAGACACCCACTTACGGATGTGCAAAGTGGTAGTAGAAGAGGAGAAGAGAGAAAAAGCAAGAGAGGTAGGTGAGAAAGAAACCCATAGATTAATTCAAGACCCAGCCTATGCACGTGTAGTATTCTCGGATGAAGAATATGAACCTCATGGTTGGGCAAAAATTTTAGCAACCATGGATGTAGCCATCAATGAAGAACAATGGACACCCCACTGTGATGAGGATGGCTATGAAATTTCAGTCTTCTCCATAGAGCCAATCATGGGAGATTCGTTTTTAGAAGAATGCGAACCTAGCCCTGATGCATTTGAGGATGCGAGCGACTCCGATCTAGAGTCAATCATTATGGACCCACCTTTTGCATCAGATGAAGAATACTTCTATGAAGTAGAATTTCAACCCCAAAGACATGGAGAGCTTACAAATGATGTAAGGTTAGCCACACAAGTGACCCCTAAGGATGAAGGAAAGAAAAGAAAGAAGACAGAAGTCACACCAGAAGAGGAAGAATCTTTGTTTGAGGTCCCTGAAAACTTTAAAAAGTATGAGATAAATGATAGAAGAGTCATGGTAAGGATGCCAAAAGGTGAGGCGCAATCAGGGGAGGCCTATGATAACAAAGAAACCACCAACAAAGTGGTTGTAGCCATTGAAGAAGGAGAAGAAAGATGCACGTACATAGGCCATGAACTAACAGAGGAAGAAGAGCATGTGTTAATAGCTTTGCTAAGAGAATACAGAGAGGTATTCGCTTGGAGTTACAAGGACTTGAATGGTGTTGACCCAGGCATATGCTCACACAATTCCCTTGACCTCAGACGCTAAACCCTCTAAGCAAAAGCCATACACCTATAACGATAACTACACTGCTAAGATCAAGGAGGAGATAGATAGACTGGTGGAAGCTGGATTTATTTGTGAAATTGAGCACACTGAGTGGGTATCCCCCATGGTAGTGGTGCCTAAGAATAATGGAAAGTTACGTGTGTGCATTAACTTGAAAAAGGTTAATGCCGCCACTATTCGCGATAACTATCCGCTTCCTATCACTGAGCATCTACTAGAAAGAGTAGCGGACAAGGAAGTATACAATTTCCTTGATGGATTTTTGGGCTACAATCAGGTAGCCATAGCTCCAGCAGATCAGCATAAGACAACTTTTGCCACAGACTGGGGCATATTCGCCTTTAGCATAAGACAAATTTTGCCACAGAGTGGGGCATATTTTCCATGTATTTAAAGAATTCTTGAGGAAGAATTTAGAAGTCTATGTTAATGATCTTTGTGCGCATTCCAACATTAGACAAACACATATACCTGAGCTTAGGCAAATCTTTGACAAATGTAGAGAATATCAAGTCTGCTTGAACCCAGAAAAGTGTGTTTTCATGGTCAGGCACGGCAAGATTCTAGGACACATAGTGTCAAAGAATGGCTTATCTATAGACGAGGAAAAAGTTAGAGCTATTGCAGAGCTACCTAGGCCAAGGAATGTCAAGGAAGTACAAGCTTTCATGGGGCATTGTGTTTATTACCAACGTTTTATACATATGTATGCCATCATTGCAAAGCCTCTGTACGGACTTTTAACCAATTTCGAGTGGACTCAAGAATGTGAGAACTCCTTCAATAAGCTCAAAAGAAGATTGTGTTCAGCACCAATCTTGACCACACCAGATTGGAATAAGCCCTTTCATGTTCATGTAGATGCATCCAATTATGCTATTGGGTGTGTGCTTGCACAACCTACTGGTGAAGATAATATGGATCTTCCAATTGCCTATGCTAGTAGACAGTTGAATGCAGCTGAACGAAATTATACCACCACTGAACGAGAGGGATTAGGCATGGTATATGCAGTTAAAAAGTTTAAACACTATTTGCTTGCAAATAAGTTTAAATTTTTAACCGATCATCAGGCATTATTGTACTTGGTAAACAAACCATGCAATACAGGCTGATTAGTAAGATGGTTCCTCTTGCTAATGGAATATGACTTTGAGGTTGTGGTGAGGAAAGGCAAGACTCACTTGAGAGCAAACCACCTCTCTAGGCTCACATCTGGAGAAGCCCTGCAAGGAGTATCAGATGACCTTCCTGATGCTTACTTGTTTAATTTGGAAGTTGTACCTCAGTGGGCTAAGCCATTAGTGCTAGTGTTGACATACGGGCCTAACCACCCAATCATAAACACTCAAGATAGGGAGGTAGTAAAAGCCCAGAAGTACCATATCATGGCAGGAAGTATGTACAAGCATAGAGATCAAGGGATCCTAGCTTGTTGTGTGGAAGAGGACGAGTACGCAAAATGGTTGCAATTAGCACATGTAGGTGCATTAGAGCAACACCATTCGAGGCAAAGAACTTTACAGACACTAAGGAGATTCGGAGTGCATTGGCCGACTATGGAAGCTGATGTCCAAAAGTTGTGCAAGGAATGCCCAATCTGTTGCACTAAACCACCTGTGGAACATGCCACTCTTTATCAAGTGTCCATAGTGCCAGATTGGAGTGAACCATTAGTAGCCTTCTTGAGGACGAGAACATTCCCTCAAAATATGACATTGGCCAGACAAAGAAGTTTGGAACAAGAAGCCCTAGACTACTCACTTATTGGTGATAATTTATACAAGCGTGGTAAAGATGGTTACCTAAGATTGTGTGTCCATGAGAGTGAATACCTTAAGATCCTCCAAACGGCTCACCAGGGTGTGGCAGGAGGACATTTTGGTCCAGATCGGGTGATCAAGGCCATACTATTTGTAGGTCTTTGGTGGCCGACCCTTCACATGGATGCACATACCTATGTGAAGAGGTGTGATGTTTGTCAGCGAACTCATTATCCTATACGCGAAGATGAGATGCCACTGAAACATATGATGGGTGGACGTGCATTCTCTAAGTGGGGAATAGATTTTGTCGGTCCTATTAATCCCCTAGCTAAGGGTTCACATGCTGAATATATCATTGTGGCCACAGACTATCTAACCAAGTGGGTGGAGGTAAAAGCCACCACGAAGAACGATGCTCAAACGACAGGTAAGTTCTTATTTGAGAATGTGTTCACAAGATACGGGCTACCTATTGAGCTAGTAAGTGATAGAGGCACTCACTTCTTGAATGAAGTTATTGAAAATCTTCTCCAAGAATTCTTGGTAGTACATAAGAAGTCTGCCCCTATCATCCACAAGCTAATGGTCAAGCCGAAAGTACAAATACGATTCTATGCAATGTGCTGACTAAATTGTTAAATAATAAACACTTTGATTGGGACAAATAGCTACACCATGCTGTTTGGGCATATCGAGTTGCCTATAAAACGGTACTCCAAGCCACACCCTTTCAGATGGTGTTCGGTCAAAATGCAGTGCTATCATTGGACTTCTTGATACCTACACTGAAAGTAGCACAGAAGCATGAATGGACGGGTCATGAACTCTCTTGGAGGATTTTTGATATAGAACGACTAGGTGAAACGAGATTAAGAGCCGCAGCAGGAATATATGCAGCTAAGAAAAGACAGAAGGCATACTTTGACGCCCACGTTAAGGATAAAGGCTTGAAGGCAGGAGATTTAGTTTTAGTCTATACATTGAAGCAACATGCGAGAAAATTAGAGAAGCGTGGCTATGGACCTATGATCATAAATAGGATCTCAACGAGTGGAGCAGTACAACTGGCCACCTTAGAAGGCGATATTCTCCCGAGCTACATCAGCGGATGCAGAGTCAAGTTATATCAAGAACCCCTGACTCAAGAGATGCTAAATCGACTCAACATTGCCAAGAAATGCAAGGAAGAAGAAAAGCGAATTCGAGAAGAGGCACAGGCAAAAGCTTTGGAATGCATCCGAAGAATGAAGTTGAGAAGACAGGGTAGAGATCAGCCTAGGACAGATGACTATGCGCACCCAGGATATCATATGGCTATGTGTGAAGTTTCAGGCATTAGCTCTAATAGAATAATTGATCGACGTCCTTTTGTGACTTTAGAGATAGGACAAGGACAGAGTGCAAGGACTGTACGGGCCTTGATTGACTCAGGAGCAGCCACTAGTGTGGTGAGACTCTCTTACTGTCAAGAATTGAAATTACAAGTCAATCCTATAGAATCATATCTCATAGGATTGGGAGGTGTTGAAACCCCTTGCATGGGCGAGGTGGAACTTCCCATCTACATTCAAGATGTTTTGATGACAGTTAAAGTACTAGTGTGTCAAGACGCGGATCTCACTGAACCTCTTGTCTTGGGTCAAGACTCGATCTATGATCATGCAGTTAACCTAAACCTAAGAAGTGGACTTCTTCAGGTATGGTTAAATCAGAGTCAAATTATAGTTGAGTTAGACAATGGAGCACTCAAGGAACTAGGAAAGGCACACACTCCTAGTCCTTCCAGGAGTACACATGAAGATGACGATGCTATTCTTGTTCAAAACTATGTGATGCAGAGGGAGGATTCTCTCAAGAAAGAAGTCACAGATACAAAGGAACTCCCTTCTTTTCCAAAGACCAGAGGGATACGGCAACCATAGGCAGATCAAATACAGAAGAAGCAGACTACCTATGCTCGAAGCCAAAAGAAAGTACGGAGCAAAGTGTCCCAGCCACCAAAACAAATGTGGGTGCGGAAAGGCGAGCATCATGATGCGGTCAAGTCGCAACCAGTGACTCAACTTCCTAATAGTGATCAATGACACGACACTAATAAGAAGTCTTCCAAAGATTGTTCTGTGAAAGTGAAGTCTATCTGGGTACCCAAGAAGTCGATGAAGGCTGACCCACAATCAAGACAAATTTGAGTGCCTAAGGCTTGCTTGTGGGCTCAAATAGCTACACAAAAACCACACCCCTTACTCACTCGAACAGCTGATACCCACTCTTTTACATCACACACGAACACATCTTCACCCATGAGCACGAGTAGAATCACTGGTAAATGGGTCCCTAAAAAGCCTCATTTCCAAGTTGACATTTTGATCAAGCCCTTTAGAGTCTCCAAAAAATCAAAACAGAGTGTCATCCACTACGTTTGGCAACCCAAGCCTTGTAATAAACCCCCTAACCCATTTGTATAGCCACTTCTACTTACCAACTGCATCCACACTGCACCCGAACCCCCAATTAGCTCCGAGGTATTCAGCATCACCTAACCACACTGCACACTCACATCCACGCGAGCACTAACTAACCAACTAACTACATCACAATTCATCAAGCTAATGTTGTAACGGGGACATAGTGTCATTTTGTGTCCATTGCAATGTTAACATTTATTCATATATTCTCACAGAACCGGCAGCAATTTCTTCAACATGGTTGAGGCTGTAGGAACAAGCTCTCAAGCAGGAATGAGCCAGCAAGTGGTGGATTTAAACAGTTTACCCATTCTACCTGAGACAAATGAAAGACCAGAAGAGTTGCAGGCCATCAAAATCATACAAGTAGTAGACCCCCCCAGTGGCCATACCATGCCTGTAGGAAAAGCTTCCCACTGGTTTGGTGAAGTTGCAGGACCCTTGGGAGAGGGATCATACCTATGGGAGTCAGAGTTGGACTTCAATGGGAAGCAGGGTAAAGACCATTTCTTTACAAGGGAATTTGAAAAGTTACAAAATGCAGACGGTCTATGTCCGGTATGGGAGAAGGCAGGATTGGATGCATACTTCAGTGCCCAGCTCCCAAAGCCTGACTTCATGCGATGCTATTATTTCATCAATCTCTTGACTCCAAGTAAGAACCCAAAAGGTGCAAGCTCATTTGTGCTCCCATCTTTGACAAAAGGAAATGAGCTCAAAAGGTTTAGGCTCTCTAACAACTTAGTGAGAGAGGCCCTAGATATGCACGGAATGCGTTTTCCAACAGAAAAAGAGACTTTGGTGCCTGATTACATGAAGAATCGAAGCCTCACCAAGCTCAAGGACATGGTGGCCATGACGCCTAAATTATATTGCAATACACCTTCGCATGTGCATGCAACACTTTGCTTTTCCTGCCCAAGATAGATTCACCATGCCGCCCAAGAAGATATGGTTTAGTTTGTATCTGGTAGAAACGCAGAGCCTCACCATCAACTTAACCCACTCGATAATTGATCAGATACACCTAGCCCACAAACGATGGCCGCAGGAGCATGTTTTATATGGATGTTGTGCTCTGACCAGAATCATTTATAGGTGTTTGGCTTATGACATCCCGATTCAACGGGCCCTGATGTGGAATCGTGTAGAGCAGTTTAGAGGCCGGACATCCACTGTACCCCCTTCTAAGAAGATGAGAGGAACTGTCCAAGTCCCTTGTGCTCAACCACGTGGAGCCACCTTAACACCGGATGTTACCCCACCACCCCAAAGATTTCAGCCATTCACACTAGGACTTCCAAGGCGCAACACTGATGGCCCTAATTTGATATTTCCCCCCATCCCAACCAATCTTGAATTTCCTGGTGGCGCACCTTTGGAAGAACTCACCAATGAAGACTTTGAACAACTGTTAAGAGACATAGATCTTGACGCTGAAGAGGAACAACAAGTGGACAATGTTCAAACGCAGGCAACAACCTCCCAAGCACCTGTTACCACAGTTGAAACAGACAAAGAGGACGATGAAGATGAAGAATCTGAGGAAGATGAGGAGGAATATGACCATGGACATCAAGATGAGCAACAGGAAGTGCCAGAACTGGTAGGTGCACCTGCATACACAGCTCAACTACAAAGGTTATACGACACGATCAAAGCAGTGCAAGAAAGGCATCAACTCTCCCTTGCATTAGGCCAAGCCTTGATGCAAGAAATGCTCGAAGATGACGGAGTGGATCAACATTTTATTGACACCCTCAAATTAGTGTTAGAATCTTTAGGAGTTCCGAAGGCTGTCCACACAGCTGTACGCCAGTCTGTGAGATATGACAAATGCAGAGTCGACACATTACCACGAGCAGGTAATACTATCAGGATACCCATCATAGAGCCAGAAGTAACCATTGAAACCAGAGCTACCCCCACCACCACCACCATTGAGCTCTCTGCTGAAACTTTTGTTCAAACATCACCCATCTCACCCCCGCACCCCCTTTCCCCACCTTCTCCCCACCTCCTACCATGGAAGAAATGACAGTCATCACCTCTACCTTCACTTACAACGCAACATCATCCACATCCTTCTCATTTCAAGAGCCAACCTCACAAGAAACCCTCTTCTCTTCCATCACCAATCCCTTGTACACTTCGCCCTTTCTGTCCCCCAAACCCATAATTGGCCACCCCATAATTCTGAGTGTGGTTGGAACCCCCGCACCCATGAAAGGCATCCTTTGTTTCCTAGCTTATCCCCCACTACGGGTACCCACATTCCATGACCCACACTTTCCACTTGCCCCCTACACCTCATTCAACCCAACCGCACCACCCCAATACCCATCCTTCATGGAACCATACATCCGCACTCCAGTATCTCAGAGGCACACTCCCAGATGTTCGCAACAACATCAATCTACACTAACACCACACTCACTTCACCTACCATCCCAACTTACATGGTAGCCCCTGTACACACCACTTTGTTTGACCCAATGGACATTTCACCAACCACAGCACCTCTCCCCACAATTCCACCATCTCCCCCTCCCGTACCCCCCACCTCACCACTCACCACATCATTGGCAGACATAGCATTCACTACCACCCTTCCCATTCCCACCTCCCATGCATTCCAAACTTTCCCCCTTGCATCTCATAATGTAAATAGCACGTTGAATACATTACTTCAGTGTGCACATCAACTACAACAAGAATACCATCAATTGGAAGAACGTACCGCGATCCTCCAGGCAGAATCTCAGTGCCTACAGGCTAGAGTCAACACTCTAGAAGCTGATTACCAAAGGCTCCTAGCAGAACATACCACTTTAGAGCAGGCTCACACAGAATTGGAATCAAAGATATCGACGGTGGATGATAAAGCAGTGAAGGAACTGGAAAGTGTGCTCGAGGCACAAATGATATCCAATGCTACACTTAGATGCAATCTTGGGCTATTATGGAAGCATATGGCAGCAGAATTACAGGAGAACAAGCTGCTTCAGCAACAAAACCAAGACAACTTTGAAGCAGCTATGGAAGGAATCGGAGGAGCGGCCATTAGCCCTACCAAGTATAGAGCAGTCCCATAAGAAGATATTTGCATCTTACTTGAGGAGCATGCGAAGTTTTTGGATTCATATGAAAAGTTCGAGGTTGAATGTGTTGACCTAAAGAAGCAGATAGCTAGTGCCCCTACAGCTCAACAGGAGGCAGTAATCTTGCAACACTACAGAAGAAGTAGAGACCCTCCGGAAGCAATTGGCATAACTCCAAGCACGTCTCTTACCATATGAAAGGCCACCCTCCCCAGCTGAAGAACCAGAACCTGATACAGTAGTGGAAATCCCAGTGGATGATAGCTATGAAGAACCATATGAACCCATGCCAACACCTGGCGGTCGAGTTACAGAAGAAGGACAGGACACTTTAGAAATTGGAGTCCCTGATTGGGTCAAAAGGGTTGAGAAAGTGGGAAACACACATGATGATCGTGTCGCCGTGCAAATCCAATCCCTCACAAATCTGGAAGAAACTGTTCTTCCATCTTCTTACTTTCAGCATCTATCCCACCAACGGTTAATCACAACCTCAAAGACGCAATACATGCCTTACTATGTCTTGCTACATGATTATAATGCAGAAGTTAAAAGACATACGGGAAAGGAGCCCACATTTGCCACTCAATTTGAGCCAGAGGACTTATCGAAAGATACACATGCTGGCTCGATTTTTCAACCTAATTGGCATGCACGGTTACTAACTGATTACCCTGAGATGATGAGCACCTGGGCAACCATGCCACTGTATATCAAGTATAATCCATGCTACTGCCAATTGGTACGTCGCAGATCATGGCAAGCATTTGCAATCAAGGTACCCAACAATAAAGAATGCTCGGCATGGGTCAACTATCCATATTTTGCTCCACCTCAAGGAACCCGAACCGTAGCATACATGATATCCACAATTCGACACTGGTCTATGCGTCTAAAGAATGTACCCGACATAGCTGCAAAAATGTGTATGAAAATATTTGAGCTCATGACAAATGTCTTCAAAACCTTTCGGAATGTACAGGCTCCATACATCTCTGCCCCCGGATTCTCTCAAGGTAACAAGGATTTAGTCTACGACATGAGCCAGACTCCCTCGGTCAACATAATCTTTGCCTGGCATGCACGAATAAAGTATTTACCCGCATGCTTCAAACAAACCTTTGAAGAAATGTTCTCTACAGGGTTCTGGGAATATCACTCAGAAATTTTCATTCCCAAGCCAACACATTTGCTACATCTATTTGCACTAGAACAAGCCATCCATGCAGATCAGCTACGTCTGCCACATTCGGACATTCCAGGACGAATTGATTGGGATTGCATGATGACAGACTTGGCGAGAGGACTACGTATACAAGAACATCGGCTTGCCACTCATGTTGTGGAATATTACATCCAACACTCCTAGCAACAAGGGTCTATCAGGGACGACAGATGCGAGAGAGGGGGGAGGTGTTGAGAGTAGTCAGGGCACCCAAGGACTAACGAGGCAAGGAAGCCAGCGGAGAGAGTCATAGCAAAGCGAAGGATTAATTAGACAAAACAGTCAACGCAGATCTGGCAGATAGGCCCTTCAAATGATTTTTCCAAATCAACATCTTTATAACAGTGATTCTCATCACCAACAATCATTGTAAATACCATGTAAATACCATTTCATATTTTTGTAGCTCCATTTTGTGCAAGCCAAGGAGTCCTTGAGCTTGAGGAGCTTTAGAAGTAGCTACCTATCAAGTTTCACATTTTTTAGACTCAGTTTGAACCTCCAAATAGGCCAGAGAACCTAATTTTTAACTAGGCCGGACACTAGGTCTGGACAGGGCCAAAAACTAGTCAAAAACTATAAATAGAGCTAGAGAGCTCATTTTTGGGGTTAGCTTGTAATAGATTTGAACTTGTATGAGCATTTTGGAAGTAATCTAAGGAACTCCATTGTCTTTCTCTTTGTCTTGCCATGTGTGCGTGTGTGTGTGTATGTGTGTGCATGTTGGTGTGCTTCTCACTCACGCACTTGTGCCATCACTTGCTCAAGGTCATCATACCATCCTCCGTCTTCCCGGATTGACATTAAAGGAGGTGCTACTCATCACTGAGCTACAGTTACTCATGAAAAAACATTGATCTTGAAGGTATGTGGTCAACCTATGGTTCCATGCCCTAGGTACCTGTTTCAATCCATAAATAGCTTTGTCCAGTTTACATACATATGTTACCTTTCTTGGGTCCTCATAGCGAGGAGGTTGTGATATGTACACCTCCTCTGAAATCCAACCATTTAGAAATGCATTTTTTACATCCAACTGATACATGTTCCAATTTTTTGATACAACCATACTTACCAATACCCTGATGGTTGGCATTTTGGCCACAAGTGAGAAGGTCTCTTCATAATCAACCCCTTGGGTTTGTGCAAAACCGTTAGCTACAAGTGTAGCTTTGTACCTGCTTATTGATCTATCAGAATTCCTTCTAATCTTATAGATCCATTTAGAACCAATTACCTTCATAGACTCCTTCTTTGGTACTAGTTCCCAAGTATCATTCTCCTTGAGTGCTTCAATTTCCTCATCCATAGCTTCCTTCCATTCTGCCTTGGTCTTTGCCTCTTTATATGATTTTGGTTCTTCAATTGACAAGTCTTTTGCAAGATAAACAAAGTTCTTAGTAACTTGGGAAGTGTCATACCCATATCTCATTGGTTTCTTTCTCTCCCTTTGTGATCTTTTGATTGCTTGGTTGGATGATTCAAGTATATCCTCTAATTTCTTCATCTTGACTTTGCCTTTGGACTTCCATGCTTTGAACTCTTCTAAGTTGATGATGTCCTCATCATCTGAGTTGATATCTTTATTCTGAGTAGGCTCCTCCTTAGTGAGGCTTGGAAACTCCTCTTCCAAGTCATAAGGTAGCGCTTTCATTATCAAACCAAGAGTCATTCTCATGAAAGACAACATCTCTACTGACCATGAATCCCTTGTTTGAAGGGTTGTAGAACTTGTATCCTTTCTGATTTAGATCATACCCTATGAAGATGCACTTCTCTGCCTTAGGGTCTAGCTTACTTCTTATCTGAGAAGGGATATGCATATAAGCTATACATCCAAAGATCCTGCAATGATCAAGTGAAGGTCTTTTACCATGCCATGCTTCATATGGGATCATCCCATCAAGTGATTTGGATGGCAACCTGTTTACAAGATAAGTTGCAGTAGATACACTCTCTACCCATAAGTAGTTAGGTAATTTCTCATTCAACGATGACCTAGCTGTTTCAATAATTAATCTATTTCTTCTCTCTGCCACCCCATTTTTCTCAGGGGTATACCTTGTTGTAATTTCTCTCTTGATTCCTCTGTCCTTCAAGAATGCATCAAACTCATTTAAGAAGTACTCACCTCCTCCATCTGACCTTAGCCTTTTTAGATTTCTCCCTATTTGATCCTCAACAAGTGCAAGATAATTTTTAAAGCAGTTGAATACTTCATCTTTGTGCTTCATAAAGTACAATACAGCCCACCTACTGTAATCATCAATGAAAGATATATAATACCTTGATCTAGAGATTGAGGGATCCTTACTTGGTTCCCATACATCTATATGGAAAAGCTTTAGGTAGTCCTCATGCATGTAGCCTTTTCTTGAGAAGGGTAACCTCTAAGATTTTCCAAACTAACAAGCACCACATGTATAAATCATGTGTTGCTTGGATACATTAGGTATCCCAAGCACACATTGATCACTACATATTTGTTTCAAGGTTCTTTCACCAACATGCCCTAATCTGTTGTGCCAAATTTCAAGCTCTGAAAGTGTTTGATCTTTGTAGCTATAGAGTGCAATATTTCTTCTATCTTCAAGTTCAAAAGTGAATAATCTACATATCTTTTATCCTTTGGAAATTCTCTTGAATCCATGTTAGGGATCCTCCACAAATGCTCCATATTGTTTGAACCTAACCTGCAAACCTTTTTCCACAATGTGTCCAACACTGATCAGATTCTTGGTAATTGTTGGTACATATAGAACCCTACTCAACGGATTCTTGTTTCCATCAGAGGTCTTAACATTCCCTACTTTAATCACTGGGTGATCTTGCTCCTCTGTGTAGTTGTAATCTTTTCTGGATTTGTATCCTTCTTAGTAGTTGCTATTGTAATTGTTGTTGTAGTTGTTGTTGTATCCTTGGTGATGATTGAATCTTCCTCTTGATTGTGTATATCCACCTCTTTGATATCCTCTACCTCTCTGATTCTTGAAGTTCCTGAAACACTCATCTGTAGTATGATTTGATAAACCACAAATATTGCATGGTGACAAGTTATAGGATCCCCCCTTACCTTGCTTACCTCCTTTGCCCCTTGCTCTTGAGGTTCTCCCTCTCCCTGCATAGTTGGCTTGGGAGGTAGTTCCTTCATCTTCAACCTTTTTGTTCTTCCCTTTCTCTTTGGACTTACTTTTATCAGTGTATAGGGCAGAAGAGCTATTAAATTTTGATGAATCTCCATTCTTTTTGAGCTTGGATTCATGGGTGAATAGTTGCCCCATGAGAGTGGTAAGTTGTGGAATCTGCATGTCCATGTACAAGTCCATGGCAGCTTTGAAGCTCTCCCATTTGTCATCAGCTTTAATACCATTGATTACTTTCTTTACAATCTATTCCTCTTCAATTTCTTATCCTATGGTTGCCAACTGATCTGCTACATCTTTGACTTTGGTCACATAATCTAAGATATCTTGCTTAGGTTGCTTTCTTTGAGTGGTGAAATCAATCCACAATTGGTTCTTCCTAGCCTTTGTGTTGGAAGAGAAATAAGAAGATAATGTTTCCCAAGTCTCTTGGGATGTCTTACAATTCCTAATATGTGGAAGAAGAAAGTCAGAGATTGAGTTAAGTTCGACCGTGCTAATGCATCCTTGGCACACCATGTGTTGAGTCTTTCATTCTCCTCTCTTGTAGGTTGTCCTTTGCTCCTGAATATGGGCATCTCCTCATCTCCTCCGATGTATCCATAGAGGCTACTTCCTTTTAAGTATGTCTTCATCCTCAAGGACCATGCTTGGTAGTTGTTCCTGTCCAATTTATCAATGAAAGAAGGGAAACCATCTCCCATTTTAGCTTAGCTTTGCTCTGATACCATTGTTGGGATAGATGGATGGACACTCCAAGAAATGAGTAGGTACTGTCATATCCTGCTTAGTACTAGCCCCTTGAAGGTTCAGAGATGATGTGTGGGACTTCTTAGCTTTCCAATGATACTAAATAAGTGTCTATGTACTTTGGAAATAATGTATGAAAAGATTGAATCAAAACAGACTACTTCCAATTAGAAGAATCAATGAAAACCTTCTATTTTTAATCATATACCTACTACTCTTATGCTTAGTGCTACAAGTATAGTAGGAATTGGAAAAATTCCATTTAGAGGTATCTAACTAGATTAGTAAGCTAATGATTCCAAGTGGAATTACTTGAAATGATGCACTATACACAGAGCAATCAATTTAACAAATGAATCATTACCCCCGATTTTTTAGGACCTCTGCAGAGTTTGACCTGTGAGTGTTTCGATGCACTTTTCTCCAAATTGGCTAAGCGGATTCCCTTCAAAATCTGTCAGCATGTAAAAAACTTGGCGTGATTCCAACAAGCTATAGATCATTGAATTTGGTGAAGAATTGACTGAGATATGAGCAACACAAGTTGATAGATATTAATGACTATAACAGAGAGATCATAGATGAACAATGTAGATGTATTGTATTAATGAACAATGTTGTACAAGATCATAGGCTTGACAATCATAGTGATGGAGAATAGTGTATGCTACAATGTAGGCCTCACACTCTTTCACAATGGCAATGGAGAGCTCGAGATTGGAGTCTTCTACCCATGAATTTTACATGCTACTTTTTATAAGCACTTCATTCAAATTTGAATTTGAATTTAACTTTTGGCTCTCTCTAAAAGTAATCCTTCAATCTAGGAAATATTCCCTCAAACTAGTAGATGCTTTTCTAACTAACAAGTCCACGAGTTTCTAGTAGGTGATTACAAATATTCACTCAAGTGAAATAAATGACTTTTAAATATGTAAAAGGATAAATTTCTACTAGCAATGGTTTCGATGGAGTTTCATGTGTTTATGAACTTCAAGCCAAATGTGTCGGCTTGGAATTAGCAGCAACGAAGATATTGTAAAACAAGTTCTTCATCTTTTTGTATATGGTGCTATCTGTATTTTGGAACATTAGGAAATGAAGACTTTCTATTATTTAAGTGTAATTTGTTTCATAGAGCCACACTACATAATCGATGGCAGTAATCTAATTTAGCAGCATAGGACCAATGACCGTTGATTGAGGCTTTTAAAATAATGCATTTAAATTGTCCAAGTCTTTTGTTCGTACAGCAATAGTATAGAAATCAGATGCTCTGAATGTGAAAGGATATTTCTATTGTAATTTTGTGTCATGAACTCCATCGATTATGTTCTTTAGAGAACATAAGTTATGTTGTCGCGTAGATCCCGGAAATGAGGATTAGGTCAACTACTTATAATGCGCTGCATGCTAGGCTTAGTTGATGGTTCAAGTTAGCTATTAATATGCTCACATTGAGTGCTTGTAGGCAAACTTGAAGTCAAAGAGTTGTGTGGTCCCTTGGGTAGGTCTTTAGATTTAGAAGTAAAATTTTGGTAGGGAAAACTTGATTTACATCAATTGGTTAAAGCAAGAAAGATCAAGTTTTACTTAAGACTTTGAATCGCCACATATGTCCCTCCAGCCTTAAGATCTTCGACAAACATTTTGGTTTATGAATGAAGATAAGCATCTACTTTAGGTTTTTAAGTATAAACTTTCCTCAAAGTAAACCATAATATTTATTGCATGAACCTAAATCGGTCCTAATATAAGTGCCTCATGTGAAGGTAACTTTCTGATCGGTTGTCAAGGCATTAGTTCTTACGATTTAAGCAAATATTGATTGCAGTCACACTATGTAAAAGAGTATTCCATCCTAATGCAAAGGGAGATATGACTTCCGTTCAACACATCAGATAGAGAAAAAGGAAGGGTTGCATCAACCGTACACTAAGCTCCATCATCTAGTATAGCATCAAGTTCTCCATAACCTTTAGTTCTGACATGGCTAAGAGTCGAAACCTCCGATCAGATATAAGCTTATTGATGCTCTAGAGCGTTTTGTATGCAGAACGTAATGCAATGACGTTCTTGAGAGTATTAAACTCATGATCTTAACATCATTAAAAGGTTTCGCATCTAGCTCAGTAGCGGGCATACACAATTTTTAACGATTTGCTACCCATAGTTTGTATTTTAGCAATTGAAATTACAAGCACAGTTAGACGAGGATAACATTGCATTTATGTTTAGATGTCATCTTTCTCATGGCGTCGCAGGACCCATGATATAAATCTCAAGCACAACAGCTCATCATGCATTGTCAATGTGTGCATACTAAAAAAAACGATCAAACACAACTTATTGCACTCATTCAGAACCATAGAAATGAATTAGAACAGATCAGAGTATCAAGTGCATGGCATTGCTATGCTCAATGCATCATTAATGAACAGTTGAGTTGACTGTGTGTTCCCCTCTTGATTTGTGCCACTAGTGTCAATTGTAAGACAAAGCTCATACGTAGGAAATGATTTCTAAGCCCATTTCTCTCATAACATATGCATAGCTAGAACATAATTAGACGTGAGAAGACCCCCTCAAAAATCTTGTATAGAACTTTGATGATTCGAATTAAATGTCCATTCTTTCAACTACCGGTCAGAATAGTATGATCACAGTTTACTCTGTTCATGGTGAAAGTAAAATTATCCCATTCATATGGGGTAACTAGAAAATCAATCAAGCATATACAAAGATGTTTACGGGGAGAAAAACGAAAACATTCTTAGAATTGCCATGACAGAAATCGAGATGCTTAAATTGATTAAAATACTTACAAAGCTTTAGATCACTTGAAGTGCAGCCATTCTCATCTCAATAGCACCAACATAAATAACAAGACTAATGACAGGAGTATATTCAATTAGCATATGTTCCTTTAAAGTGTCCAATCAGTTGTATGGAAATCAAGACAGAAGTTGGATTCTTTTTCTCAGAAATTACATCGCACTGCATCTTTGCCTTCAATCCGTCACTTTAGTTCCCCCAGCTCTTCCGACATTAAAGTTCTCTGTATGATGAGTTTTCCTTTAGTCTGACAACAAACTACATGTCTGCTCCACACATCAGAGAACCACCAAAAAAGGATCAATTCCCTCCTCCCTAGTATGCGGCTAAATCCCTTATCTGAGAGCTTTATCAAGCGCATCGCATGACTGGAAAAAGCCAGTGTCGAGATATTTGGAGCTAGGCTTCACATCCTTTTTCACAAAGAACTCGTGCGCACTTCATCCGGCCTCTTTCCTTTCTTTATTTTCCTAACAGCAGCCCCTCATTACATGAACCCTTGATAAGCATGTAGATATCTGCCCAAAAACTCCTCGCGAAGGCGCTGCATTTTTTGCTTCTGTCTTTCCCTCGAAGTCCGTGGCTGCCATTTGTTTTGCCTGTCCCCTTCCTTCCCTATTCTTGCGTCAATATCCATTTCGGTCCCTGACTCCCAAATCATGGATTGCATATCCCCCCATCCAGATAACTTCCAAGCTTTTTCCTTTTTCGAACCAGATCACACACACGTGATTTCTGATTGTATATATTTCCTTTCGTTATAGGAACATCCTGATCTTTACGCTCTAGTTAAAATACATTTATGCACATATATGAATGTGTACATATACACGTTCATGCGTGCACGCACAAGTCACTCTTAAATTACATGCACTCACATTTTGTTATGTTTATATATCCACATGTAGTGCCTTTAGCACATGCATTCCTATGCATGTTCTTCAATAGATTTATAAGAAATCATGCGAGTCATAAACACACACACATAAACAAATACTTACCATTCATGATCTCATACACTACATTCAATTTTCCTCACACATTGCTATGATTATTTCATTGATACTCTCGGTTTCAAAGCAATCAAACAACCAGAGTCGTATCATTCAATAATAAGAAATAGAAACAAAATATATCAAGCACTTACATGCTATCAGATCCACATATAAGGATAGATTTCAACGGAATTAGATGTGTTGATAATGTCCATCTCGAACATCATACTCATAAGAGTCATTTTTATCAGGGCTTTGTGTTGGTGTCTGCAGTCTGATATCCACAGCTTGGTTGTGAATCACAACCACAACGTTCACCCTATCTTGATATTAAGAAGTAGCATATCTCTACTATTCAAGCTAATAGATAATAGAATGCATATGCACAAAAGATAGAGTAGGTTAAGTCTTTATGTCAGAAGAAAACTAATTATTGAAACCTCAAAGCAAATCAATGAATTAATGAGCAAAACCCCTAAGGATAGTAGTTCATGCACAATGCAAACTAAAGAATACCTAGTGTCACCTAGTGGGGTAAATTTCTTAACTTCTCCCTCCTTTCAAAAACAAAACAACAGCGTCCTTCTCAAATCTTCCCTTCAACTGTAGCCACATCTGTAATGCTCAGAATGAGGTTTGAGGATGCCATAGATAAGAGGAATCTGAGGAGCATGAGTGGAGGAAGGTGGGATATGAGGCCCCAACCTTTCACATGATCTATCTTAAGTTGAGCCATGCGATTGTAGTTCCCTAGAACAATTTTAGAGCCACAATTCTTGTTTTTCATTATGCTATTTTGGGGACACTAGCCTTGATGCTGAACTTAGTCATACAATCCCACAAGGTTTAAGGAAATCCATAGTTTCTTGTCGACATTTTTCTTGCTTTGGTAGCATCAATAGTTGCGTGTGGAGATTTATCTTGCTTTGATTTAGTCACACAAGCCCACAAGGTTGAAGGAAATCCATAGTTGTCTGTGGAGATTTCTCTTGCTTCCTTTGTTTCTCAAAGGAAGCTTGATGAAGCTAACAATACATACAATAATAGGGAAATGAGAGTCGATCAGGGCAATAGTGCATGTAATAGCACAGAGAACCAAGCTCAACCCTGAAATCCACCAGATATGTAAGCTTTTGCATTGTTTCTCTATTTTTTATACAACAGCTGCATAATGGAAATAGTTACCAATCTTATCATCTTCCTTATTGAATCTTGAGCCCGCCAAGGTAAAAAGAGGGATCGCCTTGTTAGAAACCAACTTCATGAGGCTGTGTTAAGCATTTGCAATAGTTGCAGGTAGAAGTCTGATGTCACCCCAAAAATGGGTCCGTTAGTGGATCTTGGGGGCAATCATGAGTCACTGTCATGTAGGAGCTAGCAGGGAGCATTCCTCCTACTGCTGAGCCAATGCAAGCACTGGGTTGATAGGGGAGCAAGAGCGCGACCTTGTGAGATGGATGACAAGGGGGAGCCAAGGAGGCTCGACCCCACACCACAAAATCGGGAAGCAGATCTATCAACAAGGACTAGTAGAAGTTGTGTCCCACCTTACTACAGATGGGAAAAGAAGGGGAGAGAAGGCATGCTCAACCCCCAAGAATCATTCGCCCAGCTAGAGAAGGAGGGGGAGTTACTCCATCATCTTCCCAACGAGCTCATCCATATTGTTCTTGTAATAAAAGGGAAAGGTGCATTCATTTTCAAATTGGTACATAGAGATGGTATGAAACTCACACGAGGGAGAAAAAGATGGTAATTGCCTATTGCCCTTACCACCATCAATCTAAGAGAGTTCCAAAAAATTTCCCACACCTAATTTGCAATGCAAATGGGTTACAATTCGAACGGCCTCATTAGCCCGTGGAAAGTTGTGCAAATGAGAGAGGGAAGGGACACAAAGTACTACCCATCCCCCTACCAAGGGCATTCACTTATGTCAGAGATGGCAGAGGTGGATAGTGATGCTCAAGATGGTGTATGGAGAAGTGTGTGTGTGCGAGCGAGAGAAGGGGGTTAATGAAGTGTTCTTGTGCAATCACCCAAATGAACTAAAAAGTACCCTACAAAAACAAGAAAATGGGGAGCTAATGGTCCAATGAAAGGAGCCTTACTTTTGAAGAAATATTATAAAGGGGCCTAAGAGGGTGTTCTCATGTGGAAACCCTCAAGTATACATAAAAGGGTATTTTGGTGAATAAAAGAGTGTTCTTATGCACAAGAGAAAATGTGTGGACACCCTATATCTCAATAGCATATGATTTTTCTCTTCATGCCATTTGAATCGAAGAAATCCTAGAAGTCAAATGGTAGAAGTATTCTCCCATGCAATAAACCCAAGTCATTGATGTGCAATAATTAATGAAGGTTACAAAATATAAATTACATTCATTTGAGCTATTCTTTCTGACCCATAAACATCTATATGAACTACCTAAAGTGGATCATAATTCACACGTTACACTTCTTAAATGTTAATCTAGTTTGTTTAGCGAACTAGCAACGTTCAGATTTTTATTGTGAAGATTTGGAAGTGTAAGTACTAACTTCTGTTGTCCATGTCCTTCAGCCTTCGATTATTGATATGTCCATACCTCTTATGCCAAAGATCTATTTCTATTACCTCTCTGCTTCCATATGTGACGTAGGTTGTATGGTTGAAGTTTCAATTCATATATGATATGGATTGCCTTCCTTCATTCTTATCTTTGGTCAAGAATCTCTACCCTTATTAAGGTCTTTTTCAAATCATCCCATCTCATTGAATTGGTCTTCCAATCCTCGTTTGATCATTTGACCCATAGAAGCAAGATTATTTGTAATTGTGGGAACATGAAGAACATCTTTGAAGCACATAACCTTATGAGAACCATCAAAAATAACATCAGGTGTATATGTAATGCCAAGGGGGTTATCATGCCCTATCTCCACATGCCCATTGTTTGATAGTATGTGCATATTATAGAAGAAATCCTTGTTGCAAATCATTTCATTGATGCATCCAATATCAATTTAGCATATTCTTGGCCCTTGTCTCTTATAATCACCCATCAACATCGTGAATAACATGATTTGATTCTCATTTGATGTAGAATCACAAATAACTTGCTCTTTTTATGTGGACTTGCTTGCTAGTAGGTATCTTCCTCATAGTAGGGAGTTCATTCCTTAAGTGAATCATCCTAACTTTGCATGAAATGGATCATAACCTCTCTTATATTTTGCATAGTTTCATCGAAGTGACTAGGAGCTCAATTATATGCCCTATTATTGCATTGCTAGTATGGTGCGATAGGATGAAGATAAGCCTTTTATCTATCTCATTTCATTCTTAGAAGATACTGAGCTGATTAGAAATTGGACTATCCCTCAATGTAGGCTTGCCATCTATTACACTAAAAGTCCTCATAAACCCTTGCTCACGAGAAATGTAGACATCCTGAAATTCCATAAATGATAGTTATTCTTATCTAAAGGCCTGATGAGTATTAATAACTTTACCTATGTACTCCAAAAGTACAAATATAGGTGAGCATATGGCTTGCCTCCTCACTATGAGAACTCTCTACAATTGTATGCATGCCCTTGAATTTGCATCATTAGCTCCTCTTCTTCGAAGACCTTCAATAGATCTTGTTCGTACTCTTTGAGTATCATTGTGTTTTGAAGTTATTGTTGGGAGAATGATTAACTTCCCTATGCAACTTGAACCTATAATGGCCTGACATGTATACTCACAAATACATTAGTGCTCAAATCCATTTTCTCTTAGCTACTATAGAACTAATTCAAGAGCATTTGGTCACCCCAAGTACAGTACAAGACGTTCATAATTAAATTTTTATCACTCAGTATTCTTTCTTTGAGAATCAATGCCTCTAGGATAGAATCATCAATGCTTTAACAAAGACTATTGTTCACTCCACAATCCATTATTCACATAATATATAGATCTCAAAATAGAGCTTTCAAATTCAAGTTTTGGACACTTTATTAGATTTCTAGCCAGCTAAATATTACAGCAAATGGATAATTTGTGAAGAGAAAAATCCACTGTACACTCACAGTTATCTAAATTCTTGACTATTCAAAAAAACTATGAGTTATGGATACCTAAAGTGAGAAAAAAATAACCTAAACTAGAAGGGGCCTTGCTTAAAAAGGGCCTACTAGCTTCTTCACACTTGTAAAGTGATAACACACATGGGATCCTATACTTTCAAAGCACATCATGTGTATATGTGACTTTGCAAAGATTCCCTAAAATTCTCTTGCCCTAGAGAATAGGATTCATCATTTCTAAATGTGATAGGTGATTTATTGAGAAACATGAGAGGGGCATTCAATTTCAAATTTTAATGCAACAATTTTCGTGCTGGCATCGTTGCTTCATGAATCTCCAAGTTTCAAGAAGTGAAGTGGTTCGCATGCTCCTAAGGTTGGAGCTTAATTTCCAATAGTTGGAACCATCCAACATATCCTCAACAACGAACGTGCAAATTAAGTCTGTGTTCTCAATAATGGGGAATGCTTTTGTGATGATGAAAAAAATTGTTTATGTCTCTTAATATTTTAAGGAGTTATCAAATATAGTATGAGCAGACCTTTAGAAGACATTGAAGCACTTAAAATACTAAACATAAATCTGAAAAAACACTCACATGAAATAAAGAAATTGCATCCATTATTGTTTGTATATACCATTTCGATTAAAAAACATTCTTAAATTTATTTCTAAGCTACAAAAAGTGCTTAGCTTAGTTTTCAGCTAGACAACATCTTGATAATGGTAATAATGTTTCATAGAAATTCTAACAAAGTTTCATGCTTTTTCACAATAATGGTAACAAAGTTTCATAGAAATTGTAGACATTGTAGAAGTTTCATACTTTTTTTTACTCTAACTAGGCTATTTGTTATGAAACTCATGTGTCCACTAGTGGTTTTGTCTTTATGCTTGGTAGCTCATGCATATATTGGTTGAGCAAGAAGTAACTTAATCTAGCCACTTCTAGTTATGAAGGCTAGGTATAGGGTAGCTTTCACAATGATTGTTGAATGTGTGTGGTTCATATACCTTTTGGTTAATTTGGGTAATGGTTAGTCTTCTACGACCACCATCTTCACTAACAATCAATGTGCAATTGTAGTTGTGAGGAACGCTAAGTTCCATGCTTACACAAATCACACTGAGATGCACTATCTTTATTTCATGGAGAGGTTCTATGTTGGAGAGTTTTGTTTGGCATATGTTTCCACACAAGATAACATTGTAGAAGTTTCACAAAGACTTTGCCTAGGGAGAAGTTTGTAGCTTTCCGTAAAGCTTTGGGCATACTTAACTATGTCGATTGATCTCTTTTCATATGGCTTAGCATCTCCTTAAACATGAGAGTAGGCTCGTTATTCACTGCATCACTCCTAGGGGAGGGATTTGTTTATATATTTCCATAATGATTTGTTTGAATAGACTTAGGACCATTAGGGAACACTTTTCCCTATTTAGAAGGGTTTTTCCCTTACTTTGTATATAAGCATATAACCCTAATAGGTTACTTATCTTTTTGTATTCACTTGGTAATTCATTCAGTGTTGTGTTATGCTCCAAGCTTGGTCTTCTTGCTTATGTTGTTCATGTGCTTCCGTAGAAATCAAACTCCAACATTAGCCTCTTGATCGAGTACTCGAGGAGAAGGGGTGACTCCTCTTAGTCCATGAGCATCTCTAGCCTTCGGACCCGATGCCCCTATGAACATCATTTTCATCTAGATCCATTTGTATAACATATGTCAAAGAGTGACACATCTCCCTTCTCATTAAAGGTTGTATCATTTCTCTGAGTCCCAAGATGAATGCTTGGACTTGGAGAAACTATGGAATGGAATCTTGTACTTTAAAAAGTACCTTCCTACATTTATCGGCATAGTCCTAGACTCTATGGGCTTTCTTTTACTAATGAAAAACTAGGTATCAATTGCCTTAGAGGTCTCCTCTAGCGACATCAAGCTATTATAGAAAAAGATTTTAAACTACTCCCAAGTCAGTGGATCTTTCTTAACATGTTCTATTTTACACCACCACGTATGGGAAACCTCCATGAGATTGTTTGTGGCCTTTTGTAGTTTATGACCATCATCCACGATATGACATAAGTGGAAGCACTGCTCCCACTTGTTGAGCCGATGCTGAACAGTGTTAGCATTACGTGAACTAGTTGAGCCATGATATTATGGCAGCTTAAGATCCTTAAGCTCCCATCTAACCTCTCTAGCTAAGATACCCTCACAAGAGACTCTTAGAGTTTGATACTCATCTAGAGCCTCCAACTCCATTTGTGGATTCGCACTTTCGGACACCACTTTTTCTCTCTTAGAGCTATGAATGTGCTATAAGATAGTGTGAAGCATGCTCTCTAAGTGGGATATTCTAGTGTATATGGTTTCTATAGTGTTTGGTGTATGGTGAGCCATGTGTGTACCTTCCCTATGAGGTAATAAAGATCCTCATTCCATCTTTAGGAGTGTGAGTTATTTTCATGTTGTTTATGTTTTCTCTTAATAAGTGATTTTACGTTTTTATGTGTGTGTATATCTAATATAAACAGTGGTAGTTGAAACTCGCACAAATCAGAGGCATTTGCATAAAAAAAATTAAAATCAAGAAGTACTATTAGTATGCTCTCTACCTCCATGCATCAATCAACTATGCATAGAAACTTTAAAAATTACGATAGCATTTTGGCAACAAAATGATCATCTTAATAAATAACAAAAGTACTATACACGCACTTAAACTCAAGTATGATGGCTGTCACATAATAAGCAACCAAAATACCGAGAGGCAACTACACACCCTCTACAATAATCAAGGTGCAAGCGGCACAGATATACATTTCATAAGAACACTAAATGTTCTCACTTTTTCCTATAAGGAAATAATGCTACCATCCTACTTTTTCCTATAAGGAAATAATGCTATCATCCTATTTTTTGTAAAAGTAGAGTGACCTTTGAAATAGTACTTTTGTATGGAACCATTACGTACTCCCATGGATAACTTATCTTCTATTGGGGTGATGAAAAAACACCAAGATTATAAAATCACTTGGGATACTTTTACAATACCTAAACATTTGGAAGATCTTGGTCTATTCAATGCTTTGATCTTGCATGAAATATTGGCTTTAAAGTTGATAGCTAGATGCATCACACCAATTATATGGGCTTTATCTATTATTATTAACAAAAACATATTTCCCTTTTTTTTTGAAATATTACATTTATGGATAGGTCTGCATTCTTTCTAGGACCGAATGGGTTTGCAACATTTACAACTCGTTCGAAGTCTTCTCACTCAAAAAATTGGAGGGGCGGGGGCGACGAAGAAGAGAAAAGAATTCTATATTCTCAAGTTAATAATTTCTTACAACTCGTTCGTTTACATGAAAACATCTGTTTTGAAAATGCCATTTAAGGTCCGCAGAGGCAGCGTAACATCAAGGCTCACATCTGCTTTAAAGAGAGATTAAGAACATGGATAGGCATCTATGCTATTAAAGGTCGGCAGAGCCAGCATAGCATTAGGGTTCACATGTGCTTTAAAGAGGGCTTTAGAACATGGATAGACATCCTTAAACTAGATACTAGAGAAAAGTTTCTTCACAATCCAGCTGAGAGTAACCTTTCGAATGGGTCCATAAGCAACATTCTTCTGAGATTCTAGGAATTCAATAATTAAATATGATTGCTTTGGATATAGGAAAAAACTCAAATTTTTGCATTGTGGAATTGGTTTGGCGCTCATCTTTTGAGGTGAAGGTCCAAGGTTCAACATCTTAGCCAGACATGTAATGGCTTTGACCAGTTAAACTAGTTGTAATTGAGTTCTAATCTTCTCTAACTCTTGCTTTGTGGCATACAAAGAGTTCTCAGGAGTACTATACAAATTCACCTTTATAGTTGTAGTTTCAAAGTTAAAGCCGAGAGAGTAGGTGCCTACCAAACCTTCTTTAAAAAAGAAAAAGAAAAAAACTTCCTCTTATAAAAGAAATGTTGTGATGGATTATATGAAGATTAATTTAACTCAAAGCTGTATTACTCTTCCCAATGTGAAGCATCTCTCTAAGGCTCCCATTTTCAAAAGTCAATTGACTGAAACTTCCACGAGCCAATGAAGGCCATAAGACTAAACTACCATCCCTTTTCGAGGTAGTTCAGCTAACCCTCTCAGTGTTAAATTCACTGGATTGATTTCCGTTTCGAGAGAAAGTATGACTTGGCCATGTAATATTCACGTCCAAAACCAAAATTTCTTATTGGATCCATGTATGTTAGCATTTTTCTTGAGACAAAAGGGCGAATAAATATGTTTGGAGAGGATCAAATAATTAGACTTGGCGCTCTTGAAGAAGACTATCAAAGCTTTCAATTTGGTTTCAATCAAGTCAAATGGTTACATATGAGTGGGAAGAATTACTAATAAAAGAATCAAGAAATGGACAAACTTTCGATTTGGTTTCAACCAAGACAAAAACAGAAAACGAATCTGGTGATGGCTATTATCTGTCAGAAAACATACAGTTATATGTGTACGACATAAGGTTTTCTAATGGCGTAAGAAGATATCTTGAGAACGGACGCTTTCTACATAGAACTCATTCACAGTCGCCGTAACTCAAAGGACTTTACATTCCGCTTTGAGCTTTTAGAAATGAGTTGTGTAAGTCCCAATAATGATTTCAAAAGGTGATGCTTAAAATTACGGGGAAAATTGATCAATCATACTAGACGCCAAAGTACTTGTTGGAGTTAGACATCTCCGGAGGAAGTACGCAAACAAAACAAGGAAGAAAAAGAATGTACCACTAAAATGTATTACCACTAGAATGTATTACCACTAGAATGTACAAGGGGGGGAGCTCTTAAAGAGGGAGAGAAGTGCCCCGGTGGTCCTAGTGTGTTCACACACATCACTACCTAAATATATCAACAAATCCCCCTAGGAGTGATGCAGTGAACAAGGAGGTGGCACTCATGTATAAGGAAATGCGAAGACATGTGGCATCAATCCACAAAAGAAAGTAAGCCCAAACCTTTGCGGAAAGCTTCAAGCTTCTCCCTAGGCAGAGCCTTCATGAAAAGGTCTACAATGTTCTCCTCCATGGCCACATATGCCAAGCTGATCTCTCTAGCAAAGAACCTCTCCCTCACATAATGATAATGCACCTCAATGTTCTTAGTGCGAGCATGAAACATAGGGTTCCTCACAATTGTCAATGCGCTTTGATTGTCAGGGATGATGGTGGTGGCAGAAGACTGAGCAACACCCAAATCATCCGAGCCACACTCACTAAACACTCACTGTGAAAGCTGCTCTATACTTAGCATCACAATTGGAAGAGGCCAGAGTAGGCTGCTTCTTGCTCAGCCAAGATATGCATGAGCTACCGAGCATGAAGCAAAGACCACTAGTGGACACACGAGTGTCATAGCAACCATCCCAATCACTGTCAAAAAAAGCATGCAAATTTGGTGGTAGTGATCCTCCCTCGGGATAAAATAACTCAAGTAGTCGGGTATCACTTAAGTAGTGAAAGATGCGCTTGACCACCAGCCAATGCTTCAGTCTTGGGCAATGCATAAACGTGCTCATCTGTGAGATTGCAAACTGAATATCTCGCCGAGTAAAGCATAAGTGAATCATGCACACAACAGCCTGCTGATAGAGAATAGCATCGAATGCATCTCTAGCATCATGAAGACTCAATCGTAAACCTACTCCATATAACACTATGATTGATCATATACCAAAGTTTGATCACATTAAAGATGTTTCGGAGACCTTAGAGAAGCTATATGCCACTTCCACAAGAAGCGAAAAGATGCAATTTAAGAATGACCCCATTCTTGGAAGAAGGGTATTGGTCAATCTATTTTTGACAATAGCTTGAGGGTGAAGGCGTTGAGGGAGCAATTGGCATCCATTGGCTCCAAAATAGATGAGGAAGACCTTGTGCAAATTACTCTGAATGGGTTGAGAGGGGAAGACAAGTGGAAAACCCTTATTACTACCATCTTGTATAGAGATCCTCTACCAACTGTTTAGGAGTTGATCCCACACCTAGTGGCAGAAGAGGTTGCCATATGAGACACATCCAAGAAGGATGGTCACTCAAAGGTCCTATATGCTAGAAAAGGCAAAGGAAAGAGTGGCAAGAAGGGGAAATGAGGAAAAAGCAAGTGAAAGCACTTCAAGGAAGATGACTTAGATTCAGAAGGAGATAGAAATGCATCATCTTCAAGGAAGGGAAAGAAAGGCAAAGGGAAGAATAACCCTCATCAAGGTAAAACCTATTTTATATGTGGTAAGCAGAATCTTATTTCTTCAAGTTGCTAGTTCAAGGATGACAAAGGAAAGAAGAAGAAGGAGCAAGGAAACTTTTCTAACAACTCCAAGAAGGATGATCAGAAGGAAACCCTCCTAGTGATGATATGTGGTTACACTAGTGATCCCAAGGACACAAAATTTTATATAGACTATGGATGTGTTGATATATTTAGGTAGTGATGTGTGTGAACACTCTAGGAATGCCAGAGCATGTTTTCCCCTCTTTAGGAGGTTTATTTCCCCCGGCTTGTATATATGCCTATTGCCCTAGTGGGCTACTTATCTTTGTACATTCTACTCCAAGCATCTTCTTCTTCCTTGTGTTGTTCGCGTGCTTCCATAGATATCTAACTCCAACAATTGGTATCAGAGCAGGTTACTGCCTCATCTAGGGCATCGTCTACACCTCTCTGATTGCAGTCTCAGAATCACACGAATTTTGGTGAGCATACTTTGTGTGTTTCTGAGATCAAAACATCTTCTTTCTGTGGTGCCAAAATCGCGATCTAAGCTAGTTTCGACCCTCGAATGCACTATCGTAGCGCTTGTGCAAGCTATTTCGTCTTTTTGTGCCAAAGGTATATACCAGTTTTGGTTCACTAGTATAAGCATCTTGAAGTTTGTTACATGTCTAGTAGAATTTGTCTGGGCAGTTCTGTTCAACTTTTTGAGAGATAGTCAATTTTCTACATCAAGGTATTTTAGTCATCGGCCGTGGCTGAAAGCAGTGATGTATTCCATATGTTGGCTATTGAGGATAAGTTGGATGGTACCAACTACCTGTTATGGGCTTATATGATGCAATATTTATTGGTTGCAGAAAGACTATGGAACATTGTGTAGGGTGTTGAAAACAATCCTATCACACCTGCAACTATTACAACTACAAGTACTGAAGCTGATGTAGAAGATGTCAAAGACAATGATATTCTTCATATTCCTATTCGCACTATGGTTTCTACTTGACCTACTACAGAGAAAATTTTTTGGGATGACAGAGATGCCCAGGCACATGCATTGATAGCTTTGTCTGTCAAACGTGCCATTATTCCTCACATACACTCTTGCAAAATAGCTAAGGATGCTTAGGATACACTTACCACATTGTACCAAGCTAGGAATGAGGCTCTTGTTGCTTATCTCTGAATATAGTTGGAGAGTGAGAACATGAATGAAGGTGACTCTATGGAGAGTTTTCTAACAAAGATCAAAGACTTGAAGGAACAATTGATTTTTAATGATGAGGTTATACCAGATAGCTCACTTCTCCAGACCGTTCTGAATGGTCTTCCTGATTCATATCAGAGTTTTGCTTCTACTCTTTGATTGATGATGATAGGCAATCCAAATGCTTTGTCATTTGAGGAGTTAGTCTCTGTTCTATTGCAAGGAGATCAGTCGAAGCAGAATAAGTCCATTTTGCATGTTGCAAATCAAGATTTCCTAGCTAATCACAAGGGCAAAGGAAAATGGAGCTCTTCAATTAGTAAGCAAAAATTTGCTAATTTTGTGCAATCGAAGAGGGAAGACAAAGATGAAAAGAAATCAGAAAAGAAGAAATTGTTTTGCAAGTACTGTAAAGGAAATGATCATATCATAAAAAACTGTCCAAAACTAGCTGCTAAAGAGGCAAAGACGAAAGAGTCTGGAATGGTTCTTGCAGAGGCCTCTACACCAAAAAGAGAGTCTACTAATCTTGTGGAGGAAGAATAATGGGCGTTTACTACTATTTGCAGTTTTGACCCATCTTCTCATGAGGAGTGCGTGTCTGCAGTAGACTCAGATGTTTGGTACTTTGATAATGGGGCGACCAAACATATTACCTCACAATGCAGTTTCTTCTCTTCACTCCAGCTTGCCCCTATAGTGGATGTTGTTACATGCACCAACAACTCCTCTTATCCTCTTATGGGAGTTGGTAAGATCATTTTGAATATTTCTCATGGTAGTTCTCTCACTTTTTCACATGCTTTGTTTGTGCTAGGGATCAAGAAAAATCTATTATCAGTTTGTGCATTAGCCTAGATTGGCTTGGTTGTGAAATTTGTTGATGACAGATGTACAGTTCATGTTTTGTCAAATGGCAATGTGATTATTGCTTTTGGTTTTTTATGTTGTGGGCTATATAAGTTCATAGACTATGAAAGATCTATAAATGATTCAGCATGTGCAATACATGATTCTCAGACTATGTCAAATGCAAAGCTTTGGCATGCACGCTTTGGTCATCTAAACTTTGCTAGTTTGCTATGCCTGCAGAAATCTAAAATGGTGTCCTCTTTGCCCAAAATTGAGGCACCTGGTAAACATGTATGTGAACACTGTATTTTGGGAAAAATGCAACATTCCTCATTTCCAAAAGATGGTTCAGTTTGGGCTACTCAGAAATTGCAGCTTGTACATAGTGATGTCTGTGCTCCTATGCAAACACCTTCATTTGGAAATTATCTTTACTTCCTGACTTTCATTGATGATTATTCCAGTCATGCATGGGTATATCCATTGAAAGCAAAGTCTGAAGTGTTCATGTGCTTCAAACAGGTTTTGGTTTTGGTTGAAAATATGTCAGCATGTAAAATGGGCACCCTCCATTTTGATCGAGGGGGGAAATATATGTCTTCTGATTTTAATGCATTTCTGGCTCAACTTGGGATAAAACACTAGTGTATACTGCCATACACACCTCAATTGAATGGATTTTCTAAACAAAAGAACAGGTCACTCATGGAGATGGTGAGGTGTATGGTCAAGAGTCAGGCTTCACCACATAGTTTTTGGCTTGAGGCTATCATGTTTGCAACATATGTACTTAATAGGTGTCCCACTAAAGTGCTACAATCTATCACTCCATATGAGGCTTGGCATGATTGCAAGGCATCTGTTGCTCATCTGCATGTTTTTCATTGTTTGGCATATGCATTAGTGCCTGAAAAGCATCACAGAAAATTGGATGATAAAGCAGTAAGATGTATTTATGTTGGGTATAGTTCTGAAAGTAAAGGGTATCGTTTGTATCATCCATAGACTAAACACATTATTGTTAGCCGTGATGTTGATTTTGTGGAAGATGCTATTCAGCCATTGCTTTCATGTACTAAGGAGACAATTGTTAGCTCCAAAGACATGTATGATACTTTGCTGCCTCTTTTTATAGGTGGACACTCTAGTGCTCATCCCAATGAGGCAACATTTCAACCTTTGCAGGTTTCATGCCATGATGCAGATCATCCCGTTTCTAATGCAGACTTACATGATGCACTTGTTGATGAGAGAGCTAATATTGAGGAGGCCCAAACTATGCCAAAATGGTTTGTACAGACTTTGCGTGACAGCTAATTAGATGCACCTCTACCATATCGTACTCGTCCAAGCTCTCCTAGTGCCTCTTTTACATCAGATTGCTACACTATGGCTGCATCTGATCTCTATGATGAGAATGAGTCTATTTCGTTTGATGAAGCACAAAAATCAGAAAATTTGATGGCTGCTATGCAATCTGAATATGATGCTATAATGAAGAATGGTACTTAGTCTTTATGTGATTTGCCTCCAGGCAAGACATTGGCACTAAGTGGGTTTACAAGGTGAGGCGTACTCCTGATGGAACAGTTGAGAGGTATAAGGCTAGGCTTGTTGCAAAGGGTTATGCGCAAGAAAGAGGCATTGATTTTGATGAAACCTTTGCACCTACATGCCGAATGACTATTGTTCATAGAATCTCTGCACTTACATCTCATCATGGTTGGAATGTACATCAGTTGGACATTAAAACAACATTTCTGAATGGTGACTTGCATGAAAAGTGTATGTTTCTTAGCCCCGTGGCTTTGTGCAAAAAGGGCATGAAAACTAGGTGTGCAAGTTAAAGAAGGCATTATACGGTTTAAAGCAAGCACCACGTGCTTGGTATGAAAAGATACATGCATATCTGATTGCATGTCGTTTTGAGAATAGTCCAACTGAAAGCACCGTATATGTCAAGTGTGCTAATCGTGTACTTCTGATCATTGTGATGTATCTTGATGACATGCTGCTCACTAGTCCTCATGAGAAGCATATTGCTGATTTGCATGCCTCATTTGAGATGTATGATTTGGGGCATTTGCATCACTATTTACACATTTCGTTTATGCACGTTGATGGTGGAATGGCTTTGTGTCTAATGGAATATATTGATATATTATTGTAGCGTTTTGGCCTTGAAGACTGTAAACCTATTGCCACTCCTATGGAGACAGGTGTACAACTGAGTCTTCATAATGCTCGAGATGCATTTGATGTTGTTCTCTATCAGCAGGTTATTGGATCCTTGATTTATTTATGCATTATTCAGCCAGATATTTAGTTTTTTGTCTCACAGATGAGCAGGTTTATGCATTGCCCACGAGTTAAGCATTGGTAGGCAGTTAAGTGCATCTTTCGCTACTTGAGTGGTACTCAGCTACTTGGGTTGTTTTATCCCAAGGGGGATCACTACCGCCAAATTTTCATTCTTTTTCTGACTCTGATTGGGCTGGTTGCTATGACACTCATGTGTCCACTAGTGGCTTTTGCTTCATGCTTGGTAGCTCATGTATATCTTGGTTGAACAAGAAGTAGCCTACTACGGCCACTTCTAGTTGTGAGGCGGAGAATAGGATAGCTTTCACAATGACTGTTGAGTGTGTGTGGCTCAGATGCCTTATGGCTGATTTGGGTGTTGGTCAATCTTCTACCACTAGCATCTTCACTGACACAAGTTAGAGCACATTGGCAGTTGCAAGGAACCCTATGTTCCATGCCGCACTAAGCACATTGAGGTGCATTACCATTATGTCCGAGAGAGGTTCTCTGCTGGGGAGATCACCTTGGCATATGTGCCCACGCAAGAGGACATTGCAAACCTTTTCACAAAAACTCTACCTAGGGAGAAGTTTGAAGCTTTCCGCAAAAGCTTTGGGCTTTCTTCGTTTTGTGGAGTGATTTCCACATTGCTTGAAAATTCCTTATACATGAGTGCGAGCTCCTTGTTCATCGCATCACTCCCAAAGGGGATTTGTTGATATATTTAGGTAGTCGTGAGTGTGAACACTCTAGGACCACCGGGGCACTTTCTTCCCTCTTTAGGAGGTTTTTTTCCCCCGGCTTGTATATACGCCTATTGCTCTAACAGGCTACTTATCTTTGTACATTCTAGTGGTAATACATTCAATATTATGTGTTGTGCTCCAATATTCTTCTTCTTCCTTGTGTTGTTCGCATGCTTCTGCAGATGTCTAACTACAACACAATGCTCTAATGACATTTCATGTATGGAGGAATCATTTGTTCATATGCAAGTCCAAAGCTCAAAATGGTGTATGCAGATAGGAGATATCACTAAGCATCCCATTACACATGTGGGAGATGTGAAGCTAGGTAAAGGTAGATCTATCAAGGCTCTTAAAGATGTGCTCCATGTTCCATCTATTTAGAAGAACCTTACCTCTGTATGAAAAATGGTAGAGAGAGGTCTGCAAGTTATATTTGATGCAAAATGGTGCATGATGAAACAAGGAGGCAAGGTCATTGCCAAGGGAAGGAAATGTTTCACACTAGATGTTGCTCCTGAACAAAATAAGGTAACTTACATGATTATTGGCAAGAAAATAATTGCAAAGGCTGGTCTTTGGCAGAAGAGGATAGGACATAGCATATTCTGAAGTTAAAAAGCATGTGCAAAGTAGGTTTAGTGCAAGGACTTCCAAATCTTGAAGGCCAAGATCAACATGAGTTTTGTGATGCTTTTCTGCTAGGTAAGCAAGCAAGGAAGCCAGTTCCAAATAGTGAGTACATATCCTCTAAGCTCTTGGAGCTTGTACACTCAGATGTATGGGGCCGTAGTAGAGAGGCTTTAGTGGTAGGAGCTAGGTACTTTGTCACTTTCATTGATGACCACTTAAGAAAGTTATGTTTATATGTTATCAAAGAAAAATTAGATGTGTTTTCGTGCTTTCAAAATTTTAGGTCTCTTTTTGAGAAAGAATATGATGCACACTAAGGTCACATAGAGGGCAAGGGTATTTCTTCAAGGAATTCAGAAAGTAGTTGCAAAACAATGGCATAAAGAGGCACTTTATATGCAGGTAGACCCCTCAATAAAATGGTGTTGTAGAGAGGAAGAATAGGCATTTGGTTGAGATAGCTAGATGTCTCATAAAACAAGGTAACTTACCATTCTCTTATTGGGTTGAGGCTATGAATACAGCTTGTTACTTGATAAATGGGGTTCCACTAGGTGGTGTGCACAATTTGACTACACTCAAAGTCTATTATGGCAAGATAACAACCATGGGGCACCTCAAGGTATTTAGATGTGTATGCTTTGTTCACGTTCTTAGTGACATGAGAACAAAGTTAGAGACCAAGAGTGAGAAATATGTGCTCATTGGCTACTAAAATGAGCAAAAGGCAATAGGTGCTACAACCCTCTCTCAAAGAAGCATTATGTGTCAACAAATGTTGTGTTTGATGAGTCAAGGTCATGTTATGGAGACATGGGCAAGTCAAAGTTGGATGAAGAGGATCAAGAGGAGTATGCAAACTTTGATGTGCAGATTCTGTTGATATATTTAGGTAGTGATGTGTGTGAACACTTTAGGACCGTCGGGGCACTTTTTTCCCTCTTTAGGAGGTTTTTTTCCCCCGGCTTGTATATACGCCTATTGCCCTAATGGGCTACTTATCTTTGTACATTCTCTAGTAATACATTCAGTCTTGTGTGTTGTGCTCCAAGCTTCTTCTTCTTCCTTGTGCTGTTCCCGTGCTTCCGCAGACGTCTAACTCCAACAATTGGTATCAGAGCAGGTCGTTGCTTCTTCTAGGGCGCTGTCGACACTCCTCCGTTTGTAGTCTCAGATTCGCACAAAATTTGGTGAGCATACTCAGGGTGTTTCCGAGATCAAAACGGCTTCGCTCTGTGGTGCCGAAATCGCGATCTGAGCTCGTTTCGGCCTCCGAACGCACTATCACAGTGCTTGTGCAGGCTATTTCGTCCTTTTGTGCCAAAGGTATATACTAGTTTATGTTTGCCAGTTTAAGCATCTCGAAGTCTGCTACAGGTTTAGGAGAACTCGTCTGGGCATTTCTGTTCAACTTTTTGAGATACAGTCAATTTTCTGCATCAAGGTATTTTAGTCACCGGCCATGGCTGAAAGCAGTGATGTATTCCGTATGTTGGCTGTTGAGGATAAGTTGGATGGTACCAACTACCCATTATGGGCTTATATGATGCGACATGTACTGGTTGCAAAAGGATTGTGGAACATTGTGCAGGGTGTTGAAAGACGTCCTGTTACACCTTTAACGACAGGTACTGCAAATACAGGTGTTGGAGCTGATGAAGATGGTGTCGAAGATGATATTCCACAGATTCCTGTTCGTGCTGCTGTTTCTGTTGCACCTACTGCAGAGCAGATTCGTTGGGATGGCAGAGATGCCCAGGCACATGCATTGATAGCTTTGTCTGTCAAACATGCCATTATTCCTCACATTCGCTCTTGCAGAACAACAAAGGATGCTTGGGATACATTTACCACTTTGTACCAGGCTAGGAATGAGGCTCGTGTTGCTTACCTCCGAAAACAGTTGGAGAGTGAGCACATGAATGAAGGTGATTCGATGGACAGTTTTCTTACAAAGATCAAAGACCTGAAGGAACAATTGACTTCTGCTGATGAGGTTATACCAGATAGCTCACTTGTGCAGACCGTTCTGAATGGCCTTCCTGATTCATATCAGAGATTTGCCTCTACTCTTCGATTGATGATGAAAGGCAATCCAAATGCCTTGTCATTTGAGGAATTAGTCTGTGTTCTGTTGCAGGAAGATCAGTCCAGGCAGAACAGGTCCATTATGCGTGTTGCAGATCAAGCTTTCCTAGCTAGTCAGAAGGGCAAAGGAAAATGGAGCTCTTCTACTAGTAAGCAGAAATCTGCAAATGCTGCACAATCGAAGAACCAGGATAAAGATGAGAAGAAATCAGAAAAGCAGAAATTGTTCTGCAAGTACTGTAAAGGAAATGATCATATTATAAAGAACTGTCCAAAACTGGCTGCTAAAGAGGCAAAGAAGAAAGAGGCTAGAAGGGTTGTTGTAGAGGCCTCTACACCAAAAACAGAGTCTGCAAATCTTGTGTACGAAGAAGAATGGGCGTTTACTACTGTCTGCAGTTTTGACCCATCTTCTCATGATCAGTGCATGTCTGCAGTAGACTCAGATGTTTGGTACTTTGACAGTGGGGCGACCAAACATATTACCTCGCAGCGCAGTTTCTTCTCTTCACTCGAGCCTGCCCCTACAGGGAATACTGTCACATGCGCCAATAACTCCTCTTATCCTGTTATGGGAGTTGAAAAGATCATTCTGACTACTGCTGATGGTAGTTCTTTCACTTTGTCAGATGCTTTATTTGTGCCAGGGATCAAAAAGAACCTGTTATCAGTTTCTGCATTAGCCAAGATTGGCTTGGTTGTGAAATTCGTTGATGACAGGTGTACAGTCCATGATCTCTCAAATGGTGATGTGATTATTGCTTCTGGCATTTTATGTCATGGGCTGTATAAGCTCATAGACTATGAAAGATCTGTGAATGATTCGGCATGTGCAGTTCATGATTCTCAGGCTATGTCAGATGCAAAGCTTTGGCATGCACGCTTTGGTCATCTGAATTTTGCTAGTTTGTTACGCCTGTAGAAATCTGAAATGGTGTCCTCTTTGCCCAAACTTGAGGCACCTGGAAAACATGTTTGTGAAGGCTGTATTTTGGGAAAAATGCAGCGTTCTTCCTTTCCAAAAGATGGTTCAGTTCGGGCTATGCAGAAATTGCAGCTTGTACATAGTGATGTCTGTGGTCCTATGCAGACACCCTCTTTTGGAAATTACCTTTCCTTCATGACTTTCATTGATGATTTTTCCAGGCATGCATGGGTATATCCACTCAAAGCAAAGTCCGAAGTGTTCATGTGCTTCAAATAGTTTTTGGTTTTGGCTGAAAATCTGTCAGCATGTAAAATGGGCACCCTCCGTTCTGATCGAGGGGGGGAATATATGTCTTCAGATTTTAATGCATTTCTGGCTGAACGTGGGATAAAACACCAGTGTACAGTGCCGTATACACCTCAACAGAATGGAGTTGCTGAACGAAAGAACAGGTCACTCATGGAGATGGCGAGGTGCATGGTCAAAAGTCAGGCTTTACCACAGTTTCTGGCTTGAGGCTGTCATGTGTGCAGCATATGTACTGAACAGGTGTCCCACCAAAGCGTTGCAGTCTATCACTCCATATGAGGCTTGGCATGACCGCAAGCCATCTGTTGCTCATCTGCGTGTTTTTGGTTGTTTGGCATATGCATTAGTGCTTGAACAACATCGCAGAAAATTGGATGATAAGGCAGTAAAATGTATTTTTGTTGGGTACAGTTCTGAAAGTAAAGGCTATCGTCTGTATCATCCACAGACTAAACGCATTCTGGTTAGCCGTGATGTTGTCTTTGTGGAAGATGCTATTCAGCCATTGCTTTCATGTACTAAGGAGACATCTGTTAGCTCCAAAGACATGTATGATACTTTGATGCCTCTTTTTACAGGTGGACAGGCTAGTGCTCGTCCTAATGAGGCAACTTAGCTCCAAAGACATGTATGATACTTTGATGCCTCTTTTTACAGGTGGACAGGCTAGTGCTCGTCCTAATGTTTGGCATATGCATTAGTGCTTGAACAACATCGCAGAAAATTGGATGATAAGGCAGTAAAATGTATTTTTGTTGGGTACAGTTCTGAAAGTAAAGGCTATCGTCTGTATCATCCACAGACTAAACGCATTCTGGTTAGCCGTGATGTTGTCTTTGTGGAAGATGCTATTCAGCCATTGCTTTCATGTACTAAGGAGACATCTGTTAGCTCCAAAGACATGTATGATACTTTGATGCCTCTTTTTACAGGTGGACAGGCTAGTGCTCGTCCTAATGAGGCAACTTCTCAGCCTTTGCAGGTTTCATATGATGATGCAGATCATTCCATTTCTAATGCAGATTTACATGATGCACTTGTTGATGAGAGAGCTGATATAGAACAGGCAAAAACTATGCCAAAATGGCTGGTGCAGACTTTGCGTGACAGCAAATTAGATGCACCTTTGTCATATCGTACTCGTTCAGGCTCTCATAGTACCTCCTTTGCATTAGATTGCTATGCTATGGCTGCATCTAGTCTCTGTGATGAGAATGAGCCTGTTTCTTTTGATGAAGCACAAAATTCAGAAAATTGGATGGCTGCTATGCAATCTGAATATGATGCTATAATGAAGAATGGTACATGGTCTTTATGTGACTTGCCTCCTGGCAAGAAGGCCATTGGCACTAAGTGGGTATACAAGCTGAAGCGTAAACCTGATGGTACAGTTGACAGGCTAGGCTTGTTGCAAAGGGTTATGCACAGGAAAGAGGCATTGATTTTGATGAGACCTTTGCACCTACATGCCGTATGACTACTGTTCGGAGCATTTGTGCACTTGCAGCCCATCATGGTTGGAATGTACATCAGTTGGACATTAAAACACCATTTCTGAATGGTGACTTGCATGAAGAAGTGTATGTTTTTCAGCCCCGTGGCTTTGTGCAGAAAGGGCATGAAAACCAGGTGTGCAGGTTAAAGAAGGCGTTATATGGTTTAAAGCAAGCACCACGTGCTTGGTATGAGAAAATACATGCCTATCTGATTGCACATGGTTTTGAGAACAGTCCAACTGAAAGCACCTTATATGTTAAGCGTGCTAATGATGTGCTTTTGATCATTGTTGTCTATGTAGACGACATGCTGCTCACTGGTCCTCTTGAGAAACATATTGCTGATTTCAAGGCTGATTTGCATGCCTCATTTGAGATGTCTGATTTGGGGCATTTGCATCACTATTTGGGCATTCAGTTTATGCAAGTTGATGGTGGAATGGCTTTGTGTCAAACGAAATATATTGACACATTATTGCAGCGTTTTGGCCTTGAAGACTGTATGCCTATTGCCACTCCTATGGAGACAGGTTTACGATTGAGTCTTCATGATGCTGGAGATGCATTTGATGTTGTTCTCTATCAGCAGGCTGTTGGATGCTTGATTTACTTATGCATTAGTTGGCCAGATATTCAGTTTGCTGTCTCATAGATGAGCAGGTTTATGCATTGCCCAGGAGTCATGCATTGGAAAGCGGTTAAGCGCATCTTTTGCTACTTGAGTGGTACTCGGCTACTTGGGTTGTTTTATCCCAAGGGGGTATCACTACCGCCAGATTTGCATGCTTTTTCTGACTCAGATTGGGCTCGTTGCTATGACACTCGTGTGTCCACCAGTGGTTTTTGCTTCATGCTTGGTAGCTCATGTATATCTTGGTTGAGGAAGAAGCAGCCTACTGTGGCCACTTCAAGTTGTGAGGCTGAGTATAGGGCAGTTTTCACAGCTACTGTTGAGTGTGTGTGGCTCAGACGCCTTATGGTTGATTTGGGTGTTGGCCAGTCTTCTACCACCACCATCTTCACTGACAGTCAGAGCGCATTGGCAATTGCGAGGAACCCTGTGTTCCATGCTCGCACTAAGCACATTGAGGTGCATTATCACTATGTCAGGGAGAGGTTCTCTGCTAGGGAGATCAGCTTGGCATATGTGCCCACGCAGGAGAACATTGCAGACCTTTTCACGAAGGCTCTGCCTAGGAGAAGTTTGAAGCTTTCCGCAAAGCTTTGGGCTTACTTCCTTTTGTGGAGTGATTTCCACATAGCTCGGAACTTCCTTATACATGAGTGCCAGCTCCTTGTTCACCGCATCACTCCCAGGGGGGATTTGTTGATATATTTAGGTAGTGATGTGTGTGAACAATCTAGGACCGTCGGGGCACTTTTTTCCCTCTTTAGGAGGTTTTTTCCCCCCGGCTTGTATATACGCCTATTGCCCTAATGGGCTACTTATCTTTGTACATTCTCTAGTAATACATTCAGTCTTGTGTGTTGTGCTCCAAGCTTCTTCTTCTTCCTTGTGCTGTTCGCGTGCTTCCGTAGATGTCTAACTCCAACAGATTCAAACTCAAGAGTCAATCACAATCAGTGGATTAGAGGCATTGACATCTATGTTACACTTATATGATCACTCTTACACTTATGATTATGAAACATCATCCCCTAGTTCAAAGTATAGAAGGCTGCAAGAGACAAACTATGACACTAGGGAAGCTCAAGAGGAGTCAAAAGAGGAATAACTTGAGGAGGTCATTACTCCTAATGTAATGCTCAATAGACTCAAGAAGTAATATCCCAAAGGGAAAGAGATGAGGTCTACAAGGAAGAAGGCACCCCCACAAAGGTATACATATGGCTCTTTCATGGCAAAGCATTATGCATACATGATAAATGTCATTGTAGATCAAGAGACTAATTCTTATGAGGAGGCAAAGACAAACCAAAGGGGAGGAAGACTATGTCTAACGATTTCAAAGCTCTTAAGTAGAAAAACACTTGGGAACTAGTACCCAAGAAGAAAGGCATGAAGATAATCCAAAATAGGTAAGTGTACAAGAATAAGAAGAATGTAGATGGAAGCTTTGAAAGAGAGTTGGGGAAGCTTGGAGATGCTTGGAAATGCTTGGAGATGCTTGGAAAGTTGAGTTATCAAGTGGTGAAATTGGTCTAGCAAACCAACATAGGACTAGAACTAGGCCTTTTTATATGTAATGTAGGCCTTGTAGGCTTGTGGTTAGTGCAATAAAACCCAATAAGTACTTTGAAACATCAAGAAGAACAAGTTGATTCAAAACAGATAGCTTGTACCTTGACTAGCTCACAAAAACCTTCAAAAATGGATGGAAGTTATGACTTCAAACATTGAGAGTAGCCATCATAGTGCCAATTGGACAAATTCCTCTTACACGAGTGTCATGCATAGGATTGGCTTTCTATAATGCATAAAATCCTTAATTTATAACAACTATAGGAGGAGCAATCACCTTAACACTGAACTAGTGTCATGCCGATTTTTCAAAGATGTGTAGAGAATGACCCCAAAATTGCAAAACTTGGATTTCTCTGAACATAATGAACTAAATGCATTGCACATTTGTGCACATAAACTAGACAGGTGTACCTTTCCAATGAATGCTTAAACACTGGATTTGTGTCTTTGTAGAGAGAGTTTCAATCTCTACACGTTGATTGAATTGACATTTCATTTTTTCCTACTAAGAAGCAAATAGCAGGCATGATGACAAAGGCACTTGATGGGATAAAGCTTTGTTGATTCAAGCTATGGCATGTATAAAACCTATCAGAGAATGAAGAAGCAAGCATACTTTAGCTTGAGGGGGAGCTTTTGGAACAAAAAGATTTCATTATGATTGAGGTGCACATGATCTTCATCAAATTATCATTTGAAAGATGCCATGTATACTCCTTGTAGAGTTTTATTTGCATTCATTTATTATATTGGGTGTTAATCGCATATAAACACTTTCTTATGTAAGATGCAAAGCATTTACCTTTGTAAAAGGGAGAAGTAAAAGGTCTAAAATCCATCAGTTAGAAGTGTTTGGGATTGCTTGTCAATGAATCAATCAACAAGTAGATATGACTTCAACTTTCTCTTTTCCTACATTGTAGGAAATGATTTCAATCAATCTAAACTAACAAAATTGCCTGATTTTGAATTTTAATTTATGAAGTAAATGCATGGATAGATGCTCCACAGTCTATATGAATCCTCAAAAACATTTTTACATTAAGTAGAGTCCTGATTTTAAGCAATACATATACTCTTTGATCATTGCTTGGTGCCATTTCAATTTTCTGCTCCTTATGTGAGGTTTGGAGCTTACAAGTCTCAAATCTGAGTACAACTCCTTCATCCATTTTGCTTCTTGAGTTGCAATATTTAGATCTCTATATTTTGCTTCAGGTGAAGATAAAGAAACTATTGGTTTCTTCTTGCAACTCCATGACACCAATTTTGAACCTACAAATGCTAAGCATCTAGAGGTACTTCTTCTATCATCATTTGCCCCTACCCATTCTGCATTTGAATAGATTTTGATATCTAAATATAAAGATTAAGGATAATGGATAGCTTTGTTAAGTGTCCCTTTGAGGTACTTGATTACTCTCTTTGTAGCATCCATGTGTGGTCTTCTAGGTGAGTGCATGAGCTGACTAAGCACTCCCACACTATATGATATGTCTAGTCTTGTGTGAGTAGCATATATCAAGCTACCAACTAATCTTTGATACTCTTTAGGATCATCAATCTGCCCACCTCCAAGCTTTGTGTTCTTCACTCTGAACTTGAGAAGTAGGTCTTCAATGTATCTTCTTTGAGTTAGATACATCCCTTCATCTGTATAAATCACTTGCATACCTAGAAAATACGTGAGCTCACCTAAGTCACTCATTTTGAACTCCTCTTGCATGTGTCCCTTCATCCTTTGAATGCCATTCAGATCATCCCCTATCACAATAATATCATCTACATATGCACCTAGATAGATAACCTCATTGTGATCCATTTTGATGAATAGAGAAGGATCTGAGTTGCTAGATTTGAACCCTTGATCTTGAGGGTATGACGAGGACCTTGTTTCAATCCATACATTGTTGTCTTAAGTGTGCAAACATAAGATGTATGACTAGGGTTTTCAAAACCTTTTGGTTGTGATATTTATACCTCTTCACTTATCCAACCATTTAAGAATGCATTTGTTACACCAAGTTGGAGGAGTCTCCAATTTCTTGTAGCAACTACGCTTATCAATGTTCTGATTGTAGTCATCTTTGCAACTAGTGAGAATGTTTCCTCATAGTCTATACCATGAGTTTCTGATTATCCTTTGACAAATAATCTTGCCTTGTACTTGCAAACTAATCCATCTAAGTTTCTTTTGACTTTATATACAAATCTGCAACCAATTACCTTTTGATTGGGTGAGATTGGAACCAAATCCCAAGTATCCATGTCCTTCAATACATCTATTTCTTTTTTCATGATATTTTCCAAATTAGGGTTTCCCTTTGCCTCTTCATAGCTTGACGGTCCCTTTGCTTTGTAAGAAATACGGATTCATATCCATACCTTTCTCGTTCTCTTTTCTCCCTTGTTGACCTTCTAGGTGCTTGCTTGGAGCATTCTCCACACTCTTGCATCTTTGCTTTGCCTATTGAATTCCATAGCTTGCAAACCTTTTCCTTTTCATCTTGGTCATCATCTGTATCACTTCTTGGATCCCAGAACTTGTGAAGAATGAGTTCTCCTATACGCAACGAAAATAGGTCGTGAACACTTGTATGTCCAACACTTGGACAAAGAATTGCACCATAAATAGCTTGCTAATCTCAATACGAAACTCAAATGGACTTGTGCCTTTAGCCAATCAAAGTAGACAAAGCAAGCTTTGTAACAAGCTATAAATAATGTAATTTAGACAAGTTTTGATTAGGGAACGTAACTAAGAAAGATGAACTACTTGTCCACATGAGTATGTTGAAGAACTAAACTTCACTCTTAGACTCATAAATAATTGCATATATATATCTTTTGAAGAATATATCGGTACAAAAAAACTAAAGACAAATAGCTTTCCAACAAGCTAAAAATCAAGTAATTTGGATGCGTTTTTGTTAGAAAATATAAGTGACCAAAATAGACCACCTGCACACATAAGTATACTAAAAAACTAGGCTTCACTCTCTGAGAAATATCTCACATAATATAAATCCTTGAAATGAGCTATTTGGAATACAGAAAGAATATCCACATAGGTTTCCAACAAGCCAAGAATCAAGTGATTTGGATATGTTTTGGTTGTGAATTTTCATTGACCAAAATAGACTACCTGTTTACATAGGAATGCTGAACAACTCGACCTTCCTCTTTCAATAATATCTCACACAATATATATGGTTTGAAGTAGATATTTGAGATACAAAATGTATACAAGATAAGCTTTCCAATGAGTGTTTAAATGCAAGAACTGGCTACATATACACGGAGATATGAGCTTCACAACGGAGCTATGTACAAAATGACATGCGACTAGAAGGTGTCTATGGAAAGACAAAATGACTAGATCCGACTATTAGGAGCTCTTGCATCTTTCTATCCTTGTTTAGAACATGATACCACTCCACTTTTATAATCAATGAGCATGTGAAGAAGTTTGTGCCTTCTTAACTCACCACTTTGCCAACTACATGCCACTAACTACAAGGCAGATATTATATCTTTTACTCACTCTTGACTAGACTTTTTTCTTTTTTCTTTTTCCTTTCTCTTCTTTTCCTTTATCTTTTTATTTGGTAGATTTATCCAAGTATAGTTCATATGAAAATGAGCTTGTACATTTATCTTCAACACTTCCCCTCAAGATCACTTGGGAGTTATCTTCAAACATGTCATGCAAATTTATCACATCCTTCAAACCTTTGAGTTTAGAAGCATCCAAGAATTTTGTGAGCATATTTACCACCTGCCCTTTGGTTCTTATGCACTTTATCTCCACATCTTTTCTCAATACCTTCTCCCTTACATAATGGTAGTGGACCTCTATGTGCTTGCTCCTTGCATGAAACATAGGATTGCTTGCCAAGTAAATACTTGACATGTTATCACCATATATAGCGATGCTTCCAACTTGCATTTCAAGATCAGTCAAAAGCTTTTTGATCCACATTGCTTCACATGTGGCAAATGCTAATCCTCTATATTCAGCCTCCATGGATGAAAGTGCAACAATAGGTTGTTTCTTTGAACTCCATGTGATAGGTTTTCTTCCTATCATGAACACATATCCTGAGGTTGATCTTCTGTCTTCCTTTGAACCTACCCAATCAGCATTGCTAAAGCCTTTGACCTTCAATTCTTCATCAAACTTGTAAAAGAGAGCATGCTTAACTATATGCTTTATGTATCTCAACACTCTCTTGGCTGAATTTAAATTTTCACTTGTCAAGGCTTGCATAAACTAAGAAAGTACACCAACAACATAAGATAAATCAGGTCTTGTAATGTTTGCATAGATTAATGATGCTAGAATGCTTTTGTATGTTGTTACATCTTCGAATAGTTCTCCATCATTTGAGCAAATCTTTCTATTTGTGTCCATGGGTTGAGTGAGTGGTTTGCATTCACTCATTCCAAATCTAAAAAGAACATCCAACAAGTATTTCCTTTGCATCAAGTAGATGCCACTTTCTCCATAAACAACTTCAATTCCTAAAAAATATTTCAGATCTCTAAGATCTGAAATTTTAAACTCCTTATAAAGCTTCCTTTTGATATCTTTAATCCCCGTAACATCATTTCTTGTTATGAAGAGGTCATCAACGTGTATGCAAATATATACGTCTCTATTTTCTTTCTTCTTTATGTACAATGAAGGATCTGCACTACTTGGGTTGTATCCACACTTGGTTAGATATTCTACCAATCTCTGATTCCATGCTCTTAGTGCTTGCTCCAAGCCATAAAGTGCCTTCTTCAACCCGAAAACAAAGTCTGGATGGTTTTCATCTTCAAATCCCACTGGTTGACTCATGTATACATCATCTTGTAGTTCTCCATCAAGTAAAGCATTTTTGATGTCGAGTTGATATAATGGCCATCTCCTTAAAGCACCAATTGCTATTAATGTTCTGATAGTTCCCATCTTTGCAACAAGGCTAAAAACTTCATCATAATCTATGCCTTGTGTTTGTTTAAATCCTTTGGAAACTAATCTAGCTTTATATCTAGCTAGTGAACCATCAGCATTCCTCTTTACTTTAAACACCCATTTGATTGGAACAATGTTCATACCTTTGTTTTGCACTAGCTCCCATGTGTGATTATCTTTGAGACCTTTGACCTCCTCTTTCATACCTTGCTTCCATGCCTTTTGTGTGCAAGCTTCTTCATATGTCTCAAGCTCTTTGTCTTTGATAAGCAACATCATGTATGAAAAATGTGTCGCCATGAAACTATCATAGCTCAACCTTTGAGATGGATACCTTGTCATTGAAGATCTGCTTTCATTGCCTTTAGAAGACCTATTGAGCTTTACCATCGGAGTGACGACCTCTTCATATTCTTCTTCACTTGCATCTATCTCACTATTTGGAGTAGCACTTGCTTCTTTGACTCTACTATGAGCTGAATTTGGAGACACAGAATGACTCCCCCTCCATGTTGAACATTCTTCATTTGGTGTAGATGCCTCTGGACCTGAAACTTTTGTGTTTGATTGTTTAACTTCTTTTTTATTTGTTCCTGCATAATCATCACAATCTTCTTCACGAATCTTTTCCTTTCCTTTATCTTCATAACATGGTCTTAGTTCATCAAAGACCATATCTCGCGAGACTCTTAATTCCTTTGTTTTTCTAGGGTTGTGACATGTATCCTTCTTTGCTCAATCGAGTAGCTGATGAAAATGCATTGTTTTGACCTTGGTTCATCTTTGTTCTAACTTCTTATGGAATGTGAACAAAGCAAACACATCCAAACACTTTGAGGTGTGTAAGATTAGGTTTCTTGCCCAAGTATACCTCCTCTAGAGTCAAGTGATGTATTCCTAATGTGGTGCACCTATTCATCAAGTAAATGGGGTTGTGGTAGCTTCAACTCAACAGTACAATGGTACCTTCATCTCATTGAGCATGCATCTTGCAATTTCAGGAATTTGCCTATTTTTCCTCTTAGCTACTCCATTTTATTGCGGTGTATACCTACAAGTTAACTGCCTTTTGATCCCATTCTCTTGTAGAAAATCTCAAAATTCTTTGGAGAAGTATTCTCCTCCACCATTGGACCTTAAGTTTTTGATAGACCTTCCTGTTTCTTTTTCAACTTCAACTTTGAATCTTTTGAATATAGAAAACACCTCTGATTTTGGCTTCATACAAAATAGCCATACCTTTCTTGAGTGACCATCAATGAAGGTGGAAAAAATCTTTTACCAGCCATTGATGGCTCTTGGTTTGGTCCCCATAAATCCGTATGTATCAAGTCCAAGAAATTTGGGGCCACATAATTGCTCCTCTTGAATGGCTACCTCGCTTTCTTTCCTAATTGAGAAGCTTGACATAACTCATGTAGTCCATTGATATTAAATTTTGCATGACCTCTAACCAATTCATGTTTGCTCATGTCCTTTAGCTTTGGAATGTCGATGTGTCCTATTCTTTTGTGCCATAAGTCGAGCTCTGAAATCTTCTTGTTCCCACATTGAATGTACATGACCTTTCCATGTGGATGTTGGATGTCCAAAGTGAACATCCTTCCTTCTCCTCTACCTTGAGCAATGACCTTGAAGCCTTCCTTTGAATTCTTTATGAAGCACCCATTCTCATTGGATATGACATGATAACCCTTCTCTACCATTTTTCCTACTAAAATCAAGTTCTTTGAAATTGTAGGAACATGAAGGACAATAGATAGTACCTTTGCTCTACTTGTATCTCCAAGCCTTATATCTCCAATATGTTCAATCATGTGTTGAGTATCATTAGTTGTTTCAACGCATCTTTTTCCACTTGGTACTTGTAGATTAGTGAACAAACTTCCTTAGCATGACATATGGTTACTACAACTTGAATCAATGTACCTTTTTTGTCATCTTCACAAGAGCTTCTATACTCATGTCTCATTGCAAGTACTGTGTGCTTGCTTCCTTCACTTGAGGTGCTTGCATAGTTTCTTTGGTTCCTTTGATTGCCCTCATTTGGTCTTCCATTCCTCAGCCAAGAATCACTAGCATAGTGTTCTATTTTACCACAATGATAGCATGTTATAACTTTATGAGAATTGTAGGATCCTTAGCCTCTTCCTCTACTTCTACCTTGACCTCTTCCTTGTGTGTTGGCATTTGATGCATCCTTGTTGTCTTCCGAATTGTTTTGATTGTAGTTGGAATTGTTGTGATCTCTTCCTTTTCCATTTGAGCCTCCTCTTGAGCTCCTTCCTTTACCTAGATGTGCATATAACATTTGTTTGTGGCTTTCCTTTCCTTTGGGACCACCAAAGCTAAGCTCCTATGTGACAAGATGAGGGATTAGTTGTTCAAAACTTGGATATGCATCTTTCAAGTTAATGGAAGTTATAAAAAGCTTCCATCTTTCATCGTCTCTCAATCCATTGAGAGTATAACACACAAGATATTCATCTTCAACTGTTGTGGCAATAGAAGCTAAAGCATCACTTAGCTCCTTAAACTTCAAAGTATATTCAGCTATGGATTGACTCTAACTTTTCTTGATTGTCTTCAACTCATTCTTGAGTTGAAGTTTCCTAGCTTTGGTATTTGTTGAATACATCCTTCTGAGAGCTTCCCAAGCATCCTTAGCTTTCTCTAGATGTTGAATATGACCTACCATAGCATTATTAATGACTTGTGAAATAAGGAACATGACTCTCCTATTCCTCTATTCCCATTCTTTTGCTTGCCTCCTTTGGACTTTGGTCGTCATAGCTTGATTGATTTGAGGTTCAACATCATCGCCGCTCACAATACCCCATAAGCATTTTCCCACTAGGTAGTTGGTCATTCTAAACTTGCATAGGGGATAGTTATACTTATCCAATTTCTCTACTTTTTGACCCAAGTCAACCATTCAAGACTATCAAAGAATTTGAGATTTACCTCGAATAGTTATATTGTCCTTTGCTCTCATGTTTGTGAAGCTCCCCCTTGTTTTGTAGCTCCTTATTTGCTTTGCTTTAACTCTAGCTCTCTTGATGAAGCTTCAGCACCAAGTTTGCTATGATAACAACTGTGGAGATTGAGTTCTCCTATGCACAACGAAAATTTGTAGTGAACCCTTGTATGTCAAGCACTTGGACAAACAGTTGCACATTAAATAGCTTACTAATCTCAATACAAAACTCAAATGGAGTTGTGCCTTTCGCCAATCAAAGTAGACAAAGAGAGCTTTCTAACCAGCTATAAATAACTTAATTTAGACAAGTTTTGATTAGGGAACACAACTTACGAAGATGAACTACCTATCAACACAAGTATGCTAAAGAACAGAACTTGACTCTCGACGTGATAACTCCTTGACTATATATGGTTTGAGGAAGATATTTGGTATAGAGAAAGTACACACCAATAGCTTTAAAAACAAGCTAAAAGGCAAGTAATTTGGATGAGTTTTGGTCAGGAAACTCAACTGACCAAAATAGACCACGTACACACATTAGTATACTGAAAAAATGGGCTTCACTCTCTAACAGATATCTCACAGAGTACAAATCCTTCAAATTCAATATTGGGGAATCAAGCGGTTTGGCTATGTTTTGGTTGGAAAGTTAACTGAACAAAATAGACTACCTCTTTGCACAAGTATGCTGAAAAATAGGACTTCCCTCTTTCACTGTTATCTCACCGAATATATAAGCTTTGAAGAAAATATTCAAGATGCAAAAAGTACACAAGATAAGCTTTCCAATGAGTGTTTAAACACAAGAAATGGCTACTCATACACTGAGATATGAGCTTCACAACAGAGCTCTATACAAAATGATGTGCGGTTGGAAGAAGTCTATGGAAAGACAAAATGACAAAATGACTAGATCTGAACATTGGGAGCTCTTGCCTCTTTCTCTCCTTGTTTAGAACATGCTCCCACTCCACTTTTATAACCAGTGAGCATGTGAAGAAGTTTGTTCCTCCTTCTTAACTCACCACTTTGCCCACTGCATGCCACTAACTACAAGGCAGATATAGTATCTTTTACTCATTATGAATTTTGACTAGAATTTTTTCTTTTCTTTTTTTCTTTTTTCTTTTCCTTTATCTTTATATTTTTACTCATCATGAATTTTTTTTTCTTTATATTTTTTTCTTCTTTTCTTTTCTCTTTTCCTTTATCTTTATATTTTTACTCATCATGAATTTTTTTTCGTTATATTTTTTTCTTCTTTTCTTTTCTCTTTTCCTTTATCTTTATCTTTATCTTTTACTCATCATGAATTTTGACTAGAATTTTTTCTTTTCTTCTTTTATATTTTTCTTTTCCTTTATCTTTATATTTTTAAAATTATCCAAGCATAGCTCATATGAAAATGAGCTTGTACATTTATCTTCAACATACCTATGTATCATGCTTGCTTCCTAGTTGATGAGAATCATAATCAAGATCATATGGTAGAGTTACATATTCTTTGTCTTCATCATACCAAGACCTATGTTCTTGAAACAAAACATCCCTAATTGTGGTGAATTGCTTGGTTGAACGATGATAGAACCTATAACCCAATTAAATTGAGTCATTCCCAATAAACACTTCCTTTGTTGCCCTTTCATCTATCATACCTCTTAGTTGTGATGGTACATGAACATAAGCTAAACAACCAAACACCTTGCAATGTACAAGACTAGGTTTTCTTCCATACCATGCTTCATAAGGATTCATACCTTAGAGTGATTTGGATGATAGACTATTGACAAGGTACACAATAGTTGCAATAGCCTCTTCCCATAGACAATGCGGCAATCTTGTGTCTTCAAGCATTGTTCTAGCTGATCCAACCATTGTCTTATTTCTTCTCTTTGCAATTCCATTCAGTTGAGCAAATCACCTGGTAGCCACTTCCCTTTTGATACCTTTATCCTGCACGAACTCATTAAATTCTTTGGAGAAGTTTCTTCCCCTCCATCAAATATGAGATTCTTGAGTGATCTAGCTGTATGATTTTTCACATGTGCTAGATACTTTTTGAAGCAATCAAACACTTCACTCTTACTCTTAATAAAGTATAGACTATTCCATCTACTATGTTCATCAATAAATGAGACATAATACCTTCATCCTACCAATGAAGGTTCTTGGAGTGAACCCCATACATTTGTATGTACTAGGTCTAATATGTTGTCGTGGATGTAGCCTTCGTGGTTGAATGGTTGTCTTTGTGCCTTCCAAATCTAACACGAATCATATATGTTGATCATGTATTGCTTTGATATGTTTGGTAATCCAAGAACACTTTGATCCTTGCATACATTGTTTAAGGTTCTTTCATTCACATGAGCTGGCCTCTTATGACACACTTCAAGCTCACTTAGGGTTTGAGACCCAAACTTGAATAGAGCTATATTTTTTATTTCTCCTACTTCAACTATTTGGCCTACACTATTAGGTTTTTTTGTAAGAGTGGGAACAGAGAGTACCTTGCTCAGAATATTTGTCCTACCATTGGAAGCTTTGACGTTACCAATCTTCTTCACACTGTGCTTTGTGTCATCCCCTCTTTGAACTTCATGTCTATGCTTTGGACTTTCCAAATCTGATAAGAGAGATATGTTGCCTACAACATGATTTGAACATCCTAGATCTATTTAGAATAAATGATCATCTTCGTTACCTTCATTATCACTTAGATTCATCAAGAAAAATGACTATTCATGTTGTTGATCTTCAGAATAATTGGTGTAGTCCCTTCTGTTATGGCCTCTATTGTTATTGTTGAGGTTGTGTCCACCTTTGCCTCTATTGCTACCATATCCACCTCTTCCACTTCCTTTCTAGGTCTCCCCATTGAACCAACAATTCTAAGTGGTGTGGTTGTTCTTATCACAAATGGCACAAGGTTGAACATTCTGGCCTTTGGTCTTGTCATGCTTTGGTCCTTTCTTTTTCCCTTGCCACTTCCTCTTGCCTACAAAGTTGGCTTGGGAAGTCTCCTCTTCAACTTCTTCCTTCTTCTTGCCTTTCAGCCTCTTGTCCTTCTTATCTGCGTATATAGCGCTAGTTGAATTACCATGATAGGGGTTACCTTCCTTTATGCTATAGTTGGCCTCTTGGTTGAAGAGTTGTCCAAGAGGATGACGTCTGGAGTTTGCACATCCATGATGAGATCATAGGCTATGGTGAAAGATTGCCATTGCTCGTCACCTCTAATCACATTGAGAATTCACCTCATGATGGCCTCTTCTTCAATCTGCTCTCAAATAGATGCCAATTGATTAGCAACCTCCTTGACCTTTATAACAAACTCAATGATGGTTTGTCAAATATGGTTCTTCCTCACTTTTGTACTAGCAGAAAAGAAAGTCTCTAGGGCATCCCAAGTCCCTTGAGATGTCTTGCATCCTCTAATATGTAGTAATGGAAATTAGAGATAAACTTGAGTATGTAGGACCTTGCTTGAGCATCCCTTGCACACAAAAGTGTGAATTTATCTGTTTCCTCTTGAGTAGGTGCTCTTTTGGATCTTGGAATAGACATTGCTTCATCACTTGATACAATCTCATATAGGTTTCTTCCTTAAAAGTAAGCCTCCATTTTGATTTGCCAGGTAGCATAATTGTGTCTATCAAGCTTCTCAATCATTGATGGAAAGCCATCTAACATCTTGAAGTGGCTCTCATACCATTGAAAGAAAGTTGGAGAAGCTTGGAGAGGCTTAGAAAGTTGATTTGTCAGGTTGTGAAACTAGCATAGGACCAAGCCTGAGATCTTTGGATATGTAAAGTAGGCCTTGTAGGCTTGTGGCTATTGCAATAGAACCCAATAGATACTTTGAAACATCAACAAGAACAAGTTGATGCAAAACTGATAACTTACACCTTGACTTGCTCACAAAAACCTTCTAGAAATGGATGGAAGTTGTGATTACAAACATTGAGAGCAGCGAACATAGTAACAATTGGAAAACTTTCTCTTAAGGGAGTTTCATACATAGGTTTGGCTTTATATAATGCACAAATCCCTAATTTATAACAAGTATAGAAGGAGGAATCACCTTAACATTCAACTCATGTCATCCGGATTTTTCAAGGATGTGTGGAGAATGCCCCAAAGACTTCAAAACTTGGATTTCTCTAAAATTAATGAACCAAATGGCTTGAAAATTTTTACACTTAAACTAGATAGTTTCTCTTTCCAATGAATGCTTAAACACTAAAATTGGAGCTCCGGAGAGAGAGCAACAATGTCTACAAGTTGATTGAGTTTGAGGAAGAAGGAGCAAAGAAATTGAAATGGCACCGAGCAATGATCAAAGAGTATATGTATCACTTAAAATCATGACTCTACATAACATAAATTTTTTTTCGAATCTTTATACAGAATGTTGAGGATATATCCACTCCTTCACTTCATGAATTCAAATTCAAAATTAGGCGGGTTTGTTAGTTTAGATTGATTGGGATCATTTCCTACAATCTAGGAAAAGAAAAATTTGAATTCATATCTAGCTCTTGATTGATTGAATGAGAATTAATCGCAACCACTTCTAAATTGTGGCTTTTAGGCCTTTTACGTCTTCCTTTACAAAGGTAAATGCTTTGCAACTTACATATGAAAGTCATCGTATGTGATTAACAAATGGAATACAATAAATGAATGCAAATAAAACTCTACAAGACGTATATGTGGCATCATTCAAATGATAAATTTGATGAAGATCATGTCCACATCAAGCATAATGAAAGCTTGATGTTCCAACAAGTTTGGAAAGGTACAAGGCTAGACAAGTAGCCAAAGGGTCCACAGAGACACAAGGGTGAATTATGAGGAGACTTTTAGTCTTGTGGAAAACAAGGCTACCATTAGAGCTCTCATAGACCTATGTGCAACAAGGAGGTGGCCTATCTACTAGATGGACATAAAGAATGCTTTCTTGAATGGTGAGTTACAAGAAGAGGTGTCCAAGGAACAACCTCAAGGACATGTAGATCCACAAAATCCTACCTATGTTTGCACGTTGAAGAAGTCCTTGTATGGCCTAAACCAAGCCCCAAGGGCTTGGAATCGGAGGCTAGTTCACTTCTTGAAGAGATGTGGTTTCTCTCCAAGTAATGTAGATACATCCTTGTATGTGAGGAAGAAAAATGACAAGATATGTTTGATATGCATATATCTAGATGATCTCCTTGTGATAGCTGATGATGATGCAAGGATAAGGAACATCAAAGAGAAGCTTGTAAGAGAGTTGAAAATCTCACATTTAGGTGTGCTAAAGTGCTTTCTTGGCATTGAGTTGATCTATGGGAAAGAAGGTATCTATCTGTCTCAAAAGAAGCATCTTCTAGATATGTTCTTTAGGTTTGGCATGACAAATTGCAAACCGACATGCCAATATATGCATTCAAATGTCACGTTAAGCAAGGAAGATGGTAAGAATTTAGAAGACCGTACATGATACAAGAGCATTGTGAGATCATTGATCTATCCTACACTCACAAGGTCTGACTTGTGCTACATAGTTGTAGTTCTACCTCAATTCATGCATGCAACCATAGATACACATCTCAATCATGCAAAGAGAGTGCTAAGATATGTGAAGAGTACAATTAATTCTTGGTTGCTATACATGTATGATGAATAACTTCAAGTAAGAGCATGGAGTGATGTGGATTAGGCAAGGAGTGTTGATGATAGAAGGTCAAATTCTGGCTATGTTTTCATGCTAGGTACAAAAGCAATTTCATGGATGAGCAAAAAGCATCTCACAACTACATTAAGTTCAACAAAGGCTGAATATAGAGCTTTTTCCCTCACTAAATGTCAAGGAATGTGGCTTAAGAAGCTCTTCAAAGACTTTCCTGTACAAGTTGGACCAATTCCAATTTATGGAGATAACATGTCAAGCCTACATCTTGCTAACAATCCCATGTATTATGCAAGGAGCAAGCACATTGAGGTGCATTACCATTAGGTAATGGAAAAGGTTGCAAGTGGGGACATTAATGTTCATTTTGTAGGTACAAAGGACCAAGTTGCAGATATCTTCACTAAAAGCTTGGAAATGACCAAGTTAAAAAAGTTTTAAATGGCTATGAGCTTGGTTGATATGGACACTACCACCTTAAGCTTTACAAGGAGTGTTGAAAATGTGAATTTTGCAAGCTCTAGGTGGATATCACCATGCAATATTTGTGGATTGTCTAACCACACCACAGATGAGTGCTACAGAAACTACAAAAATCAGAGAGGAAGAGGCTATCAAAGAGGTGGATACTCTCAAGGCAGAGGAAGATTCAACCAACACCAAGGCTACAATGGCTACAACAATAACTATAACAACAATTACAACCACAATGGTAACTACCAAGGAGGATTCAGAAATAGGAAAGACTAGAACAGCTACACAGAGGAGCAAGATGACTCCCTATTGATCATGAATATGACTTCCAAGTCAGGTATCAATGATGATCGTCTGTTTTATATTGATTCAGGGTGTTCTAACCATGTAGCTGGCAATGTGGCACTACTCTCTGATCTTGAGGAACCCAAACGCAAACATCAAGTACAGACAAGTGATGATACTAAGCATTCTGTAGTAAAGATTGGAAATGTCTTACCTTCTTAACTCTATATCTGATTTCCTTTTACCTCACATCAGGAATTGTAAGACTTCCCAAGAAACTTGGGAAACCTTGTCATCATACTTTTCATCTAATACAAGGGCCAGGAAGAATCAATTGTGGATTGAATTCACAACCCTTAGGAAGCAACCAAAGCAATCAGTCTCAGAATTTGTGACCGAGATCAAGGATGTGGCAGACCAATTAGCAAGCATAGGAGAGGAGATTGAAGAGGAACAAATAGTAAGGAAAGTAACCAATGGACTAAAGGCAGATGATAAGTGGGAAAGTTTCACCATTGCATTGGATCTCTACATGGACATACATACCCCAGATCTCACACTTCTCATGGGCCAATTATTCACACATGAAGCAAAGTTCACAAAGGTTGGAGATACATCTAAAGGTAACACTCCTTCTGCCCTATATACTGATAAAAAGGTTAAAGACAAAGGTAAAGGTAAAAAGCAAGAGGATGAAGGGTCTACCTCCCAAGCCAACTATGCAGGGAGAGGTAGATCTTCAAGAGGCAGGGGCAGAGGAGGTAAGCAAGGTAGGGGGAGACCCTACAATTCATCGGCATGCAATATTTGTGGATTGTCTAACCACACCACAGATGAGTGCTACAGAAACTACAAAAATCAGAGAGGAAGAGGCTATTAAAGAGGTGGATACTCTCAAGGCAGAGGAAGATTCAACCAACACCAAGGCTACAATGGCTACAACAATAACTATAACAACAATTACAACCACAATGGTAACTACCAAGGAGGATTCAGAAATAGGAAAGACTACAACAACTACACAGAGGAGCAAGATGACTCCCTATTGATCATGAATATGACTTCCAAGTCAGGTATCAATGATGATCATCTATTTTATATTGATTCAGGGTGTTCTAACCATGTAGCTGGCAATGTGGCACTACTCTCTGATCTTGAGGAACCCAAAGGCAAACATCAAGTACAGACAGGTGATGATACTAAGCATTCTGTAGTAAAGATTGGAAATGTAAAAACTTGTGATGGTAACCAGAACCTATTGAGCAAGGTACTTTATGTACCGACTATTACCAAAAACTTAATGAGTGTTGATCAGATTGTGTAGAAAGGTTTGCAGGTCAGATTCACTCAATATGGAGCATATGTGGAGGACCCAAGACATGGATTCAAAAGGATAGCCAAGGGAGAAAAATCAGGTAGATTATTTACTTTCGAGCTAGAAGACACCAAAAGCATTGCTTTATACAATTACAAGGATCAAACACTTTCAGAATTAGAAATATGGCACAAGAGACTAGGGCACATAGGTGAAAGGACCTTGAAGCAAACGAGTAGAGATCAATGTGTGCTTGGGATACCTAATGTATCCAAGCAACACATGATTTACAAGTGTGGTGCTTGTCAATTTGGTAAGTCTCACAGGTTACCTTATACAAGGAAAGGTTTTATGCATGAAGACTACCTAGACTTGGTGCACACAGATGTTTGGGGACCTAGCAAGGATCCCTCCATTTCAGGATCAAGGTACTATGTGTCTTTCATGATTGATGATTATAGCAGATGGACTGTGTTATACTTTATGAAGCACAAGGATGAAGTGTTTAATTGTTTCAAAAGATACCTTGCACTAGTTGAAAATCAAACAGGAAGGAACTTGAAGAAGCTAAGGTCAGATGGAGGAGGTGAATACTTCTCAAATGAGTTTGAGGACTTCTTGCAGGAAAAAGGCATCAAAAGGGAGATAATCACAAGGTACTCACCTGAACAAAATGGGGTAGCTGAAAGAAGGAATAGACTTATAGTTGAAACAGCCAGGTCCATGCTTAATGAAAAGAAGTTGTCAAATTATCTTTGGGCAGAGAGTGTATCTACTGCCACCTATCTCATAAACAAGTTGCCATCAAAGTCTCTTGATGGAATGACACCTCATGAAGCTTGGCATGGTAAGAGACCATCATTGGATCATTGCAAAATCTTTGATTGTGTAGCATATGTGCATATTCCTCACAGGTAAGGGGAAAGCTAGACCCTAAAGCAGAAAAATGTATTTTCATTGGTTATGAGTTAAATAAAAAAGGATACAGATTCTACAACCCAACCAATAAAGGGTTCAAGGTAAGCAGAGATGTCATCTTTGATGAGACTGACTCATGGTATTAGAATGAATGCAAGAAGGTTAGTCTACCCTATGATTTGGAAGAGGAATTTCCAAAACTCTCAAAGGAGGAACCAATCCAGAAGGAAGAGTCAAGTTCAGAAGATGATGACACAATCAATCTTGAAGAATTCAAGGCATGGAAGTCCAAAGGCAAGTTAAAGATGAAGAAGCTTGAGGATATACCAGAATCTTCAACTCAAGCAATAAGGAGATCTCAGAGAGAAAGTAAGAAGCCTATCAGATATGGGTATGATACATCTCTTGTAACTAAGCATTCAGCTTATCTTGCAAAGGACTTGTTAAGTGAAGAACCAGGTTCATATGAAGAGGCAATCACCAAACCAGAATGGAAAGAAGCTATGGATGAAGAAATAGAAGCTCTCAAGGAGAGTGACACATGGGACTTGGTACCCAAGAAGGACTCTATGAAAGTGATAGGATCCAAATGGATCTACAAACTAAAGAGGAACTCTGATGGTACAATCAATAGGTACAAAGCTAGGTTGGTAGCCAAGGGGTTTGCACAAACCCAAGGCATTGATTATGAGGAGACATTTTCTCCTCTGGCTAAGATGCCAACAATCAGAGTATTGGTGAGTGTAGCTGCATCCAAGAATTGGAGCATGTACCAATTAGATGTCAAGAATGCTTTCTTGAATGGATGGATATCTCAAGAAGTCTACATGTCACAACCACCTGGATATGAAGATCCCAAGAAGGTAAATTATGTTTGTAAATTGAAGAAGGCTTTATATGGATTGAACCAGACACCTAGAGCATGGAATTATAGACTGACAACATACCTCCAAGACCAAGGGTTTACTATGAGCAAGGCAGACACTTCATTGTTTATCAAAAGGAGTAATTCAGAGGTAATCTATCTCTGTGTTTATGTTGATGACATCATCATTACAAGTAATGATGTCCAAGGAATCAGAAGCATTAAAAATCAGATGATGAAGGAGTTCAAGATCAATGATCTTGGATTACTGAAATACTTTCTAGGACTTGAATTGGTTTATACTAATTCAGGTATATATATCACTCAGAAGAAGTATGTGCAGGACATGTTAAAGAAATTTGGCTTGCAGGATGCTAAAGTCTCTAGTACTCCAATGGAAGTCAACCTAAAGCTAAGTGCTCATGAAGGGGATGAAGTCCAAGACATTAGTGGATATCAAAGTATGGTAGGTAGTTTGAATTATGCTACCTTGACCAGAATTGACATAGCATATGGAGTTAGTGTGCTAAGTCAATTCATGCACAAACCAAGGGTACCTCACCTTGAGGCTACAAAGAAGATCTTGAAGTATATAAAGGGAACTCAGAACAATGGTTTGTACTTTCCTTATACATCAGATATTGATATTAAAGTGTATTTAGATGCAGATTGGGCAGGATGCAAGGATGATAGGAGGAGCACATCAGGATCCATAATAACTGAAGGGTAAGTGCATTAGTGCATGGGTTGGAAGAAGAATGTGCCTTGTGCATAGCCTTGTAATGTAGCCCTATGCATGCATACCTAGGAAATGCATTGGAAGAATTATGGTGCAAGAAGTTTGGTCTTGAGGTAAGTGCTCAAGGGTATGCCGACGAAGAGGTTTCCTAATCGATCATGGTTATGTTGTTGTTGAAGCATACAATTCTTGCCTTGGCGAAAGTTCCGTCGATCTTCCACTCTTCGTGTTGTACTTTCATCATGGTGATTAACCATCAGCTTGTCTTCCATTGTTGATGGATGTCCTTGTTGATGGTTCGCATTGGGGATTCTTCAAACGCACAATCCCGTTCGTTCCCTCGTCTTCTTCCTCTGCTCTTTTTTCTTTTTTTCCTTTCTTTTTGAACAATGGAGTAAAACAAGAAATCTGTTTTGATCTATCTTTTTGGGAGTGATCTTCCAAGGTACATAGGGTGTCTAATACATCCATTGGCAAGCTAAAAGGGCCCACCATATACTTCTGGAGTTCATTTGGCTGATGTAGATCAAGGATTTTGCAACACCTCTTCATCTTCAAGCACATACCTATCCATCTCTTCACAGTGGTATCAGAGCAAGGTTGGACAACATGGCAGATGGATTTCCTTCATCAATTGACAAATTAGACAGAGGTAACTACTCAGCTTGGTCATTAAGAATGGAAGCCTATCTCCAAGGTAGAAGTTTATATGGTTATGTGGCTGGAGATGAAGTTATGCCAAGGTTTAGGAACAAAAGTCAACCAACACAAGAAGAGCAAGAAAGATTGAGCACATGGTGCTCCAAGGATGCACTTGCAAGGTCTTATCTCCTCAACTCTATCTCAGATTTTTGTTTGCCTCACATTAGAAGTTGTAAGACATCTCAGGAAGTGTGGGATGCACTTGAAGCTTTCTTTTCTTCAAGTAATAAAGCTAGGAAGCATCAGCTATGGCTGGATTTCACAACTCTCAAGAAGGCTCCCAAACAAAATGTGACTGATTTTGTCACAAAGCTCAAGGACATAGCGGATCAGTTGGGAGGCATTGGAGAGGTAATAGATGAAGAGCAAATTGTAAGGCAAGTCATTAATGGCTTGAAGGTAGATGATAAGTGGGAAGCATTCACCACAGCTATGGATTTGTACATGGACATGCATGTACCTGATTTCAACACACTCATTGGACAACTACTTACTCAAGAGGCAAAGCTTATCAAAAATGGAGAAAGCTCTAAAGGTAATCAATCTTTAGCTTTATACACGGATAAAAGAAAGTCTAAAGATAACAAAGGAAAGGCAAAGAAAGTGGATGATGAAGCAGGTACATATCAAGCTAACTATGCAGGTAGAGGAAGACATGGCAGAGGTAGAGGAAGAGGAGCTAGACAAGACAGGGGGAGATCCCAAGACTCCAACTCATGTTCTATTTGTGGATTAACTAATCATACAACTGAAAATTGCTTTAGGAATTCCAGGAATCAAAGAGGCAGAGGATACAATAGAGGAAGTTATGGCTACTCAAGAGGAAGGTTCAACAACTACCATGGCAACTACAACAACTACAATCATTCAAACTATCAAGGAGGCTACAAAGGAAGGAGAGACTACAATAACTACACAGAAGACTCAAACAAAGAGGATTCATTATTGATCATGAACATGGCTATGCCACAAGGTAAATCTGATGAGCATGTTTTCTACATAGATTCAGGTTGTTCAAATCATGTGGCAGGAAATGTGGCACTCCTATCAGATTTAGAAGATCCAAGGAATAAGCATGAGGTACAAACAGGAGATGATACAAAACATCCTGTGAAGAAAATAGGCAATGTCAAAGCACCCGATGGAAACATCAACCTACTCAGTAAGGTACTCTATGTCCCTACCATTACAAAGAATTTGATAAGTGTTGGGTAGATAGTAGAGAAAGGGTTGCAAGTCAGGTTCACAAAAGCAGGAGCATTTGTTGAAGATCCAAGTCAAGGATTCAGAAGAATTGCAAAAGGTGAAAAGACAGGTAGATTGTTCACATTTGAATTACAGGACACTAGAAACATTGCTCTCTTTAATTATGGTAGTCAGACACTCACAGAATTGGAAGTATGGCACAAAAGGTTAGCACATATTGGTGAAAGGTCATTAAAGCAAATCTGCAGGGACCAAAGTGTACTTGGACTTCCTAATTTGTCAAAACAACATATGATTTATAAGTGTAGTGCATGTCAATTTGGAAAGTCTCACAGGTTACCATTCATGAAGAAAGGTTATATGCATGGAGATCTCTTGGAGTTGGTTCATACAGATGTATGGGGACCTAGCAAGGAAGCTTCAATATCTGGATCAAGGTATTATGTTTCCTTTATTGATGATTGCAGCAGATGGACTATCCTATTCTTTATGAAACACAAAGATGAAGTTTTTTCATGTTTCAAAAGATATTTGGCTCTTGTGGAGAATCAAACAAGTAAATCACTAAAAAGGCTAAGGTCAGATGGAGGGGGAGAATACTTCTCCCATGATTTTGATTCTTTTCTTCAAGAAAGAGGAATCAAAAGAGAGGTAACTACAAGGTACACTCCTGAGCAAAATGGAGTGGCAGAAAGGAGGAATAGGACAATTGTTGAAGCTGCAAGGTCTATGTTAAATGAAAAGCATTTACCTAATTACTTATGGGCTGAGGCTGTATCTACAGTCACTTACTTGATTAACAGGTTGCCTTCAAAATCCCTTGATGGGATGACTCCATATGAGGCTTGGAATGGAAGAAGACCAAGCTTAGATCATTGTAAAATTTTTGGATGTATTGCTTTTGCTCATGTTCCTTCACAGGTTAGAGGCAAGATGGATCCAAAGACAGAAAGGTGTGTATTTATTGGATATGACAACAATCAAAAGGGCTACAGGTTATAGAACCCTACCAACAAAGGATTCTTGGTAAGCAGAGATGTAGTTTTTGATGAGAACAATTCATGGTATGAAGATTCATGCAGGAAGATCAATTTACCATATGATCTTGAAGAAGATTTTCCAAAGCTTGGTAGAGAACAATCAAAGATTGAAGAACAAGACACCTCAGAGGATGATGAAGAATCTCACATGGAAAAGATCAAAGCATGGAAGTCTAAAGGTAAAGCAAAATTGCAGGAACTTGGACATGAGGCAGAATCATCACATCATGGCCTAAGAAGATCTATGAGGGAAAAGACAAAACTAGAAAAGTATGGGTTTGACACCTCATTAGTAACTAAACATTCTATCTACATAGCACAAGACATAAACCAAGAGGAGCCATCATCATTTGAAGAGGCCAAAGAAAAAACAGAATGGAAGCATGCAATGAAGGAAGAGATTGAAGCACTTGAGGAAAACAACACTTGGGATTTGGTGCCCAAGACTTCATCCATGAAGGTAATAGGCTCAAGATGGGTCTATAAACTCAAGAAGAATTCTGATGGTTCCATTAACAGGTATAAGGCAAGGCTTGTAGCAAAAGGCTTTGCACAAACTCAGGGAATTGATTATGAGGAGACCTTCTCTCCTGTGGCAAAGATGCCTACTATTAGGGTTTTGCTTAGTATTGCCTCTTCCAAGAATTGGAAGATACTTCAACTAGATGTAAAGAATGCATTTTTGAATGGTTGGATAACAGAAGAGGTATATATGGCACAACCACCTAGTTTTGAGAATCAAGTTTATCCTGATTATGTGTGTAAACTTAACAAAGCATTGTATGGTCTCAAGCAAGCTCCAAGAGCTTGGAATTTCAGGCTTCTTTCATTCTTGCAGGACAAAGGCTTTCAACCAAGCAAGGCAGATCCTTCACTCTTTATTAAAAAGAGTAATTCTGAGGTCATCTACCTATGTGTATATGTAGATGACATTATATTGACAGGAAATGATGCAGATGGTATGAAGAAGATCAAAGATCAGATGAGAGAAGAGTTCAAGATAAGTGATTTGGGTTCACTTACCTACTTCCTAGGTTTGGAAGTTGTCTACAAAGATCATGGTTTGTTTCTCACTCAAAGGAAGTACATTAAGGACATGTTGGCAAAATTCAAGATGCAAGATTGTAAGATTGCAGGCACTCCAATGGAGGTCAATCACAAATTGAGCTCACATGAAGGTGAACTCATAGAGGACATCACATCATATCAAAGTCTAGTGGGTAGTCTCAACTATGCCACATTGACAAGAGTAGATATATGTTACAGTGTGAGTGTGCTAAGCCAATTTATGCACACACCAAGGAAACCACATATGGATGCTTCCAAAAGGATTCTCAAGTATCTCAAAGGAACCATAAATGAAGGACTTTATTATCCTTATGTATTTGATTTAGGTTTGAAGCTATTTTCTGATACAGATTGGGCTGGCTCCAAGGAAGATAGAAGGAGCACTTCAGGTTATCTTACCTTTGCAGGTTCAAAGCTTATTTCATGGTCATCCAAGAAGCAACCCACAGTTGCAAGAAGCAACCCACAGTTGCTCTCTCTTCTACTGAATCTGAATATAGAGGTATTGCCATAGCTACACAAGAAGCTATGTGGATGAAGACATTATTCAAAGATCTTGGATTGGAGTTCGGAACTCCAACTATTTTTGGTGACAATATGAGTTCTATTCATTTGGCTGCTAATCCTATTTTTCATGCAAGGACTAAACATATTGAAGTTCATTATCACTATGTACGAGAAAAGGTTCTAAGCAAAGAGATTCAAATATCATATATGTCCACTCATCAACAATGTGCAGATATTCTAACCAAAGCATTGGATGGTACAAAGCTTTGCAAATTCAAGGCTATGATTGGTTTGCAGGTAATATTGGAAGATTGAAGACCTCAAGCATACTTGGCTTGAGGGGGAGCTATTGGAGCAAGTCTATGACAAGCCTAAGTATTGGCTTGAGTCTCACAAAGTCTTAGAAGAAGCTTTAAAAACAAGACTATGTAAAGTTCACTTGTGAACTACCTCTTGTAACTTTTGAAGAGTTTACTTAATGTAAAAGTAAGAGAATCTTAAGTGGTTGAGTCCACTTGATCAAGAATGGAAAGAGGAGCCACGAATTCGTGATTTGTGGTAGGTAGAGAATCAAATCAATCATTGATTGATTGGAGAGTGATTGAGGGAAGTTAGCCTCCCAAACTCAACTATAAATAGATGGCAGTTTTAGTCGTGGTTAGAGAGACCTATGTGAAGACCTCCAAGAGCTGAGCTTTATGCCATATCAAGGTGTGATTACAAGGCACACACATGTATCAGTAAGTCATTGTATTGTACAAGCAATATACTTTCATTTTCATGATTATTTGAGTTCATCTTTCCATGTTCTTGTGAAGTGTACTACTCACTGCCATTACTCTCAGTTTTCTCAGTCAGCTTGCAGAGATGTTTTCTCTGAGCTTGGTGCATGATTTTCAGTGATTTAACTTGGTAAAGTTAGCTCTATAAGTCTACTATATGCTCACAAATTTGCATGTCATTTGGATGTTGCAATCTTCAGTTATGGTCATTTGAAGTCAACAGGGTCTGTTCATCTTCACTTCTCTGTCAGGTACCCAACTTTTTCACTCATCTTGTCAGAGCCATTTCGCAGTGGTTACTTATCCAAATTCAGTGATTTAAACCTTGTTGGATTCAGCTTACTGTCTAGTATAACCATACAAAGTTTCATAATCATTGTATTCTTAAATTTGGAGGTATGTTGATTGTTCTTCTCACTGGTCTATTTCTATAGCAGCCCGTGACAATCGGGATGATGTCATCACTTGTTAAAACTCATTCTCAGTGTGTGGTTCATTATTTTTGATGAGATTACTCTTGAAAGTTAGCTCTTTAAGTTGCCTAGACTTCACCAAGAGGAATTGAGCTAATTGCTGCTGTGCTCAGAGAATTATGTAAAACACTGGACAGGTGTATGAACCAAGAATAGCAAGTTTTCACCTCTGAGCTAACTCCAACTTATCTGTTTTGATCTATCTTTTTGGGAGTGATCTTCCAAGGTACATAGGGTGTCTAATACATCCATTGGCAAGCTAAAAAGGCCCACCATATACTTCTGGAGTTCATTTGGCTGATGTAGATCAAGGATTTTGCAACACCTCTTCATCTTCAAGCACATACCTATCCATCTCTTCACAATACACACATGTAACTTCTTGTTCTTCTTGGGTACCACTACAACGGGGGACACCCATTCAATATGCTCAATCCCATATATGAATCCGGCTTCAATCAACCTCTCGATTTCCTCTTTTATTTTAGCTACATAGGTGTCATAATATGTGTATGGCTTCTATTGGGTGGGCTTGGCATCCGCTATCATTGGGATCGTATGAGAACAAAACTTCATATCTACTCCCCTCAAGTCTCTCTAGTGCCAGGCAAGCACGTCCCTATATTTTGTTAACAAGGCTACCAACTCTGCTTCCTCTTCTTTACTTAGGTCATCTCCTATGTATGTACATCTCTCTTCATTCTCTTTGATGGTGACTACGATTTTTTTGGTCTTTTCTTTGTTATCATATGCCTCTCCTGTGGTGGCCTATGTCTTAGGCATTCGTACCAAAATTTTTCGGTCCTCAACTTCGTATTTCTTGAAATTCTCTGGTACTTCGAACAATGATTCCTTCTCTTCTTGTTTCACTCCTCGTCTTTTCTTCTTCTTTTGACTACCTTCACTCCCATCCTTTGAATTTACGGTTTTAATGCTTGTGAGATGTTCTTCTTCTTTTCGTGTAAATACTCCTATGACTTCTAGATAGCGCTCCTCTGAAATAAAGCAACTATCCATCACAGTGGACTCTAGATTGTTATCGTTCTCTTCTTTTCTATGAAGTCACTAAGGTCACATTCTTCTAGCAAGGGTTGACACATGATCACGGTAAAATCATAACCCGCCTCATCACAATGAGGTTTCCATTGTTCTTCACTAATTGCAATGTGCATGGTGGCCAAGATTTCTGCCCAACCATGAGGCTCAAATTCCTCATCCAGAAAGATCATCTGCGTATAGGCTAGGTCTCTAACTAGTCTATCTCCTTGAGAAGTTCCTTTTTCTCTTGCCTTTAAGTGTTTTTCCTCTTCCTTTGCGACCTTCCACATCCACAAATGAGTATCTTCATGCATCCACGATGTATCCAATGAACTTTTAGAATGCACAAAGATTGAATCTTCTTGCTCTTTGTGGATAGGATTCCACTGTAGGGGTGGTACATCTCTGAAGGTGTAATCCTTCAAATTGACCTTGGTTGTGACCCCTACGCATTGCAAGTATAAGGAGTTGGTTCCCCAATCTTGTACAACTTGCAATTGTCGTAGGAAGGGTCTTCCTAGGATCATTTCGTAGGTATTAGTTTTACCAAAGTGTGTGCTCAAAGTCTACACCACAAGTGGTTAGAGTTATCCCTTCTAGCAATCCTAGAGGTCTTTCCACATGGCCATCAGCCATATGAAGCTTCATTCTAATTGGTCTTAATGCAGGTTTACCCCATTGCTCCCACAAGGAGAGGGTTGCAATAGCAACACCGGCACCTCAATCTATGATTGCTTTGGTTGTGTAACCTTGGTAGGTGATCGAAAGATAAGTATGACCTTCCTCACCTTCGCTCATGTCCCCTATTTTTTCTAGAGCTATCTCTGGAACTTCCTACTTAGAGCGTGCTTTGGGCATATTGGAATCAAGTTCTGGAACCTGATCTTTCACATGATTACATAGCTCAGGTTTTGCTTTGAGCAGCTCTTCTACAGTGAGATGACATTGAACCTTAGTGTTCTTCATGACGTCAGTGTTTCTTGGAACCACTAAGTCTTCATTTCTTACCAATATTGTGGGAGCTCTAATCTGAAGAGATTCTGATTCCCATGGGCTTGTGAACTGGGGCAACTCTTGTATAGAATTGGATTCAGATTCTCACCTTTCTTCTCTTTGTTGCTCTAATTGGTCTCCATAAATAGATGGAATGTCTTGTGGGGATTGATCATGAAGGTCATCAATCTCAAGAACAGGAGGGGGAACATCCTTCTCCTTGGCCCATTTCTCTTCTTGTATTTCCTGCAAGAACTTTTGAGAGTGTTGTTGAATTGAAAGAGGTTTTCCCTTATCTATGGAGTGAGGAACACAAACTTTCTTTGGTGATGAGCTTTCTCTTTCAACAGTTGGTCGAGCTTGTGGAGGTAAAGAAACTTGAGGTTTATTTACCAATGAATTTAATCTATCTAGTAAGCCTTGGAAGTGCAAAGCCGATGTAATAGCATTCGTTTGATTGAATGATTGATTGGCCTCGAACATAGCTTGAGCTAGTTCCACCATTTTTATGCACCTTTTTGTCCGTTGAATCTCTAAATCTGCTCTAGGGTAGTTCTTGTCTAGGTTTGCAGGTGTTGGTCCTTCTTGAAGTCGAGCCTGATAAGCCCTGAACATCATGTCCAAGTGTTCAGGGATTGGATTTGCAAGAACAGATCCTGGTTGTGGTCTATTTACAATGGTTGGTGGGTGAGGATGAGGTGGTGTGGATGGATTTTTGACATGTGAGGAATTTTGAGAGGCAATATCTTCTATTTTTGTTTTTGCATCTTTTAGGCTTTCATCTAGCTGAGATAATGTTTTGGTTCACTTACAATTGGCCTTCTCTCTAGTGTCCTTCTAGGTTCTTGTTTTTCTCTTACTAGGCTCTCTTGACTCACTTGGCTCTGATCGCTCAGCTGGTTGAGCTTGTTGTAAGGCTTGTGCCCTAGTAACTGCGTGTATAGGAGCCGCATTATCGCTGCTAGAACTTGAATCCCCTACTAAGCCTACTACATTAACGGGTGTAACCTTTGGTGCACTAGAGGGATGTCTGGAACAATCTCTTAGGAGTTGTTCTTTGCCACACTCAAAACAAACGACTTGTATTGTGATGTTTTGTCCTTGTATCGGAGCTAGTGGGCGGGGTGGTTGTTGTCCTGGTATAGGTTGAGGTTGGCTATATCCTCCATCTTCATATGGTCTAGCTGCTCCTTGTGGTCCTGGACATGGGTTATACTTAGGAACTTCTCTACCTTGTTCTCTAGGGGGGTACCCGTATGGTCTACATTGGGGTGGTACAAACGGTAGTGGCTGTCTATTCATTGGATAGTTTTCACTGTTGTAGTTGGGGTACTTCTGCTCACTATAAGAGTACATGTTAGGCTCGTGAGTTGGTCGTCTATCGTAAGGGTAAGGTTGTGATAATCCTAATCCTTCTCTAGTGCAGACATGAGATGGATGATCTCCACCGTAAAGTGTGCAACTTCCTAACATTGACACTCTCAAGGAGGAGTTCTGGTAGTTCCTTTGTCCTTGTACTCCCAATTTCTTGGCCACCAATGTTGCCACTTCCTCCACATAACTCAAACTAGAGATCTCATTGCTTCTTGTATCCTCTGTTTTGGTAGGATCTTGTGTGATTTTGAGATCCTCAGCTAAGTTGTCTTCCAAATCTATGCATTCTTGAAGGCACTCACTCAGAGTTTGCAACCGTTTTACGTATACCAAGATTCTCAATGTTCCATTCGTTAGACCTTCTAAGAATAGGGATATCATTTTCTGTTGAGAAGCTCTCTCTGTCATAGGGCATTGATCTACATATTGATTAAATCTTCCTGCTCCATTCTTTATTATCTCATTAGGAGCTTGTTTGAAACTATGTAGTAAGGATGACGAATTGTGCTTGATCCCTCGCTTAGCGAATTCCCAAATAAATTCTTGGAAGAATTGTTCGATGTTGCCAAAGGAATTTGGATCGAAGGATTGAAACCAAGTTAAGGTTATTCCCATGAGGGCTAGCCCAAAGGATTCATATTGCACAAAAAAGTCATCCACTTGCTCCGCTCACAACACCTGCCTGTATTCTGCAATGTGGTCATAGGGCTCTCTTGTGCCATCATAATGATTTCGCATACATTTGGCCAATTGGATGGGTCTTAGTATTCTGTCGGGCTATGGGGATCAAATTATGATGGGGACACCTTGGGGCAGTTTTGTCCTAAAGGTGGGTCTATTCATATTTCCCATTCCCTGCCTAATTTTGTTCTAGGAATTAATTCTTGGCATGGTGGACTGCACCTCTAGTCTGTTCGGCATACTACGTTGGCTTGTTTGTCCTAACATCACATTTTCCATTCTTTACTGGGTCTTGAATGAGTTTTGTGAGGTAGTTGTCTGATCTCGAGGAGGGAATATAGACAGATCCATGTACTTTAATTTAGACCTCTCCGCTTCATCTACAAGCCAATATCTCCTTTGATTTTGGTCTAGGTATGTAGCTCTAGATGGATTTTTTGGATCCCTTAACTCGTATATAGTTGTTGGACTGATGCTTTCTCCTTGTGTGAATAAATCAGTTTGTGGGAGTAGGTAAGACCCATGGATCAGGTATATGTCCAACAAGTAATCATCTTGAGGTATTGAATCCCCTCTGAAGACTTGAGTCACCATAGACTTGCCCCTTAGGGTAGTCACCAGTTCTTCTTGGTTATATTTTCTGGAAGTTCCTTGTCCCTCTAACTCTCCTATTTCATTAATTTGATCAGGGTGTTCGTTTACTACATATATCTAGTCCATCTTGTCCATGTAAACTCCTCCTTCATAGTTATGTAGCTGTATTTACAGCCTCAACCCAAAGATAATTTGGACAATTCTTCTCCTTTAGCATTGCTCTTGCAAACTCATTTAGAGTTCGCTTTCTTCTTTCTGCTACTCCATTTTGTTCCGATGTATACCTGCAAGTTATTTCTCTTTTGATACCTGCATTCCATAGATAATCATTGAGCTCTTGAGAAAAATATTCTCCTCCTCCATGAGACCTTAGTCTTTTGAGTTTCTGTCCTGTAAGTCTTTCAGCATATGCATGAATGCCTGAAAGCTTCAAATACTTCTGACTTCTCTTTCAAAACATAAAGAGTTATCCATCTTGTTGCATCATCAATAAAAAGAACGTTGTCGGGAAGAAGGAGGTCGTGGCGGGAAAGCCGGCGCCTGGGGTTGGATCAGGCCCCGCTCTGGTGCGCTGTCCCCGCTGTCCTGCGAGCGGCGTCTGCGCGCTGGGCGCCTCGCCTGTGCTGTCTGGAGCGTGCGCGATCCTCGTACGCGTGGGACTCACGGAAGTGTCGAGACGTGCGTGCGTATACGACCGTAGGCGTCGGGACAGAAACAAATCAGATACAGCACTGATACTCGGAATCACTGGGTCGGAGTGAATACAAACTCGATGATACAATAAAATCTCAATGATACAGTGGTGCCCGCAACAGTGCGGGTCTCCGATACGAAAGTCCGCTACAGTGCGGATAGATAAATAAAAATAAATGCCGCCGCTACAGTGCGGATCGGCTGGATATGATGCAGGCTTCCCGCTACAGTGCAGGAAGTCACCCTCGATCTTTGTCTTCTGGTCTTTGCGATTTAATCTTTTCTTCACTTTTCTTCGGTCCAAGCTTTTCTTCAAATCCTCACTTTGCAGCTCTTTACTTCAAAATCCACAGAAATCTGGAGGAAACGATCCACAAGGAGATCTGGAGGAAACGATCCACAAGGAGATCCACAGGGTGAGTCTTTATCTTCAGTCTTCAATCGCTTTCTCTTCACTTCATATAATCAGCATCCACATAAACCTGGAGGAGATGATCCACAAAGGCAATCCACAGGATGAGGTTATTCATCATTAGTACATTAAAGAAAACGTCAATAATTATACTCCATTAAAACAATGCCCCCTCTCTCTTTATTTCTCGTGTTTACATTCAAATTCTCTCTTTTGTCATATCCGGGGTTCATGCCTCACATTTTCCTTTCATCTTACGCTCACTCCATCATATCGTTCCATGAGCCTACGGATGTAGTTCAAATTTGTTTTGAAGATTGTTGATATCTATTATTATTCATTTTCTTTGCTTATCGTAAGCCAAACTACGTGATTAGATGATATGAGATATTGTTTCTAGCTACAGACTTATTGCTTGTCTGATCTTTACGAGTGCCATCACAAATTCTCTTCACTTCGATGACTATGTCACAATATTCCCTATTCGAGGCTTGGTCAAATACTACAGTATGGATCCTTTTTATGCCATGATTAGCCACAAATCAAGTGAGTAGAACGTAGCCAGAGAATCTTCCGTCTCCTCTCTCTCTCTTTTTCTCTGATTTTCTCTCTGCATATTCGCGAGCCAGTAGCCGCCCTCTCTCTCCGTCGAGTTCTGCCCAGTCACCAGATGCTCTCTCTATTGGTGCGTTCAGCGACTTCTCTGGCACATCCTTGTCAGCAGCATAATCTCTCTCTCTCAGCGTGATCTACAGCGCCGCCAAATATGACTCTCTGTCTCTCAGCCACGTAGTCAGTGCACACCTCTCTCTCTCTCACAGTCTTTCGCCGACAATATCTCTCTCTCTCTCTCTCTCTCTCTCTCGCGTGCATGCGCGCTGCCGCCGTGGGAGGGGGAGAGAGACACTCTCCTTCTTTCTCTCTCTATCTCTCCAGATTCTGGCGCCTCTCTCTCTCTCTCTCATGGAGTCAGTGGACCACGAATCTCTAACATTTGTCAGCGTACATCACTCCCTGCTGCCTTCCCGAAATTGAGTGCGGGCCACCATCTCGGTCGCCCAACAGCAACTATGAGTCATGACTATGAGTCTTCTCTCTTTTGGCCAGATTCCAGAACCGTCACCAAGAAGTCTGTAGTTTGCCTCTACAGATGTCGGTGGCCCTATCTCCTCGAGTCCTCCGTCAATCTGCACCTCAAATCTCTCTGTATTTCTCTCACCCCCCCCGTGCGACAGCAGCGCCGCCATCAATTTATCTCTGCCACTTTCTCTCTCTAACTCATCGTGCAGCCGCCATTCTCTCCTCTATGCGCGCAAGCAGCCGCTACAGCTGCCGACTATCGACAACTAACTATCTCTCTGTCTACGTGTGAAGACGACTTTCTCTGTCCACCTCCACGTCCGCGTGTTGACGCACATCTCTCTCTCTGGATTCTCCGCCAGTCAACCGACTCTCTCATCTCTCGATTCCACACAGCGCCAAGATCGTCCGCACATGAACTGCCCGACGCTCATCTCTGACTCTCTCTCTAGCGATGTCTGTGGCGGGCACTCTCTCTCCTAACCCAATAGCACAAATTCGTCTGTGAGACTTCTCAGGCGACTGTCTGTCAGACACGTAGCTACTCGCTATCAAGCCCATCTCTATCACCCATGCGCAGCTACGTAACCGACAACCTGTTTCTAATTCTCTCTCTATCTTGTCCGTCATCTCTGCGCGCACATGATCTGCAAATCTCTCTCTCTCATTCGTGCATAGAATCGTGCCCTTCCATCTCGAGAGTCATCTACGCATCTAGTCCGTACTCTAATGGTCTTCAGAACGTATTTCAACGAAATTGAGTCACAGAAGCTAGGGATAGAAAGGGGTTGATTGAGACACTCTCTTTCGTATGTGCCTAAGGGCTCCATAGTTTCTCCCTCTCTCAGCATGGTAATGGAGCATGTGAGTAAGAACATAAAAAACATGACTAAAGATGAATAGACAAGGAGCATACCTGGAGGAAACGATCCACAAGGAGATCCACAGGGTGAGGAAGAAACAAATGAGTATGGACTTATTTATAGGCCCCTCCCTAGGACTTCCTTCTAGAACGTTCTAACCTCCTCAATGAACTTTCTATTTTTGGGTAGTTTTTAATTTTTCCCCTATACTATGGTTTTGGTTTCACACTGGATATTTACAGTTTAATTGGTTTTTAGGGTTTAACCTACAAAAACCGCAATTTCCAAGGGTCCAACCTAGGGTTTTTGAATGGGAATTTTAGGCGTTTGCTCACAATTATCTTAAACTCGCCAATTCAAGGATTTATTTACAAATTCGGCCTAAACTTCAAGGGTTTCCAAGGGTTCAAGTCCGATTTTCAGGGGGGTAAACTCATGTTTCCAGTCAGTTTCAAGGGTCAAACCTAAAGTTTTCATGGGTCTAATGTCAGTTATTTACACGCACGGTTCTAATGCACATCTCTCACATGGTTTCTTATCACACAGGCAATCAAATCAGTCAAATCATTCATGAAATGTATCCTCTTCATCAGTCATAACATCACACAAAACTCGTAAAACAATGAATTTTTGAAAAAAATCAGTGCACACTCCCTGCGGGATTTCATCCCGACAACGTAATACCTTGAGCCACTGATAGATCCTTCTTTTGTTGGTCCCCATACATTTGTATGTAAGTGTTCTAACACATCATCGTGTTTGTACCCTTTCTTATGAAATGGTAACCTGTGGGCTTTTCCCATCTGACAGGCTTCACACTTGTGAATCATATGTTGATTCTTCATATTTGGTAATTCTCTCACGGATTGTTTCTCCACCATAGTTTTGATTCCTGTTTCATTAAAATGTCCTAACCTCTTATGCCAGAGGTCTAACTCTGTAAATACCTCATCACCATGTGTGATCAAGGCTTGACCAACATTCCCTTCTACGTTAAGAGTAAAAAGTCTACCTTCCTTTTTACCATGTATAATTTGATTGTATCCATTCTCTGGATCATCAACAAATACTCCTTCATTTATAAACCAGACTTGAAAACCTTTTTCTACTATCTGTTACACACTAATCTGATTCTTCGGGATTGTTGGAACATACAAAACATTTGTTAGTAGGTCAGCTCCATTCTTACACTTTACTTTTCCAATTGACCTTACATTATGTTTTGTGTTATCACCTGTTTGTACTGTATGATTTGAAATACCTCCTTCAAGTTCTGATAACAATTCTATATTTCTTGACAAATGATTTGAACAACCAGAGTCAATATAGAATACCTTGAGGTCTTCATTCTCTGACATACTTATCGAGTTCACCATCAACGTTGTATGACTCTCATTCTGCGTATCATTCGCATAGTTGTAGTAGGTAGTGTTGTGAGACTAATTATGTCCCCAACTTCTTGCTCCACCTCTACCATATCCGCCTCTTTGGCTTTGTCTTCCTCTTTGATATCTTCCGCTTCTGCCTCTACTGTTATTGTTCTGATTCTGACTTGATCCTTGAGAATTGTGTCAGCAATCATGAGCCAAATGATTGCTTAATCCACAGATCCAATAAGTCTTCTTGTTGTTACTCTCATTACCTCTTCCTTTACTTCTACTTTTACTTCTTATGTTACCTCTTCCTCTTGCAAAATTTGCTTGAGTAGACATCTCTTCTTCATCTTTTTCTTTACCTTTATCACCTTTCTTCTTATTCTTTGCATACATAGCCAAACTATGTCCTTTATCTCCGTCTGTCTTCAAATCTTGCTCAAACGTTAACATTAGTCCAAGCAACTGATTTAAATCTGGTACAAAATGATTTAAAGAAAGTTCAGTTGAGAGTACGAAAGGTTTCCACCTTTCATCTCCTCTCAGTCGTGCAAGCACTTGTGCTGTCAACCTGTGATCTTCGATATCTTCATCAATAGATCCAAGACTGTCCGCCAAGTCTTTCATCTTAGTGACATAATCACTAATGCTTTGACTTTGCTTTTTCTTGAACGTTGAAAACTCTGACCATAAGCTAGCCTTCCTAGCTTTCGTCGTATTTTGGAAATGATCTTCCAATGCACTCCATATGTCTTCTGCTTTCTCCAGACCTCTAATGTGCAGTAGTAGATGATCTGTAATGGTATTGTAGATATAAGCTCTTGCCGTTGCATCTTTCTTCTGCCACAGCTTCAAGGCTTCTAACTCTTCTTTCTTTGGTTGACTGTCGTCTTCGAAAGTCGGCTTCTTTTCTTCTCCTATCACATATATCATTAAGTCCTTACTCATACTTAAGGCTTCCATGCGCATTACCCATGCGGGATAATTATCTCTGTCCAATTTGTCAATAGAGATATGATCTGCCATAATCTTCTTGTTTCTGTTACTTTCGGTGAGTGTATTGTTAAAAGGTTTTACCTTTTACAAACCTTTACCCTTGAGAATTACTTTAGAACGTTTCTTGATGCCGTTTGTTGTTGATCGTCTCAGCTTTCACCTTTCTTGTGAAAGTTCTTCGAATTCTCTTGTATCTTCACTTTCGTTTACTCTTGAGGATCTTTTTGCTCTTTAGAATCTTTCTGCTCTGATACCACTTGTTGAGCTCTAGGCTTATCATCAACTGTTGAGCTCTTGTACTAATTGTTGACGCAGCGAGTGAGCTTAACTAGCTAAAACTCAACTACGGAATTCACCACGCCACAAGAACTAAGCTAGAGTGATATTATAACACCTTTATAATCATCAGTAGCTTAGCAACCTTTCTAAAACTAAAAACTTTACAATTGTGTTTAATGAAATCCCAAAGATTTACTTTACAAGAACTTTGCTTTTCCTTCCGGCTTCAATTCTCATCTGGTTTACTTTAACCTTTACAATTCTTTGTTTGCTAACTGTTAGATAAGCTTTCTGTCATTCAAATATATCAAAACTGTGTTTTGAACCCACCGAAATATCACCGGAAGTTCACCGGACTGTCACCGGAATGTCACCGTAATGTTACCGGAATCAACTGCAATTTTGTTTGTAGTTACTTCAAATGATTGTTGATGAAGTAAGGAAGTAATAGCTAAACTTCCTTCAGTGAATGAAGAGTATCTGAAGTTTAAGAAAAAACTTCACCAGTTCTCGATGTCTTTACTTTCAGACACAGTACTGTGCGTACTTGTCCCGTTTCACAGAAGTCTTTTGATCAACTTATAGTTGAGAATACTGGCTTCAAGATGAGCTATCTCTCATGAAAAACTTTACACTATGTTGCGAGATCTAACTTGTAGATGTACCGAAAAACATTTATTGAGAAAACTATATTTTGAAGGATGTAGTCCAATGTTTTTCATGCTATGTTCTGGCATCAAGTTAATAACAAAACTGCCATCCACAATAATGCCTTGAAACTCATGATCTTTGATAGAGACTGTTAGCCGGGGGCCCTTGTAATGTGTGAGTGGTGCTTCCCCTACCATTTATTTTTCTACATAACAGTGGCCTTTGCCACTAAGCTTGTTGTGGAAGCCTCATCAATTACCTGCAAGAGTTCTGACCTGAATTTCCCATCCATCTTTATTAAATCGAAAATACTAACCTCCTTTTTTATGGACTTGAGTAGACATGAGGCTTCTCATTCTTAAGGAGCATGGGCTCCAATGGGCTTATCAACCTCCTCATGGGCCCTTCTAAATGCATGTCCAATGGCATCACTAGCACCTATGAGGTTTTCTTTTTGCCTTGTACCTATGAAGTTTTCTTTATGCCTTGTATCTGCACATGCAGTGGCTTTGTCTTCAGATGTCTCTTTGTCTTTGTTCAATCCATTAATTCGCGATTCTTGACCTATATCTACTTGAGCCTTCACTTTGCTTCTTGTCTGCACTGTAAAAGATTTAATTTCTTCTAACTGTGACACCCTCGTGATGGAGATGGCACATTGAATTGATCTATTATTTCTTCTTTGCACATAGAAATCATTTGAATGTGGGGCCCAAATGAAGATGCTTGGTTCTTAGGACAACAATTAGTATAGTGGTCTCTGGCCTTCGGGCAGTTCCTGCAAGGAGGGGCATTTTCTGGTAGGATGTACCTACTTTGGTAATGCCCACATTCTCCACATCTGAAACAAATAATTGGCCTCTTAGGCCGATTTCCAAAGTTATTCCTCTGTCTAGGGTTGTAATTACCTTGATTGGGTGCGGCCGCCATCACATTTGCTGGTGGTAGGGGTCCTCCTTGTGTCCAATATGTTGTTGTAGGCATTCCTCTTGATTGACATTCTTGGGCCTCATGACCAGCTTTCTTGCATAGTTGGCAAGTTACACTTAACAGAGCACATTCGCTTACTACATGACCTTGCTTGTTGTAGATGGTACACCATAGCCCATTTTTGATGCTAACCCCTTTGAGTTCCTGCGACTCCTATCGAAGTTGAGCAGTTCTTCTGCTTGGGCCTCCTCTTCCTTTTGCAACTTCAATGCCTCAATCTCCCTTCTCAACTGAGTAACAGCATTGTCCTCCTCTTTCTAGGGCTTATTCCTTTTTAAGCCCTCTAGCTCTTTCCTTAGCTGGATTACTAGATCCTCCATTTCCATAGAATAGGGTAGTTGAGAATAAATTGCTCCATATTGTTGCCTTATTTGCTCCAGTCGTGTAGCTGTGTTGATGAACTCCTCGATGGAGCTATTGGCAGCACTAATTCCTTTATTTTACATTGTGTAGTTACTAGAAGTGGCTTAGCTAACCATTTCTTAATAAAAAAAGCATGTGGAGGATCTAGAAACTTACCCATTAGTGCCTTGGCCCTAGTTACAAACTCTGGAAACTTTTCACCTAGACCCAGTCTCAAGTTTTCTAATTCCTCTATGATGATCTCTGTAGTATTTCCATGCTGGAATTGTGTTTTGAATGCATCTCTCATTAGGTCTTAAGTGGTGAAATGGTTTTCAGAAAACTGGCTGAACCATTTATCTGTTAATCCTTCTAATGTGGTAGGGAAGAGTATCGAAAAGGCATCCTCTCTTCCCATCAAGCCTCTTGTTTTGCATAGTGTTAAAAACCTCCTAATATGCTCGTCCGGATCTTCCTGAGCTAAGCCTTTGAAAGAAGGAAATTTTATATTTAATCTTGATAGTAGGGTTTTCAGATCTACCTGACCTGCCATGCTCTTTACTAGTGAGGTTGATGACAGTGGATTGGAGGATCTTCTAATAGCCTTCCTTCTTATTTGCTTGCAGGTGACCCTCAATGTTTGGGACTATGTTGCAGTCATGAGCAGTTCATAATCCTAACCCAATGAAGTACCACTGTCGGCATAGGAGGTTAGGAGGTAAGTATTCTTATCAATCATCTCATACTAAGAGGATTATGAACTGCTCATGACTGCAACATAGTCCCAAACATTGAGGGTCACCTGCAAGCAAATAGGAAGGAAGGCTATTAGAAGATCCTCTAGTCCACTGTCATCAACCTCACTAGTAAAGAGCATGGCAGGTCAGGTAGATCTGAAAGCCCAATGAAGTAGGTTCACTTTCTTGCATCTCTATATGCATGTACAATGTGACACTATTCACATCCTTTTCATTGACAATAGGATCATTTCTTGACATGTCCTTGGATTTAGAATCATGCTCCCTATCACTTATGCTTTTAGGTTCTTTATGGTGATCCTCTTCATAAGCAGATACATGTATTCCATGCTCATTTTCTATACACCCAAATGGGGTTTCGCTTATTCTATGAATTTGCAAGTTACTCTTAGATTTTGAAATGCATGGAATTTGTGCATCTTTGTCATCTGCATGAATGTCAACTTTTGAATCATCAAGAAATTTTTCAATTGGTTATTGCGACTTGATGTATCTTTTCATAGCCTCATGGATGAGCTTCCAATCCTCTTTGAGCCCCGAGTTGGATTCTATATCTTGAAGGAGTGGAATTAGTTCCTCTAAAACTTTAACATCTATTGCTTGATGAAATGAGACATTTTTGTGTCTTATACACCTCTTATTGTGCTTAGAAAAATCATCATATTTTTTATAAACTCCCTTTGGATCTCTAGAAGCGGTTGGTCCTTGGAGATATGAGCCCATCTTAGGAAAGATCTATGAGTAACTTTATCTAGATCCTCTGGCATGGACTACTTGAGTAGGACAGCTTTGTATTGTGACCATGTGGTTTCTCTTATTTGCATGAGTTGATCACATAGATTATATTCAGACACATAGAAAATGTTCTTGTAAGAAAATATTTACATGATATAAAACAAGAGTAGTAGTAGAGAAGATAATGGATATAGGAGAATCTAAATATTTTTTTTACTAACAACAAGTACAAAGATGATGGCGTTGACCATCTATGCACTCTCAACGTAGAGCTTAATTGTTGATCTAAACAACTATAGATAGGGAGTTACAAGGTAGAGGTATGGTAGCTCGATTCAATGTCTCAAGGAGTGCAGAAGTCATGTATATATGCGATAATGAGTGGCCTTCCGTAGATGGCTATACATGGCCGATAGAGCATGGGTGGCCACTGCCCACGTAGTTGCCATACATGGTTTAGGTCAGTTAAATCGACCTAACAAATATAAATGTTTTTTGAATTTGAAAGGGAATTGGGGATTCCACAATTAGAACCCTAGTAACTCCCTTTCCTTACAATACCTTACATGGTCCAATATGACCTTCATCCAACATGCAAGTCGGGATTCTCATCATTTGGGTAATGCATGCTTGGCTTCTCCTCATAATGGGGACCTTACAAAATCTGCATTAGTACATACAATCATGAGGGGTAGACATTGATCATATACTAACATCCCCCCTCAATGTTTGCTCTGTCCTATGCCGATCTGTTCAAGATGCTTGTTGATTTGCTCTCTTCCAAGTGCTTTAGTGAATATGTCAGCACAATTTGCATCTTTTAGGCAATATTCTAGCTGTATGATTTCATCTTAAATTAGCTGATGAACATAATGGTACTGTACTACTATATGCTTGATGCTAGCATGAAAAATTCGGTTCTTTGCAATGGCAAAACAATGTTGATTATCACACTTAAGCACAATCTCCATATTTGATGGAAAGCCTAATTCTTTTTAGCCAGAGTGCCTCACAAGAAGGAAAACAAGCTGCTTGGTACTCTCAGTGGAGAACAGTGCGAGAGTTGGTTACTCCCAACTTACCCAAGAAAATATTCTTGAACCAAGTGAGAAACAATATCCAAAAACTGGTTTTCTAGAATCACAATCTCCATCCCAATCTTAATCACAATATCCTTGAAGTGTGTCACCTATGCTATAAAGAATACCAAAATCCAAGGCTCCCAGATCCCCCGATTGGGGACCTTGGTAACTCCCTTTCCTTACAATACCTTACATGGTCCAATATGACCTTGATTCAACATCACCACATATGTCATGGAGTTCTTAAAAAGGAGGGAGAGATCATAATAGAGGTGCTTATCGATGTCAAAGGACACATGATTTCAGTAGAGGTTTTTTGCCATAATGTAATGACAACATGTAACAAAGCATATGTGTTCATCAACTCTCAAAGAGCAACCACACATATTTTTCATTTTCATTTTTTGACGACACATAAGCGTTTACATTTCAAATTCCATCTCACTTGATGTATTATTGTTCATCAAATTACACGTTTAGAAATGGAAACTCTTTCAAATCCTCATTTGAGTTTTGCTTCTTTTAACACACAAAAGAAGTCCTCTTAAAAACATATGAGAGAGGAATAGCGGCCTTCGTTGGGGAATTCTGGAGGAACTCAAGAGGGGACGGAAGGCAATGCTCTTCTTCTTCACTCGGGCTCCGATAGAGTGGGGAGTGCTTGTTTTTCGAACCAAACAATGTTATTCAAGGGGAATCCATGGGAAAGAGGGAGTTTAGAGAGGAGACGAGCACGCTTCTTCATCCATAGCTGTAGAGAATCGAATGAAGTTCTATTTTCTAAGTCTATGTTCCATTCAAAGGATGCTACCCATCTTTAGAGAGCATCGAATGGGGATGACCAGAGGAATTTCGGAGCTTTTATGGACTTGAATCATGTCAAAGCATGTTAATTCAGATATATAAAGACCAAAAGACCAACTCAATTTCATAAGATATGTTGGATGGTGAAGTATGTTAGATCAGAATGCCACCTCCTTTTATTTCATTACCGAGTAGTATTGAGTATACAGGCCCCAAACCAGAAAGAGTCAAATTCTACTCTCAAGTTGTGAAGGTAACCATCAAGCAGTTGGCTTGAAGTGGCAGTTGGCTTCCGATGCAGCTTCGAAAGGACTTTTATAAAAAAAACCCTACTAATTACATGGTCCAATATGGATTGTCAGGATCGCAAAAGTTGCATTTTTGAGTAACCTCGCTCATGAGACTTCTGCAACGCTTGTCTCCACTGATTGTTCGACTCCAATGTCATGCTCCTACAAGGACTTAAACCTGTTCTCAGGGGTGTTCTGAGAACTAGTGAAGTGGAATACAATATGGTCCTCCATAGATTCAAAAGGAAGATCGAAGGCAAGTTCACGCAGCATGCACCAGAAATCCAGAAATCCAGAAATCCAGAGACATTCATCATTCTTCGTGACAGACATAAATCTTTTCTGAGGTTGATGTATACTCAAATAAGAATACTACTTGCATAAGAGCTTGTGGATTTTAGTGCTTGTTTGTTTGAAGTTCTTTTGTTTTGCACTTGTCCACTTAACTGTCCTCGTAGCAGCTCTTCTGTTGGTGGAAAACGTTCTACTCTTGATGCTCGCTCATTATCCCCATAATGGTTCTTGTCAACCTTCACTGCTAAGTAATGATAGGGAAGTGCTTTTCTAACAGATTAAAGTGATGAGGAGGTGCTCTATTACACATTAAAGTGTGCTGGCAGTTTCGAACTTGGGCATTAGAGTATCCAAACGTTATCACAGATGCTAAACCGGTTCGACAGGGTTCTTCATTATGATAGAATAATGCCAAGTTGCAACCATATTGGTTGCATCGAGGAACTCACAAAAAAAGAGCTGAACGACTACTGCTTCAAACATGTCCTCAACGGATACAACAAAGAAAGATATTGCATGATGCTAACAAGAGCTCACCATCATTCAAACAACAAAGAGCTAGAATATCACAGTGAATCATTTTTTGAAGTCGCCTATACGTCCATTCGAAGATAAAAAAGAGAAAGAAAGAATACACAATAGGATCGAAGATTTGATGTTGTACTGAATAAATGAAGAGACTTTGAGTACTAGAAAATTACCGATATGTGTGATGTTTCTTTTCCTTCATATAGTCATATACTTTCCACTTGATGAATGTTCAGTATATTTGACCATTTTGGAAAAACAAGGAGTAAAAAGAAAATTCCACCACTTGTTTCTGATGATGGAAGGGTTTGAATCCCCATTTATGTCTTTCTTGTAATTTTTCTTCTCATTTTTTGTGTGTTAAAAGGTAGAAAAATCATATGAGGATCTGAAAGAATTTCCATTTCCAAATATGTGATTGCATGAACAATAATACATCAAGTTCAGAGAGACGGAATTAGAAATGCAGATGCCTATGTGTCAAAAAAAAATGAAAAATATGTTTAGTTGCTCTTTCATTTTTGATGAACACATATGCTTTGTTACATATTGTCATTATACTATGGCGAAAAAGCTCTACTGAAATCATGCATTGTTTGACATCGAGAAGCAACCGTATTATAATCTCTCACTCCTTTATTAGAACTCCGTGACAGCATGAATAAAATCCTCAAGCAAGTAGGGGGCTTGCTTAGCAAGGGGTCTAATAGCTTATTGAAATTATCTTAATGATAACACATGTGGTATCATTCCTATTTAAAGTACAAAGTGTGTTTATTGAACTTTGAAAAGATCCCCTATATGATAGGAAGCTCTTTATTACTCCAAGAAATGAAACAATTAATGAGAGAAGTATTCAGACCCTCCATCTCACATTAGATATTTGATGTACTTATTACCTTCCTTCTGTAGAATAGCATTGAACGTCTTGAAGCAATAATAGACAGTAACTCACATGGTTAGTGTTCTTGAAAGGTGAACTCGCTTGCTTAGCCAATTCTCAAACTCAATACATGTTTTCAAGCATTTCTTTGATATCCTTGATGCCTTCTTCATGATCACCTGTAATACGCAAGTCATCTATAGACACACATATGTAGGGAGATGCTTCACCTTCTCTTTTGTAGAATAATGATTAATCAACTTTACTCTCGTTTCATCCATAATTGATCAAGTAGTCTACAAGCCTCTGATTCCATGCCCTTGGGGCTTGTTTGACACAATAGGGTGCCTTTTAACTAGGAAAAAATATAATTTTTTCTGATTCTGTTTTCAAAACCTAAGGTTTAGTCCATGTATACTACCTCCTCTAGATCTCCATTTAGAAAAGCATTCCTTCTCATCAACTTGATACTTCTTCCAATGCTTGCTAGTTGTGATTCTAAAGATTGTTCTCATGGTAGTCATCTTAGCGAAGGGCTAAAGGTATCCTCATAGTCTACTCTAGATGTTTCGTGAAAGCCTTTAGCTACAAGTCTTCCTTCATACGTAGCATTGTTATCATTTAAGTGCATCTTTACCTTATATACCGACTTATTTCTAATGACCTTCATGTCTTGCTAATTTGGGACTAATTTCCAAGTGTGATTATCCTCCAAGGCTTTGATGTCCTCGTGCATTGCCTCTTGCCATTCTCTACATGTATTTGTTTCTTCAAACCATCGTAGTTCTTCAACAACTCATTTTCTGACCAACCTACCCTATAAAAGCACATATTTCTTATCTATCAATGATTTAGCTTCTTAATCTACTTCGTATTAACACATAGTTAGTACAACCAAACATCATCGAGTTTGATATATCTAGTTTTCTATTATACCAATCTTCATAGCATGTATACGTGATGTGGATGCCATCTTCATGATGTATATGGAAATGGCTGTTGCATACGCCCAATAGCAATAAGGCATTCCCATCTCCTTCATCATAGTACTAGCACATTCTCTAATGTACCTATTTTTTCTTTTTGTTACACCATTTTTTTGTTTTGTGTACCTATGATCTCTTGATCCCATTTGGATCCAAGAGTTTAGAGAATTAATGGGAGAAATATCCTCCCCCTCCATGTGAACTTAGATACTCAATGTACTTTTCACATTCCTCTCCACAATAGCTTTGAGCTTCTTGAAGTAATAAAATAAATCTGATGATGCTTCATACAATAAAGTGAAGTCATGCTTGCGCAATCATCAATGAAGGATAAAAAATCTCTATTGTCTATTTGAGATCTCCCTTCTTGGCCCCCAAACATTTTTATGAACTAGGTTAAGTGGATGATAAATCACATACATATTAATCTTAATAGGTAACCTAGTTTGCTTACACAATTGGCAAGGTTCACAAAAGTTCTTGAGATTTTGATTATAATGATTTGGTAATTCGAGTACTACACTCTTATACTCCATATCTGTAAACCTCTAAATATTGATATGTCCATACCATTTATGCCAAAAGTCCAATTATGTGACCTTTCTACTTCCATATGTGAATTAGGTAGTTGAATTCTTTTTGCACATCTTATGTGAGTAGACTTCCCTCCTTTCTACTTTTCGCCACCAATTTGTACCCTTATTTAGGTTTCTCCAGAAAGCATCCCTTTTGGTTGAGTTTTAACTACAATACTCTCTCAACCATTTGACCCATAAACACAAGATTCTTTGTGATTGTGGGAACATGAAGAACATCCTTCAAACACTTAGCCTTGTTAAAAACATACATCATAACATCACCTATATGTGTGATGGCATGGGAGTATCATGACTTATCTCCACATAGCATATGAACACATTTGATAAGAAATCTTTGTTGTAGGTCTTTTGGTTGTTGCATACACTATCAATGTACTATGTGCTTGACACTTGTGTTCTCCAATCACTCATCTGCATCATAAGTAAAGTAATTTAATTCTTATTTTAAGTAGATGCATAATTAAATTTCCCTTAGTATGATGAATTCCTCTTGACTTTCAAATAGAAATCCCTTGCATAGTGGTCATACTTATCACATAAGAAGCATTAATGTGATTTATTCTTGTCTAGAATTTGGTTCTTCCTTCTACCTCTTCCTCTAAATGTGCCTCTTTCTCTTGATAAAGAGAACTTGCTCCCTTGGTCTTGATTAAATTATCCATTTGATTCTCTTCATTACCTTCCTCTATCTCTTCCTTTACTAACATAAAATGTTAGGCATTCCTAGCCCTTTGTGTTTGAGGCCCCAATGTTCATCTACATAGTTACCAAAAAGGCCACTAGTTGCTCAAAGTTCGGAAGATTATCTCTAGCATATACACAAGTGGTTATACTTTTCCACTTCTTAGTGTCCCTAAGCCAATTCAATGTATATGAAACTAGGTCATCATCATCTATGTGACAACCTATGGATCCTAATGCATTAGTTACCTTCTTGATATTTAGTAATTGATCTTGCTACTTGGTATTTCTCTCACCTTATTGAGTTCATTCTTAAGTTGAATCTTCCTAGCTTTGGTTGAAGTAGAATATAGTCTCTATAAGTTTTCACATGGTTTGAATGAAGTTTCTAGTCCTTAATATGCCCTATCATTTCAGTTCTAATATGTTGAGATAGAATGAAGATAATGGTCCTATCTCTCTGATTCCATTCTTTTAAGACCCTCAACGAACCAAGAAAGGGATTATCCCCTAATCTAGACGTGGTATATGTTCTACTAGCAAGCCCCCATAAACTCTTGCCAATGAGAAAGCTAGACATTTTAAACTTCCAACTTTCATAGGTATTCTATACTAGCTTTTGAAAATTTGGTTCTATATTCTAACATTGTGTACTCTAATGTACTTCTCTAAGGCCCCTTGCTACAAGAAGAGTGATGAGTATCAAGATATTTACTTCTATACCTCAAAAATATCAGAAAGGATGGGTTAGATGACTTGCTTCTTTACAATAGACTTGAGTCCAGTTATTTGTATGCCCTAGAACTCAAATTAGTAGTTTGTCTTCCTCCAAGCCCCTTCAATGGATCTTTTTGGCCCTCTTAGAGAATTGTTATGTGTGGACGTGTTGTAATTCCACTGATGGGAGAATGTAAACATGCCCTATTCACCTTGAAGCATGAATTGTCTCACACATATGTTCACAGATGATGGAATTTAATCTCTCAGACTTACACACTAGAAGTGAAATGCACCCAATATCTAGGTCTCTTTGTACACCTTTTTTTTATATGCTATAGAAAAACTCTTTTTCACCTACCTTACATGTTCCAAATCACCTAATATATCAGCCACACCTAACGTATTTAATAAGCTTTCCAACAAGCTATAGAACACCTCAAATGGATCCATTTAGATCAGTCAACAATGCTCTACAAAATAGACTAAGAAGAGGTTTAGAATATGCAAAAATTAGGGTTACACAGACTCACCAATTTCTCTACACATAGAATTGATTTCAAGAAGAAATCTTACGGAACATAAGGCAAATATAAAAAATGTACAAAATGCACTTTAAATCGCTTGAATCGGATATGTACACAAAGAGCTACCACTCTTATAAGCACACTATGTCTATGCCTATAAGAGATTAAAGGGGGTGTTGATAGTCAAAGTCACGCATGAGCATGGAAGCACATCCATGAAGTGGACACACAAGAAGAAGGAGCATATAGGGAGCTCCAAGAAGCTCATCTCAAATGTTCAAAAGAAATCCCTATAAAAATAGTGATTTTTATCACTAAAAACCATTGTAAATACCATTTTCCATTTTTTTGAATCCATTTTTTTAAGTCGAGGAGTCCTCGAGCTTGAGGAGTACAAGAAGTATCATCCTGACAATTTCCATAATTTTTAGACTCCGTTTGAGCCCCCAAACAAGCCCTAGAACCTATTTTTTAACTAGGCGAGATACTAGGTCTGGACAAGGCCAAAACCACTCAAAAAACTATAAAAAAAAGCTGGAGAGCTCATTTTGGGGGTTAGCTTGGTGTAGATTTCAGCTTTATAAGAGGATTCTTTTGTAATCGAAGTCCTTCCATTGTTCCATTCTTTGCTCTTACCTTGTGCACGTGTGTGTATGTGTGTGCATGTTTGTATGCTTTCACTCATGCACGTGCACTTCACTTGCTCTTGGACTTCATACCAGTCCTCACATCTCCGCGGATTGACATTTATGAGGTGAAGCTCCTCACGTTGGTACTTACCATTGTGCTAGAGTGACACCAAATTTGGCACCGCTGCTGGGGAGAGAGCTTGGAGGACGAGCGTGTGATGGTAGGACGTAGAGTAGTGACGTTGGAAGGTAAAAAATCACCATTCTCAGTTCAGCTTTTGAGTTTTCCTTCTTCTTTATCTTCATTAACATCACCATCTTCTCCCATCTTCATATTCTCTGATTTTTTCCATTTTTTTTTGTACATTCACCTCATTTTTCACTTGTGGTTGCGAGCAAGAAGCGTAGAGGTTGTTCAGAGCTAAAATGCTGAAGAATCAGTCTCAAAAAACTCTCAAAAATAGAAAAATTTGGGCAGTATCGCAAAGTGACAAGACCCGCATTTGGTATTGCGACGGTGATATCATGAGTTTGGAGGGTGATTTTGCATCTACAAGCTGATAGGAGTGACAAAGAGGACACAAGGTACACATATCTACAAAGAAATTTGAATTTGGATCTCAAAATCTCCAAGTATCGTGTCCTATCGAGTTCAGGTATTGCAATACCAGAATTCTCGAGTATCGCGATACTTGTCGAGGCATCGTATCGTGCACACCCACTTGAAGTATCGCGATGCCATTCGGGTATCATATCGTCAAGTGCTGGTATCGTGATCACGGTCGCCTCGGTGGTATGGTATCATCCCGATCACGGTATCGTATCATCGATCGAGTGGTATTGTATCGTGCCTATTCTAGTATCGTATCATGCCAAAAAGTGGTATCGTATCGTCCAATCCTTTGGTATCGTATCATCCATAAAACCAGTATCCTATCGTGAGAGTTTCAGTATCGTATCGTGAGAGTTCTAATATCATATCATGTAACTTTTTGGTATCGTATCGCTTGCCACCTTGGTATCGTATGGTGAGCAATCTTGTATCGTATCGTGTGGATCCCCGTATCGTATCATTGACTGACCGGTATCGTATCGCGTGCATGATTGGTATCGTATCGTGCCTATTCTAGTATCGTATCGTGCAAAAAGTGGTATCGTATCGTCTGACCCTTCGGTATCGTATCGTCCATAGAACCAGTATCGTATCGTGACAGTTCCAATATCGTATTATGTGGTTGAAATCGTATCCTCGATTTGGTGGTATCGTCTGGCGAGTGGTATCGTATCGTGGAGTTGGTATCGCCTTGGTGGTATCGTATCGTGGAAAATCTGGTATCGTATCGCCTGTCCTGAGGCACTCCTTGAGAGATCATGTTTCCCTGTTTTAACCCCCAGAACCCTGAACTCGCATAACTTTCTCATATGAAATACGTTCGGAGTCATTTTGGGTTTGTTGGAAAGCTCGTGGGGAGTAAAACTAATGCGTGGATTATTAGATATAGTATTTTGAAATTGACCCTTAGGTTGGTCTAGGAAGCAAGGGGTTACACAAGATTTGGAGCAATACAAAGGACAATTTTGGACTTATGGACAAGGCTTATGAACGTAAGATCAAGTACACAATTGGGAAGAGATAGATAAAGTAACAAATCATCCAAGGCTAGTGTCAACCACACAACCAAGTCGGGGACTCACAACTCAGCACGTAGTGCTAACCATTGAGAAATGTTAGAAATGTCATTTAACTGGGAGAGACTCTTGGTTTCTGAAGACATGCATAGTTTAGTACGGTAAATAGATTACCATGTATAGCTTTAAATGGGATGACCCCTTATGAAGCTTGGTGGGGCAAGAAACCAACACTTGATCATTGTAAACTGTTTGGATCAGTTGCTTATGCTTATGTACCATCACAACTGAGACATAAGCTTGAACCAAAAGCTGAAAAATACATGTTCATCGGATATGATGAAAAATAGATGGGTTATAGGTTATGGAGTCCTCTAACCAAACAATTTATTATTTCTAGAGATGTAACATTCGATGAAGGAAAAATTTGGTATACAAACATAGAGAATAATGAAGAAACAATTAAAGAAGAGTTAAGAAGGAAAGAAAAAGGAAAATCACATATGCAGGTGAATGGAGATGAAGATCATATGCAGGCAAGTACGTCCAGGATCGGATCAAGTATGAGACACGAAGATGGACCAAGATTTGATGAAGATGTGTATTCAGATACACATGAAGAATATGAGCTAAGAAGGTCAAACAGAGTAAGGAAACAACCAACAAGGTATTCCTATGACACTTCTTATTTGACTCAGAAAAAACTATGCTTACTTAGTAAAGGAAGATGAAGAACCTCAGAATTACAGTGAAGCAAAAGGTAAGAAACAATGGGAAGAAGCAATGAAGGAGGAGTTTAAAGTGCTTGAGGAGAACAAGACTTGGGATCTTGTTCCAAAACCAAATGGTAAGAAAGTGATTGGAAATAAATGAATTTACAAAGTTAAGAAACTTGCAGATGGAAGGATAGCCAGATACAAAGCTAGACTGGTGGTCAAAGGCTATGCTCAGACGCATGGCATAGATTATGATGAGACGTTTAGTCCGATGGCAAAGATGTCAACCATAAGGACATTGATTGCTATAGCAGCATCAAAAGGATGGAAGCTAAGTCAGCTCGATATAAAGAATGCATTTTTAAATGGATATATATCAGATGAAGTCTACATGGAATAACCTGAAGGGTTTGTAAGATCTAGTTACCCAGATCATGTTTGCAGATTAAGAAGAGATCTCTATGGATTGAAGCAAGCTCCAAGAGCTTGGAATTACAGACTTGTGAAGTATCTCAATGACCTTGGATACCAAAGCTCAAAGGCTGATGCAAATGTACTCATTAAGATAACAGATGAAGGTATGATCTACATTTGTATTTATGTAGATGACATAATAATCACAGGAACCTCAGATGAAGGAATCAAGGAGGTAAAAAGATTACTTGAACAAGAGTTCAAGATCAGTGACCTAGGAAAGTTATCATACCTTGGAATGGAAGTCACATATACAAATCATGGTGTATATGTTTCGCAAGAAAGGTATCTCCTAAACTTACTGAAGAAGTTTAACATGGAGAATTGCAGAGAAACTTCAACACCGCTTGAAGTAAATCATAAACTCAACAAATATGGTGTGCAGAGTTTAAAGATATGAGGAAGTATCAGTCGTTAGTGGGAAGCTTAATTTATGCTACACTAACAAGACCTGATCTCAGTTATGCAATGGGAGTTCTCTCACAGTTCATGCATTGTCCGAAGGATCAACATTGGGTTGCAGGACAAAGAGTTCTTAGATATATCAAAAGAACTATAAAAGAAGGATTATATTATCCTTTTACGTCAGATATAAAGTTGAGAGCATACAGTGACTCAGACTGGGCAAGAAGTCAAGATGACATAAGTTCAACACATGGGTATATGATATACCTAGGAGATAAGCTTGTAAGCTGGTAATCAAAGAAGCAACACACAGTGGCTTTATCGTCAACAGAAGCAGAATATAAAGGACTTGTGGAAGCAGCTAAAGAAGTGATATGGATGCAGATCTTGTTCAAAAGCATGGGTATTGATCAAGGTATACCTATCATACATGGAGATAATATGAGCTCGTTGTATCTTGCAGCAAATCCAGTATTTCATGCAAGAACAAAACACATAGAGATTCAATATCATTTCCTGAGGGAAAAGGTAATGGAAAAAGAGATTGAAATAGTATACACATCTACAAAAGATCAGATAGCAGATATTCTGACAAAGAGCTTAGATGGAGTAAAGACAAGCAGATTCAAAGAAATGGCAGGTATAAAAGAAAAGAAGAATATATGAAAGATCAGAGAATGCAAATTAGTGATTGAGGGGGATCTGTTGAAGAATCACTCACAAATTTGACATACAGACAGATATAAAGACGAAGAAAGACAAAGAGAAGCAGAAACAAAGCATTAAAAAAATCAAGCCTTAGTGAAGGGACAAATTCAGGACTGTAATATAGTTCGTAGAAAACTTCCAGAAATACGAGTTTTGAATCTCGGAACAAAATGTATATATATGAGGTAGAAGATCATAGTAAATAGAGCGAAGAAGGAAGCGGAGAGTGTGCATAGAACTGGAATAGAATAGCACATATAGAAACTAAGGATAGTGATATAGAAGACGCCAGAGATTGCACATGTAGAGATGAATAATAGAACCTGAACTCTCGGGTATTCATCTGAGAGAGATGGTAAGGAATAACTACTCAGAGTAGGAGAGTTTTCCATATCTATGAGCAAAGTGAGGGCAAGCTATTTTTGTACACATCTTCTCTAATATAAAACACATGTTCATGTGGAAGTTTGAGCGCATTCTTCGTATGTGAAGAAATCTGAGTGATTTCATGTTACTGTGAAAGTTAGTTAACAGTTACAATTTTCTCAATAAATGTTTTTTGATGCATCTACAAGTTAGATCTCGCAACATAGTGTAAAACTTTTTGTGAGAGATAGCGCATCTTGAAGCCAGTAGTCTCAACTACAAGTTGATCAAAAAACTTCTGTGAAACGGGACAAGTACGCACAGTACTGTGTCTGAAAGTAAAGACATCCAGAACTGGTGATAGTGTTCATTCACTGAAGGAAGCTCAGGTATTACTTCCTTACTTCATCAACAATCATTTGAAGTAACTACAAACAAAATTGCAGTTGATTCTGGTAACATTACGGTGACATTCCGGTTACAGTCTGGTGAAGTTCCCGTGATATTTTGGTGAGTTCAAAACATAGTTTTGATATATCTGAATGACAGAAAGTTTATCTAACAGTAAGCAAACAAAGAATTGTAAAGGTTAAAGTAAACCAGATCAGAATTGAAGCCAAAAGGAAAACCAAAGTTTATGTAAAGTAAATCTTTGGGATTTCATTAAACACAGTTGTAAAGTTTTCAGTTTCAGGAAGGTTGCTAAGCTACTGATGATTATAGAGGTGTTCTAATATCACTCTAGCTTAGTTCTTATGGCGTGGTGAATTTCGTAGTTAAGCTTTAGCTAGTTAAGCTCACTCGCTGCATCAACAAGTAGTACAAGAGCTCAACAATTGATGATAAGCCTAGAGCTTAACACTTCAAGACCTGCCAACTTCACTATAACATTGGCAGACCAAAGTACAATCAGACCTATGGGAGTAGTCCCTAACATTCGGATGGAAGTACAAGGTAACACATTTGTCTTGGACTTTGTAGTCATAAGACTACCAAATGTGAATCGAGGGTTTCCTATATTAATTGGAAGACTCTCGCTAAGGCATGCTAGTGTAATACATGACTGGGGCAAAGATACCATGTGGGTCCAATAGGAAGGTGCTAAATTAAGACAATTATTATTTGAAGAAGGTTCGGATCAACAAGGATATACTAGCATGATGCAATCAGTTGGTGTACACATAGATATGGACTATATAGACAATCAACAAGGTAAGGAAGTAGATCTATATGATGAAGACAATATGCTCATATGGTTAGAAGGAGGGGAGCCTTTTACTTGCTTTCGAATTTTTCCATCTAACTCAGACAAAAAAGAAGGATACTTAGAAAAAGAGGAAAAAATTCAAGTAGCTGGGCTGGGAGAGCCAGGAAAAGACAACAAGAGGGGAAAGAAATCTCCTTTATACAACCATATAGAGGAAGCTCTTTCTGTGGATTGCAACCAAAAGGAAGGTTCAGAGTTGAAAGGTAAGAATAAGAATATAGAAGAGGATTCATTACCACTTCATGAAATCCCTCCAAGATGGATTCAAGAGGAAGAAGTGCAACTAGACATCCAAGATGTTCCTGTTTATGATACGGAAGCTATGTGGGACAATGTAACTAAGGATGCTACTCACGAAGGACTTACAGATAGCATTGTAAAGAGGCATCTAGTGAAGGAGTTTGAGTTGGGCAATGAGGATCAGCCGCATCCCATTTTACTAGCCACATGGATACGGAATCATCCGGAGGTCCTCTTAAAGGTAACATCTTTCATGGTCATTTGCAGACATCTTTTCTTGGCACTATAAGGATTTAGAAGGAGTATCACCTATCTATGGAGAGCACAAAATCCCTCTCATTGAAGGAGCAAAACTAGTGACAGGTAAGAGTTATAGGTTGAATCCTAAATATGTTGAAGCTCTTTGTTTGGAAATTCAAAAAATGGAAGATGCAGGAATTATCATCCCTGTAGAGCATTCAGAATGGCTATCTCCTATGGTAATTGCTCCAAAAAAAACACTAACAAGATCAAAATCTGTGTCGACTTTAGAGCATTGAACAAGGTCACCATCCTAGATGGATTTCCAATGCCATTTGCTGAACAGATCATAGAAAAAGTAGCTAGACATACACTTTATAGCTTCATGGATGGATTTAGTGGATATAATCAAATATCCATCCACCTTGAAGATCGAGAGAAGATGGCATTCATTACACCTTGGGGAACTTTTGTATATTTAAAGATGCCATTTGGACTGAGAAATGCCCTAGCTACGTTCAATCGAACAATTAACCTCATTTTTGGACCATTGCTGCTAGAATCTCTCAAAATTTTCATGGATGATTTTTCATCCTTTTCAGGTACTCTTACAGAGACTCCATTGGATTGTTTAGAAAAGCATCCGATTCAATTACAACAAGTTTTTAAGAGGTGGAGGGAAACAAAGTTGAAATTGAACCCAAATAAATGCCATTTTCTGGTGACTGAAGGTACCCTCCTAGGACATGTGGTATCCTCCAAAGGTATGTCACCTGACCCAGACAAAATTATAGCTATATATTAAAGTTACCTAGGCCTAAATCTCCAAAAGATATTCAAAGATTTCTAGGTCATAAAGGGTATCACCAGATGTTTACTATAATGTATGCAGAAATAGCCCACCATTGGCTAGGCTTATAGGCAAGGAAGTACCTTTTAAATGGGAAGAAGAGGAGGAAAAAGCATATCAAACATTAAGGTCAAGGTTAGTAGCTGCTCCCATTCTGATCACACCTGAGTGGTAAAAACGTTTTCATATACATGTAGATGTTAGTGCATATGCAGTGGGGGCAGTTTTGACTCAACACAATGAGGAATACAAAGTGGACATACCAATTCAATATGCCACTCGAATTTTGACCAAGGCTGAAAGGAATTATAGCACAATAGAAAGGGAGGCCTTAGCCATGGTTTTTGCTATCCAAAAGTTTCATCACTACTTGCTGGGAGTGAAATTTGTTATCATAACTAGTCATCAACCACTCAAATACTTACTAAACAAACCACAAGCTACTGGTAGGATATGGAGGTGGTTGCTGCTGTTCTAAGAGTTTGATTTTTCTATAGTCCATAGACCAGGTAAAAAAAATATCATGGTGGACCACCTATCCAGGATCAACATGATGGATGAAGAAATTGGATTCGATAATGATTTTCCAGATGCTAATCTGTTTGCTGTACAAGCTTAAGGTTGGTATAATGATATCAAAAATTTTATTTAAACTGGATTGTATCTAGAGAAGGAAACTACTATGCAAAGAAAGGCACTACTAATCAAGTGTAGACATTTTACCTTCATTCAAGAAAAATTATATAGATAGGGAAAGGACAACAGGTTTAGGAAGTGCTTGGAAGAAGAAGAAGTGAGGGAAGTCCTTAAATGTGCACATGAAGGAACATGTGGTGGGCACCTTCCAGGACATATTATGAGTCAGAGGATCCTTGATGCTCGTTTATGGTGGCCTAGATTATTCAAAGATGCAAATGAATGGGTAAAGGCATGTGATGTTTGCCAGAGGTGTGGACCCAAGACAACAAAGCAGAGGCACAACCCCCTGATTATTTCCACTTCTTGGCAACCATTTGAGAAGTGTGGGCTAGATTTTGTAGGGCCCATATACCCTATGTCGATTCCAAAAAGAGAAAAGTATCTATTGATCTCCACTAACTATGCAACGAAGTAGGTTGAGCCTATTGCCTCCCCTGATTGAAGAAATTGCTCCATATTGTTGCCTTATTTGCTCCAGTCGTGTAGGTGTGTTGATGAACTCCTCGATGGAGGCTATTGGTAGCACTAATTCCTTTATTTTACATTGTGTGGTTACTAGAAGTGGCTTAGCTAACCATTTCTTAATAAAAAAAGCATGTGGAGGATCTGGAAACTTACCCATTAGTTCCTTGGCCCTAGTTACAAACTCTGGAAACTTTTCACCTAGACCCGGTCTCAAGTTTTCTAATTCCTCTATGATGATCTCTGTAGTATTTCCATGCTGGAATTGCATTTTGAATGCATCTCTCATTAGGTCTTAAGTGGTGAAATGGTTTTCACAAAACTGGCTGAACCATTTATCTGCTAATCCTTCTAATGTGGTAGGGAAGAGTATCAAAAAGGCATCCTCTCTTCCCATCAAGCCTCTTGTTTTGCATAGTGTTAAAACCCTCCTGATGCTCGTCCGAATCTTCTTGAGCTAAGCCTTTGAAAGAAGGAAATTTTATATTTCCAGATCTACCTGACCTGCCATGCTCTTTACTGGTGAGGTTGATGATAGTGGACTGGAGGATCTTCTAATAGCCTTCCTTCTTATTTGCTTGCAGGTGACCCTCAACGTTTGGGACTATGTTGCAGTCATGAGCAATTCATAATCCTCTTAGTATGAGATAATTGATAAGAATACTTACCTCCTAACCCAATGAAGTAGCACTGTCGGCACTTGAACTCTTCTACACTTTGCACTTTTGTTCTCCTATGCTCAAGTCTGCTTGGAGTCCCACCGGGTGTGCCAATTTTTTTTGGGGTTTCTTAGATAAAAAGGGATTTCAGTGTTTGTAAGAGGAAAGGGAAAGATAAGAAGAAAGATTCACACTCGAAACCTCTATCGATTGATTATGAGAAAACAAATACAATGATGGTGCACAATACAATCCAATGCTTCTGTGCGAAATTCCAGAGAGTGCACAATCACAAAATACAAAATACCCAAGGGTGCATAGCTTCAATGAGACCTTGGGATCTTTGGTTGTAAGCTTAGCCCTTCTCTGCACACTTCTTAGTCACTCTCCATGCACAACTTGCTTTTCACTTCTCTGCATCGCACACTGTGTGTCTCTTGCACTTCTCTCTCTTGTGTAGCTTAGACTATGCTCACCTTGCTTAGTTCTCCAAGAATAGTCCTTGCCTTCCTTTTTAGTCCCGATTCACATACACTCCTAATTGCTAAAGTAACTGCTAGAGTGTCTTGGGGCCCCTTGATGTCCCAAGATCGTCCAGCCATCGAATTCTTATTTTTTCTTGTAGTGATTGGATTGGACCATACACTTTTACTTCTGCATACGCGGCTTCATATACCTCTGCACATACCTTTGCCTTTTAATTCTTCAATGTATACTTAAAACCACTTAAGGGAGGGTTCAAGTGAACCTTCCCAATACTTGGATCTGGACCTTAGGAATACATTGCAATTCTTCTTCACACGGTATCTTGGTCGCTTATTTGAATTTTGACATTTGTATCAAGAGTGAGGAGTAACAATCTTGATTTTGGATTAGAGTATTTATAGGTTAAGTATCATGCCATTCTGCATCAGCATAAATCTGATCTCTAGAGGAATCATTATTGGCACGTGCTCCTTGATATAAGTAGGTTCATTTTCTTGCATCTCTATATGCATGTACAATGTGACACTATTCACATCCTTCTCATTGACAATAGGATCATTTCTTGACATGTCCTTGGATTTAGAATCATGCTCCCTATCACTTATGCTTTTAGGTTCTTTATGGTGATCCTCTTCATAAGCAGGTACATGTATTCCATGCTCATTTTCTATACACCCAAATGGGGTTTCGCTTATTCTATGGATTTGCAAGTTACTCTTAGATTTTGAAATGCATGGAATTTGTGCATCTTTGTCATCTGCATGAATGCCAACTTTGAATCATCAAGAAATTTTTCAATTGTTTATTGCGTCTTGATGTATCTTTTCATAGCGTCATGGATGAGCTTCCAATCCTCTTTGAGCCCCGAGTTGGATTCTATATCTTGAAGGAGTGGAATTAGTTCCTCTAAAACTTTAACATCTATTACTTGATGAAATGAGACATTTTTGTGTCTTATACACCTCTTATTGTGCTTAGAAAAATCATCATATTTTTGCTCAAACTCCCTTTGGATCTCTAGAAGCGGTTGGTCCTTGGAGATATGAGCCCATCTTAGGAAAGATCTATGAGTAATTTTATCTAGATCCTCTCGCATGGACTACTTGAGGAGGAAAGCTTTGTATTGTGACCATGTGGTTTCTCTTATTTGCATGAGTTGATCACATAGATTATATTCAGACACATAGAAAAAGTTCTTGTAAGAAAATATTTACACGATATAAAACAAGAGTAGTAGTAGAGAAGATAACGGATATAGGAGAATCTCAATATTTTTTTTTATTAACAACAAGTACAAAGATGATGGCGTTGACCATCTATGCGCTCTCAAGGTAGAGCTTAATTGTTGATCTAAACAACTATCGATAGGGAGTTACAAGGTAGAGGTATGGTAGCTCGATTCAATGTCTCAAGTAGTGCAGAAGTCATGTATATATAGGATAATGAGTGGCCTTCCGTAGATGGATATACATGGCCGATAGAGCATGGGTGGCCACTGCCCACGTAGTTGCCATACATGGTTTAGGTCAGTTAAATCGACCTAACAAATATAAATGTTTTTTGAATTTGAAAGGGAATTGGGGACTCCAAAATTGGGACCCTAGTAACTCCCTTTCCTTACAATACCTTACATGGTCCAATATGACCTTCATCCAACATGCAAGTCGGGATTCCCATCATTTGGGTAATGCATGCTTGGCTTCTCCTCATAATGGGGACCTTACAAAATCTGCATTAGTACATACAATCATGAGGGGTAGACATTGATCATATACTAACATCACCCCCTTAATGTTTGCTCTGTCCTATGCCAATCTGTTCAAGATGCTTGTTGAGTTGCTCTCTTCCAAGTGCTTTAGTGAAAATGTCAGCTGATGAACATAATGGTACTGTACTACTATATGCTTGATGCGAGCATGAAATATTCGGTTCTTTGCAATCGCAAAACAATGTTGATTATCACACTTAAGCACAATCTCCATACTTGATGGAAAGCCTAATTCCTTTTAGCCAGAGTGCCTCAAAAGAAGGAAAACAAGCTGCTTGGTACTCTCCGTCAGTGGAGAACAATGCGAGAGTTGGCTGCTCCCTACTTACCCAAGAAAATATTCTTGAACTAAGTGAGAAACAATATCCAAAAACTCGTTTTCTAGAATCACAATCTCCATCCCAATCTTAATCACAATATCCTTGAAGTGTGTCACCTATGCTATAAAGAATACCAAAATCCAAGGCTCCCAGATCCTCCAATTGGGGACATTGTAACCCCCTTTCCTTACAATATCTTACATGGTCCAATATGACCTTCATTCAACATCACCACATATGTCATGGAGTTCTTAAAAAGGAGGGAGAGATCATAATACAGGTGCTTATCAATGTCAAAAGACACATGATTTCAGTAGAGGTTTTTTGCCATAATGTAATGACAACATGTAACAAAGCATATGTGTTCATCAACTGTCAAAGAGCAACCACACATATTTTTCATTTTTGTTTTTTGACGACACATAAGCGTTTACATTTCAAATTCCATCTCTCTAGACTTGATGTATTATTGTTCATCAAATTACACGTTTAGAAATGGAAACTCTTTCAAATCCTCATTTGATTTTCTTCTTTTAACACACAAAATGAGAAGAGAAATTACAAGAAAGATATAAATACGTTTTCAAACCCATCCATCATCGGAAATAAGTGTGGAATTTTCTTTTTACTCATTGGTTTTCCAAAATGATCGAACATACTGAACATTCATCAACTGCAAAGTATATGACAATACGAAGGAAAAAGAACATCACACATACCCGTAATTTTCTAGTACTCAGAATCTCGACATTTATTCAGTACAACATCAAACCTTCGATCCCATTGTGTATTTTCATAGTCTCTTTTATCTTCGAGCGCACGTATAGGCGACTTTAGAAAATGGCTCACTGTGATGGTCTGGCTCTTCGTTGTTTGAATGATGATCAGCTCTTGTTAGCGTCATGCAATATCTTTCTTTGCTCTATCCTTTGAAGACATGTTTGCAGCAATAGTCATTTAGCTCTTGTTTTGCGGGTTCCTGGATGTAGCTTCCTGTCAACATACGGTTGCAGCTTGGCATTATTCTCTCATAATGAAGAACCCTCTCCAACCGCTTTAGCATCTATAATAACGTTTGGATGCTCTGGTGCCCAAATTTAAAATTGCCAACAGATTTTAATGTGTAGCAAAGCACCTCCTCATCACTTTAATCTATTAAAAAAGCACCTCCCTATCACTACTTAGCAGTGAAGGTTGATAGGAACCATTATGGGGATAATGAGCGAACATCGATTGTACAACTTTCTCCACCAATAGAAGACTTCCTACAAGGGAAGTTAAGTGGACAAGTGCGAAACAAAAGAACGTCAAAAAAATGATGACTAAAATCCTAAAGCTCTTATGCAAGTAGCATTCTCATTTGAGTATACATCAAGCTCAGAAAAGATTTATGCTGCCATTTACAAGTCCGTCACAAACAACAGTGGATGTCTCTGGATTTCTGGACTTATGATGCATGCTACGTGAACTTGCCTTCGATCTATGTTTTGAAACAATCAAGGACCATATTATATTCCACTTCACTAGTTCTCAGAACACCCCTCAGAATGAACTTAAGTCCTCGCAGGAGCATGACATTGGAGTCCAGCAATCGGTGGAGACGAACTTTCCAGAAGTCTCGTGAGCAAGGTTACTCAAAAGTCCAATTTTTGTGATCCTGACAATCCATACTGGAGCCTGTAATTAATAGAGTCTTTTTGACAAAAGCCAACTACCGCTTCAAGCGAACTGCTGCTTCAGGATGTCGCCTACACTTCGTGATGGAGTTCTGGAAATTTTATAGGAGCTGTTGTTACAGACAGGAAGCCATGGCACTGATGGTTACCTTCGCAAATTTAGACTAGAATTTGACTCTTTCTGGTTTGGGGCCTGTATATTCAATACTACTCAGTAGTGAAATAAAAGGACGTGGTGCTCTGATCTGACGTATTTCACCATGCAACATATCTTATGGAACAGAGTTGGCCATCTTATCTTCATATGTCCGAATTAACATGCTTTGCCATGATTCAAGTCCATCGAAGCTCTAGAATTCCTCTGATCATCCCCATTCAATGCTCTCTGCAAGATCGCTAGACTCCCTTGAATCAAACGCAGACTTACAAATCAAAACCTCATTTGATTCTCTACAACTGAGGATGAAGAAGCGGGCTTGTCTCCTCTATAAACTTCCTCTTTTCCATGGATTCCCCCCGAAAAACATTGTTCCCTCCGAAAAACACACACTCGTCTAGCCCCAGTAAAGCAGAAGAGCATTGCCTTCCGTCTTCTCTCGAGTTCCTCCAGAATAGAATAGCCCAACAAAGGCCGCTATTCCCTTCTCATATGTTTTCAAGAGGACTTCCTATATGATGGTTGCACCCATGCTTGAGCTTCGGGACATGCGGCCCTCTATTCTATTCATCCTTTGAATCATTCTTAGCACCTGCTTTCCTTCCAAAAAACAGTTTGTACATTCTTTTATTTATTTCACTAAAAATCACAAATCGCTTATATAAATCTCTTTGAAACAGGTTCACACACTAGCATGCATCATGCAGACAAACATGCATATGCTCATGTATACATATAGCATTCTTATTAACCCTTGTGCAGGTACACGTATACACATGGAGTCGAACAAATCATCTGATGTCACTTTATTCAACCACAAAGGGGTAAATGAAACATGATAGATATCAACATGCAATAAAACTACAATCAAGGATAGAGTTCACCTAGAATATGGTCAAGTTGATGACATTTATCCATTTCATCCGTTGCTCAGTAATTTTGCCTACAAAACAATAAACATACATGTTATATTTTAGTTATTTTCATACAAACTGGGATTTTAACTGTTGAATCTTCAAATCGGTTTGCTACCTTGAAACTCAGATCATGACCACGATGCTTCGTGCGGCCATAGATCACACTATGATTTCTCTATGTAGGAGTTAGTTAGCTCTAAGTCTTGAGCATAGTTTTGTATCCATATAATATCCATTTTGTGTACTATTTGGTTTGATGGAAACCTATTGTAGCCCTCTAAAGTTGGTTGCAAGATCAAATATGATCTCCACATGTTCAAGGAGAAATTAGTTTTGGAGTGAACATTGGTCTATGTGTGCATGTCCATTGAAGCTAGTAAGTAGTCTTTGTTGGAGGCATTGGTTCCCATAGTAGAAGCAAGTATTTTGAGAAATAAAATTTGCATCTAGAGGGCCTCATAGTATGTTTAAAGTCTCATAAATCCCTCTAGTTCATTCCCCAGGAACTTAGAGAAATAGCATTTTGCATAGCAAGGTACCTATGAGCAAATGTGTCAGGTCACTCATGCTTCAAGCAACATAGGGAAAGTGTACATCCTCCTATCAACTTTGAGATGCCTGAGCACGCTCATAGCTGCAAGTGAGGAATATAGGTTTGTTCATGATTTGAGATAGCAAAACAACTATATAGGCTAGATTGGGCCCGATAAAACTGATATATTTTAACAAGCCTACTACAAACCTAAGAGTGGATTAACTTCTATTGAAGTCAATGTCATATTGAATTCCGTTGGATTCCTCAAGGGTTTTCAATCTCTAAGCCCATACTTCTTAAATTCATCCGAGATGTATTTTCTTTGCATGATCTAGATACCATTATCTTTGTATATGATTTCAATACCTCGAAATTATTTTAGATCACCAACATTTAAGATTTTGAACTCCTTGCCAAGTTTCTCTTTGACGTCCTTGATTTCTTCTTCATGATCACCTATAATCAGGTATACATACACACAAAAGTAGATAGATGCTTAATCCTCTCTTTTCTAAAGAAACGAAGGATCAGACTTGCTTTGATTGTAGTCACACATGATCAAGTATTCTAAAAACCTTTCATTCCATTCCTCATTTGGTTTGCTTGAGACCATAGAGTGCCTTCCTTAACTTGCATAAATAATCACCATTTATTTTAACTTCAAACTTTACTAGCTGTTCGATGTAGACCTCATCTTCTAGCTCTCCATTTAGGAAAGCATTCCTCCAACTACATTTGTACATCATCCAATGCTTGTAGGTTGCAATAAGCATCCTTGCTATGATGTCATTCATCTTTGCTAGAGGTCTAAATTTTCTATCATAGTGGACTCCATATGTTTGAGCAAATTGTTTAGCCACAACCCTTGCCTTATACCTAGAAATGCTAACATTTAAGGGCTTCTTTACATTATAAACCCACTTGTTTGCATTCATGATTATGCCTTTCTTCCTTACAATAATGTCCAAGTTTTGTTTTCCTCTAAAGCTTCAATCTCCTCTTGCATAGCCTCTTGCCATTCCCTCCAAGTGTTTTCCTCTTCAACATATAAGTCTTCTCATAAAAGAAGAGTTCGTAGACATGTATGAGAAACAAGTAAGCTTCTCAACTAGGTGCCTCAACCTACCACAACTTCCTATTTCACCTTTCCATTGATTAAAATATTTTGTGTTTGCCTTTGAGGGCTCCTCCTTTGCATGATGGTCTGCATCAAGCTCTTATCTAACCTAAAACAGACTATTAAAGCTTAATATCCTCTATGAACATCAAGAAGGTTTGCATGATGTAAGAAAACCATAAAACTTTAATCATAAAACTTTAATCGTAGGAGGATTTTCATACCATGTCATGAACAAGTTAGAATCAAGTAAAATTAATGAAGTCAATGATTGTGAATAAAATAGTAGATTATTAAACTTCAAGGTTCTGTTCTATATTCATGAAGGAAACCTTTAACGCCAAGTGAGCAGGAAATCACAGTTGTTCTAAAGATCATATGTCTAATTTTCCCAAATGTTGGAGAAACAAATCATACAATACACGAAAACATGTCAAAATTAACAACATCAGCAAGATAAAGTGTTAGACGCCTCATGATCGCCTAATTCGATTTCGGATTCTAGCAAGTTGTTCCACCTTTTCGATGAATTTTATCAATGATCAAAGAAGATTAATAAGTGTTCCTACACTTTTTATTTTCATCCAAACATTTTTTTTTAATGTTTCATTTCATTATTACTATGGCCTTCCAGTTACTGACTCAGGTCCGTAGATCATATAAAAATTTCAAAAGATTGCCTAAAGCATTTTACAGTCGAGCCTATTATTCAAAATCACTCGCTCATATATGGCAGTGGTTTGCCACACTTTTGTACATGATTCATTTATGAAATATATATCTTTTTTGTACATGGCTCATCGATGGAATATCTCTTTACATGGTTCATGGTTCATTCTACTCATCTCCTTTATGTTTATGTGTTTTGCTTTATCAAATCATGTTTTGATTGTCCTTCATGTAAACCCTAAATCAACAACCACTAGAGTACATGTCACATGTACTGGGTTTTCTTTGAGAAGAGTGTATTGACTTTTGTTACATAACAATATGGTAATATTGTTGTAGCAAGAGACCACACTCTACCCAAAAACAATTTTGTAGATATGACCATTTGTATAGGCAATGGTATGCATGTGGGTATGTGCAAGCACATACCGGCACCTATGCTGATGGTATTTCCAAGAACTTACGGATGCTTATAATGGAGATGTTTTACCGAGGCAAGTTGTGAGCTTTATACAGACACTATTGGGGAATTAATGATGCTTTTAGTGGTGCTTATATCAATGTTCTAGTATCGACACCCATATGTGCACCTATACCAACATCGAGGCAAAAATAGTCTTGTATATTTGCACCGATAAAGGGGCTGGTGTACCTCTCATATGTTGTAGTGTAGGCCCATTCATCGTGAGCAATGTTGCACATTTGATCTTCTTCCTTCTTATGCCGATTTGAACGCCACCTATCTATGCCATAATTTGTGCTTCAAGAAATAAGCTTATAATTGGCAAAGAAGATCCTATACGTGATAATTAATCTGAATACGTGCAGTATCTTAGTTCCCGTAATTTGATTCGACGTAAAATTGTCTCCCATCCACAAATCTTTTCTTGATATTTCTTGTAAGGATGCCTTTTGCCCTTCTTTGCTATGCTTCGTCAGTGTATCTGAATTACTCATCTCTTATATTGTACGCAGACAAATCCACAGCCTTTGAGTTACACCTCACCAATCAGGCAGTCTCTTTTTGTAATGAAACATCTTAGCCCTATAGCTTATCAAATCTTTCTGAAGACAGAGTGTTGTTATCCAAATGGATTCTCCTAAGCATGAGTTTCCATGAGTCGTTACCAAAATTCACCATTGCACATAGCCCTTTCTAATGATGGACCTTTCCACAGAGATGTGTCAGAAAGAATTGGTTGCGCAACAAATAAGAAATCATGATAGGAAGGGATCTTCGATATAAAAAAAAACAAATAAGAACTGGACCATATTCCCGTGGTGTAGGAAGACAGGCGTATCGCTAGAGCAGGATCTTTCCCTTCGCTATAGTTGAAGATGAAGCCGGCCAATTGTTCAACCTTCCTACCTTCTTGTCCAAAATAAATGCCCATATGCCCATATGCGTTGGTCTTCCTTCATATGTGTTGGTCTTCCTTCAGATCAAAAGTCTTTCTCGATTCACAAAAAACGATAAAAGTTCCTGATGCAAGACTCCAGCTTTTTTGATGTTTCCTCGTTACCTATCAAAAGGAACACACACAACCTCCCCTCTCCATCTCATGCATGCACACACGCTTAATACTCATGCACCAGCCATGTATATTTTTGCCCGTTTATCTTTTCGTTTTGTATTTATTCTCTTTTGTTTTCGGTTTTAACTTTTTTTTTGTTTGATTACTTTTGCTCTTTTAAAATAATTGTTTAGTACACATAAGTTCGCATGCACATACATACATGGTTCACATGTCACATATTTACGCGTTGATGCACTCAATTACACACATATTTAGGTAGGTTCACATACACTCACAGAGACATATAGCACACACATCATAGAACCGCACATGCAGACAGACATATACACACTATACAAGAACATATAGGCACAACATATAGGCACATGCATAAGCCATTCACACATCACTTCTCTAATATCTTTTCTTTTTATAGGTACATTCTCAATTAGAAACTTTTATAATTCATCTCAAGCAACGAAAAACATTCTCCCATCTCTCATGAGGTAATGGAGAGAAAATTCCTTCGACATTCACCTTCATTAAACTTGCGAATCATCCTCGATGGGTCGGACCTAAAACCATGAGAACAAAGGCAATACGAAAACTTGTTGATTATCACAAATTTGAATTCAAAGCTTTGATCGACTCATGATTATTTAATGCATGACCTTTTTTTTAGCTCAAAATAAGTTATAAATTTCACTAGGTTTTGAAGTATCAATCATCTTCATCCACTATTTTGAATTCAATTATCATTTCCTATAAGTATTCGCATACAATGAACTTACACAAAATCTAAAAAAAAAATCTATATCTACTCTTGCATAAATAGTGAATATATCATTGAAAGCCATTTTGAGACCCCTTCCAACTTTTTTATGTCTTTTCTTCATTCAAATTCTTGATTTCCTTTCTTCAACAACCTCTAATGTACTGGATCATAGTTTGTAACTTCTACTTTTTTAGCTAGGAAGAAAGCATAAACTTCCATCTGTAAATTTTATGAATTTGTGATCTTTTTTCTTTTAAGAGGAAATGTTTTACCCCTATTCCAATAAGTGGATCTAGAGGAATGCATGGGCATGAACTAGGATCTCTATTGGATATGCTAATCATGCCCAAGCATACTCCTATTTATACAAAATGAATTAATCTTCCTAGTTGAGCTTCAAATTCTAACTCTATGATTGTTTTGTGACCTTATCTATAATTATTTAAAACCAAATTCGAGGCAAAAATGTTCCTAGTCAAGTCAAATGTATTCATCTTCAATCATGTCTTTGTAGGTTTTGTAATTTTCTTCATGTCTTTTCTTGAAGAAATTTACTCTATTCCCTATAATAAAATATTTTAACACATAATTCATCTAATTCACGTTAAGCGTATGACATGCTTTAATGTACTTTTATAACAACATAAGGTTCAAACCATTGATGTGTTAATTTTCTCCTTGCATCATTTTGCGACTGGAATGTACTATCGTAGATCAAAATCCAATCATATTCATGAATATATTTTGGTCTTAAATTATGTGATTTATCAAGGTTCTTATTTTTCAATCGTCATTCTTTCAATTTTATTACTACATCATCATGTTTTTCATTGCCTTGCTAAAGTTTTCTTATCCTTAAGGAAAATAGTCCATTAGCTGATAGATTATCATTCCAAGGTAGAGTTGAGCATGTAGGAATTAGTGTCTGAATAGGATAAATAGGTTTTTGACAATACATTAGTCCAACTGGCATGTATACTCTTGTCCAAAATTCAAATAGTAAATAATTTAGCCCATAATGAAAATAGTAAATATTTTGGCCATTGTTTTATGTCAGTGTTAAACTCTTTAGAGATTTCTTTGATAATGAGTGAATGATCTCTTTCCATTTTCCCATTAGCCTTATGATTATAATCAATCATAAGAGACAAGTGAATTCCATGACCTGCAAAGAAATCCCTAGCCTCTTGTGCATCTAATTATCCCCTATCACCGACTACTTGTTCAATATATCCAAATCATGAAAGTGCATCTTCTCTCCCAACAACTATGTTATCTTATCTTTTACCTTTACGCATGGTCACAAGATCAATTACCCACCTTTAGTGAATACAACGAGGATAGGTAGGATGCAAAGGATCTTAATTTTTCATAGCTGAATGTATCTAACATGTGGTAAAATTATAAAAATAATCCCTTAGGTTGACATAGATTTTCCACCACCAAGAGCTCTCTCTAATCAGCTCAAATGTAGCCATGAACCGTTTGTTTCTAGCGCATAATGTATCGTGTAAATCTCTCATAGCTTGCAACTAAAGTTGCTTCTATTCATAGTACCTCTTGTAGCATTTTAACTTTCCCTCGAGCATATCTCTAAATAAATCCATCTTGTAAGCACAATTTGTAAGCTCCTTTTCGAATATCCTTCAATCTATTAAATGACCAAGTAGGAGATTTTTCTAGAGTACTAAGATATTTGCCAATACCTTTCTACTCTCCTTCATAGTCACCCTCATTAAAATTGTTCATATTCAAATACATGTGGATCAAAAATAAATAAATTTATATCCATTTCTATTGCATATTCTGAATCATCTTCAAACTTAGATCTAGAAAGCATATCAAGAAGAGTGTTACTTTTGAGAGCAATATGAAAAAAATTTGGATTTATAAATTTAATATATGATATCCATCTCAACACTGCAATGTCAAGTGATGAAAAATTACAATCTTACCAATTAATGGCAGATAATCTATCTCAACAATCACGTTGGCTCCTAATATATATTCCTTATTTATCTTTAAATTTCTAACTTATCCCTAAATCACATATTTGATTTCCAAGTACTTTGGTTGAGTTTCATGCAAAATCGTAAGCACCAAATCTAATCGCATATCTCTTGCCCTGGTAATCATCTTGACTAATAAGGAATATTATATCTATAGGAATAGTATCAACCATCAAGATAATGGGTTTGGTTTCTCAATAATCAACTCTTTTCCGAATAGGGGCTTCAATTAGGAGTTTTTTTCAATTTCCTAATGGCTTTCAAATTCTTTCTAGGTCATATGAAGTTTCTATTTTTCCTCTACAAATCATAGACACAATAAGTGAAGTATCTAAGCTTTTTTACTACGGTCCTAGATCATTTAGCATAACTAAAACCATATCATCATCATCGACCGTGCAATTTATGGAAGCTAAATCATGAGTGATCTTCCTAATTTCAGCCACATAATCCGTTATGGATCTATTTCCTTGCCATACGCTATGCAGTGTTTGCTTTAAGTGAATTTTCCTAGCTTCCGTTGACGCACAATATATCTTATGAATTATATCCAAGGCTTCCTTCGTTGTTCTAGCTTTCATAATGTGGAATCAGGCTCTCTGATATACATATCAAAATCCTGTGGAGAACCTTTCTAGATTTTTCTATCCATGTTTTATAGTGTTTTTGCTCTTCTACATTCAGATTTTTTGGCAACTCAGGACACTCGTCCTCTCCATTCACTAGTTCCCTTAGACCTTTCTCATCAAGAAATTTTCCATCCTATATGACCATATGAGATAATTATCTTTATTCAACTTATCACCAACTATTTGCGCAATGATATCACCCATTCTTGCAATTTAGGCACTTCTCTATGCACTGGCAATCTTATGGTGAGGCCTAGAAAACATTCGGCACCATTTCGGTTGTATTTCTAGAAATATGCAACAAGAACTGAATGTTCACAAGTAATCTCAATGGTTTCCCTCTTGTTCTAAGCACTCCCTACATCTCTATGCACTTATATGCTCAATTTTTACCTCTCAGAAAACATTTCGACAGAGTCTCCTTTGTCCAAAGTGTATATGAGCCAAATCAAGTATAGTGAAACCACTCCGAAAACCCAAACTCTGGGTAAAAGCATCAATAAGAGTCCATAACGTAAGCAAATAATCTCTGATGGGAGGCCTCAAAAATATATATTCATCCCGTGATCAGTTACGAGGTCTTTGGATTGTCTTCTCTTTGGCCTTCCACCTATATCCCTAGAGTATCTCCAAGCATGAGAATACCCTAGTTAAAAACCTCACAAGGTGCATGAGTTGTCGAATTAAGGACCCACAATATCATACATTCATCTCACATTGTGTGAGTAGCATCCATTCAAGGACCCACAAGAGAATACATGACGTCGCCTGCCACATGCACTCAAATTGAAAAACTAAAATCAAATATGTACCTTAAAATATAGACTCTAGTTGCACAAATCACATGACTAGCATAGGAAATTGGTTTGAGTCAAAAGAGGCTTTGAAGACTAAAGAGTATGTGGAAACTAGTGATGATACCTTACACCTGATTAACGATGTTGGGAATGTACTCTAGTACAAAGAAATGGTGTCCGAAACACATTAAGTGATTTCTTACATGTGCCTAGCATTACAAAGAACCTAGTTTCGGTTGGTCAACTAGCAGATCAAGACATGGAAGCTATTTTCCATAAACATGGCTATTTTATACATGATTTGAAGTATGGAGAAAGAGGAAAATTACTTGGTCACGGAAAGAAGATGGGTAGATTGTTCATGTTTGACATGGGTACACCCCTTTATGATAACTTGTATGCTAAGAATAGGGAATATTCAGATATAGCTAAATTAGGGCATAAACGAATTGGTCATATCAATTTGAGATAATTGAAGTCCATGGAAAAGCAAATGTTAGTGCGTGGACTACCAAGATTTGGTCATTTAAACTTTGAAAGACTTTGTGAAGCATGCGCATTTGGAAAACATCAATGTATGAAGTTTCCAAGAAGAGAAATCCACAGGAGGAGACCTCTACAGGTAATCCATAATGATGTGGTTGGACCTGCTAGAACAAAATCAGTTGGTGGCTCACTATATTTTTTGATATTCATTAACAATTATAGACAATATACATGGATTTATTTCCTGAAGCATAAGAGTGAAGTTTTTGAGTGCGTTGTGAGATTCAAAAATATGGTTGAAAAGTAGTTGGGAATGTATATAAAATGCTTATGATTAGATTCAGGGGGAGAATATATCTCAAGAGAATTTGATAAATACCTTAGTGGTCATGGAATCAGAAGGCAATTATCTTATAGATACACACCACAACAAAATGGTGTTGTAGAATGCAAAAATCATGTGATTGAGTAAGTTGCTAGAGCCATGTTGAATGAAAAGAACATGCCAGATATGTTTTGGGCAGAAGCTTGTCATACAGCTGTCCATGTTATAAATAGAGCTCCCACAGGAATGGTTCATGATCTCACTCCCTATGAGAGGCTATGGAAGCATAATACTAATGTTAGCTATTTACGAGTGTTTGGAACTATTTGTTATGAACATGTCCCTAGTCAGGTGAGACACACGTTTGAGGCAAAATCTGAAAAAATCATTTGATTACTCGTCAATCACCATTTCCTGTTTTTCTACTTCCTAGCTATGCATACTCACAGGCACCTGGGAATTGTTACCATTGTGGCAAGTATGGCCATTTTGAGAAAGATTGTTATTATAAGCAGAATAGTCAAAGAGGAAGAGGTAGAAGCTATTATGCGGCACATGGAAATTTCGCTGTTGAAAGTTCATATAGAGACAATGGCAGAGATAATGTGTTTGCGATGGAGCATGTGTTGAATAGTATGTCAAAGCCTGGAAACGTTATGAACTGGTATATTACCTTGATCAAAACCTTGAATTTAGACAAAAATGAAGGAACCAAAGACTTTTCATGATGTGTCACAAAGTGAAGATTGGTGCAAAGCAATGGGTGATGAGGCATTGAAGAAGAATGATACATGGGATCTAGTGAAATTGCCACCGAATAAGAAAGCTATTGGATGCAAATGGGTATACAAAGTGAAGTGCAAAAGTGATGGTTCATTGGAAAGATTTAAAGTGCGTCTAGTTGCAAAAGGATATGCACAACTATATGGATTGGATTATGATGAAACATTTAGTCCAATGGTTAAAATGACAACGGTGAGAAGCGTAATTGTATGGGCTGATATGAACAATTGGAAATTTATCAAATGGATGTTAAGGATGCATTCTTGAATGGAAAATTGCATGAGGAAGTTTATATGTAGCAACCAGAAGGTTATGTGCACCCAAAGTATCCTGACTATGTATGCAAGTTAAAGAAAGCGCTTTATGGTTTGAAACAAGCTCCAAGAGCATGGTGTGAACGATTCACTAAGAAGTTGTTGGATCTAAAATTCATGCAATCGAAGGCTGATTATTCACTATTTGTATGGAATCAAGGAAGTGAAACAATTCTATTAATGATCTATGTCAATGATTTGATCATTACTGGCAATGATGAGAAGAGGATTGATGATTTGAAAGGGCAACTAAAATCTGAACTTTTGATGTCGGATTTGGGAGAGCTAAAATAATTTTTGGGAATTGAAGTAATTTCAATGAAAGAAGGAATTTGGATGATACAACACAATTATATGCTGGAAATGCTTGAGAGATTTTGTATGAGTGCTTGCAAACCTGTTGATACACCACTTGATGCTAATCTTAAGCTTATGGATGATGGAAAGTACTTGCATGATGCCAATATGTATAGAAAGATGGTTGGAAGTTTGATTTTTGTAACCAAGACAAAAACAGATTTGAGTTTTGCAGTTGGTTTGGTGATTTAGTTTATGCATAAACCATGTAGAGTGCACTTGGATGTAGTGCGGTGCATATTGTGATATGTGAAAGGAACATGTAATTTGAATATTTTTTTTCAATTGAGACCAAGTGACATATGTCCGGTTTTCCTCACAAATGCATCCACTTGCATGGCCTCATTTTCATTCCAATGTTCTCCATTTAGGCCCATTATATTTAGTTGCAAATAGGTGACTACACTTTGCGTTTTTCTATTGGGGTAGAGTTACGGACATGTAGGTTAATGTAGAGAGAGGTATATATAGATAGAGAGAAACTATAAAAAATCATGCATGGAGACAAATGTAGACCTTCTTATCCTATTTGCGATCTTAGAAGCTAGAGGGAGCTGTATGAGATGTATAGAATGAGTCGTATGAACTGCAAGAGGTATAAGGGAAGTTTTATGAACTCAACCATGCGGGTTCCTTCCTTGGATAGTGGAATAGGATCCTCACTAGGCTTAAGGCACGTGGGTACCTTTTAGGTATGAAGAAAGAAGGCTTTACTCAAGGGATATTTGATAGTTAGGGGCCAGAATATACAAAAATATTGTATTCAAAGGGGTATGGAAAGAGGAAAATGGGCAAGCATGAGGATGCTCTTCTTCTCGGAGGTTCGACATGATTACTCTCTCTCGTACGAATATCGGCGCGATAGTTTCCACGACTTGATAGAGGAAAAACGACTCTTTTCCCAACCGATGACTCTCCATCATAGCTCATGGCGATGCACGTGGTAACTAACATCTTATGTAGACAAGTTTCAAGGGTCTCTTGAACTAACGTCTTCAATTCGCCTACTCAACTCGCGTTCACGTTGCAAGTGTCTTAGATTCATGTGTGTTCACATGGGTTAAGTCAAGATAGAGCATCTAGAAGATTAGAAAGTCTATACGGTGACATACCCTCATTGGGGATTGAATTTGTGACCCCACGACTCCTACCGTGATTCTTTAACATTAAGGCAAAGCTCATTGATTTGATGAGCTTAAATGACCACTGAAGTCACCTTTATGTGTACGCGTATTGATCCATAGTTAAGCATTATTTTATAACAGATAACATCTCTCTCCAACATCATATTTATGATTAGCATTTTGGAGGATCTCTAATGAGAAGGAGGTTGCTGTGGGATCTTTCATCCATGCATTTTTATTTCAGGACCTTGCTTCACCATGACGTCTTCATAAGCTACACGAACAAAAACAACCTTAAAAAGCTAATTCTCAGATACTTAAAATCTAGTAAACGTATAAAAGCCTTGCTAGTAATCACCACACATTCGCAAGTTGTGATTTCCCCAATATTTCCAGCCTTCTTTGAAGAACGCAAAAAAAAAAAGAAAAAAAAAACATTATGTAGCCTACAGTGAGCACTTAATTGTCTCGATGTCGTAACGTCTACAAGAATTCGCTGACTACCATTCAGATAGAAGACTAACTTTCCACTTAGTTGTCTCGATGTTGTAAAGTCCAAGAGAATTCGCTGACTACCATTCAGATACGAAGACTAACTTTGAGAATCAGAAGGGATGGATGCATATTTTATTTATAGTTCGTGCATGTAGTCTTATTTTCGTTGAGCTTTTATACGTGAGGGAGCAATAAAGTCAAAATATTCAGAACAAATACTTCTGCTTGCATAGTTTACTTATGGATCGAAGGTATGCCTTTATTCACAAGCAACCGTGTTCTCAAGTCTACACACTAATCTCCGAGATTCGGATGATTGACTCATAATTGACGTAACAATTTTCTTCTTTTTCGTTTATGATTCTCGTGGAATGTGTGTGCGTGCATGCATATCTACAAATATACTGTAGAGCTCTTGAAATTCACATTCCGCAAGGTTTTATCTCTTCGTGCTAACTTTTGGATGCGTCTGTTTAAGTAGAAGAGACTGAAAGAGTTGAAGCTATGAAGTGCTCCCGCCAAATGGATGTTAAAGGACATATTAATACATGGATCTTGTTATCCTTATATGAGTGGAAACGAATAGATCGCACTATGCTTTACTACAAAAGCATCCAGGGCGCGTAAAGGTGCTCTCGGAGGTGACCATCCTATTCCTCTCAATGAAGGGCAACCAGATAATGTTATCTATTACTCTTAGTCGTTCTTCTTAAAGCGAATACAAAATTCCTCTTTATCATTCTTTTAAACAAATATTTAACTTTCAAAATTCTGATAGACATTCGAGAAGAGAAAATCATTGAGCAATAGATAATATACAAGAACTTGCCAAATGCTTTCTTTCACTATGGTTTCCAGGGACACATAATAAAATATTGCTCTTTGGGATCGAAATCCTTAAAGAAAACATAATTTGGAAAATGCTAATGTAATGGGGAACAAAGAACTTGTTGTGGCCCAAAGCAATGCCCCATGCATGTCAAAAGATCTAACCTCTTTAAGTTTCTATGGCCCAAAGCGATGCCCCATTATTCTCAAAAGATCTAACAGATATTGTTATCTATTACCCTTTATCCTTCTTTTCCAAACAAAGATCAACCCTCAAAAATTTCCATAGACATTTCAAAAGAGAAAGCCATTGAGCATGAAATTATATGCAAAATCTTTCCAAATTGCTTTCTTTCACTTTGGTTCGTTGTGCCACAAATCAAAAGATTCTACTTTAGAAAAAAATCCATTAAGAACAATTCAAATATGGAAAAGGATAATGTAATGGGTAACAACCATGTTGTTGTGACCCAAAGGGATGCCCCATGCATGTCAGAAGATCATCCTCTAGATGTTGAGAAAGGGGAAGGAACACAAATCATGAAGAGGAACCTAGGAGGATTTACAAAAAAAGAGACAAAGAAGGAGAAGAAGTCCTCATGCTTGCCACAGAGCAATTGTTGAGCTCTTTCCCTCTTAACATTGTCCTTTGTGGGGGACTTTAATATGGTGGAGGTTCTTTCTGAGAAATGGGGGAAAGCAGGGTGTGTTATTGATGGTTGTGATAAGGAGGTTCGGGACCAAGTCAAGCTCCACTTTGATCTAGTTAAGTTCAAAGATGAGGTTGGTTTCTCGTGGTTATTTCGAAGAATATCATCAATAAGTGTGGCCCCCCATTTCCCTCTCCCAATGTGTAGATCTTGTTGTCTCTAAGAACTACCGGATTGTGCTCAGCTTCAAGGCATAAATCAATCTCAAGAAAACCCATTGGTTTCATGCCAATCTGATGACCTTGTCATTCCCCTCAGTCCAATGGAAAATTAGCAGTGCCTTGAGCTAGGTCTTTTGCCACCACTCCTCTTCAAACAAGTGCAAAGAATTTGCATAAACTTTCTCTAGATGTGAGACTCTAACAGGAGAGGTGTGCCCAAAATCCAATGGGCTACCTTCATAAGTCAAAAATACTAGGGTGGTTTGAGCATTCTAGATATTGAAAGAATGGCCAAAAAGTTGGTGGTCAAATGGTTAATGAAAGATTGGAGTAATAGTGAAGTCTTTTGGGCCAAAATGATTTTCAGATTTTAGTTGTAAAGCACCCTTTGCAGCTCTCTTCTGTGAAACAACTTTCTATCTACATCTAGCATCTTCAAAGAGCATTTTGAGATGGAGATGGTGGGCTTACTTTCAGTCACCACTATGAAGCTTTGGAACATGGATACTCTACAATAGAGCCATACATAGAGACATAAGCTCTCTATTTTGTATTTTTCTCTACAACTTACCAAAGAATCAACTTGTTCAAGTAGATCTCTAAGGTACTCGTATGCTTTGACGCAACGCAAATGAATGTTCCTTATTAGAGAACTATCTACTCTAGAATAGGCCATCTACCTAGTACACCCACTGCCTATGTGCAAAGATATAGGAATACAAACTTTTCTCTTCATCACAGTTCCCTTAGAGGAGAAGCTTCAATCTCGAAACACTCCACAAAACTAACTCAGGAGACGAATGAAGACGGAATATGTAAAGGCTGAATACATTTAAAGTGCAAACTCTACACAACAATTTGACAAGAAGAGAATGGAAAGAGACTTGCTATACATCAAGATAGAGGTCATCAAACTAAGGAAAAATGGCTTTATGGAAGCAAGGATTACTCCTTGATGGAGTTTTATTACTTCGAAGAATAAGTACGCGTAATGAGGGAAGACACAAAAGATCTAGGAAAGATAGGCCACTTTTCTTAAGATCTAGGAAATCATCCAGTAGTCAATGTAGGTGAACTTTTCGGTGAAGCTGCCATAGGAGTAATTCAAGGAAGTAAATGTGTCCTCCCAACACATAACTCTATGAAATTGAAGTTGGAAGACAAGGCAATCTCACATATGCAATGCGTTTATCTCAAAAAGTGGAGTGTACTCAACATTATAACCATTGTCACTTCAGGTAAATATGTTTAAGTTTATCAGGCAGCATTATGAATCATAATCCCTGGACTTTAGCGTTTTGAAATGGTTTACAGTTCAAAATATGGGGAAAAGCTAATTAGAAAAAACCGGAAATAAACTTGAATGAGAAATCTACAAAGGCAGGACGAGATTGGTTGAATCTAAACAACAATTTTCGAATAACCTTAGACGTAGGAACATGCAAAAGCATGATACATCCTATAAAACGTAGGAGTCTCTTGATAATGCACTTGAAAATCAAGATTTCACACCAATTAAAGAAAAGATAATGCAATTGAAGATTAATATTTCCAACTCTAGGATCACACCACGTAGTAAGAGAAGTGATTCCGTCCTTATGTTCATGGAAAGTCTAGGTGGATTAGAACTAATCTGTCTCTATTAACTTTGACGATGATGATGACGTATTTACATATACCACTAATGGATTTAGAGATAATAAATAAAACATAATACATTCACCACAAATACATATGAGGGATTATGTGTTTTCGCTTATGGTCAATAAAGAATTAGTTTTCCGAAACGAGATGAAAAGGACAAAACATTCAAGCTTTTTATGCACCAAACGTGTAGGTAAGAAAGAGACGATTAGCTAAAAAATATAATAGTTAGAGGAAATCTTGGCTAAAGTTGAAGGAATAGAGACAAAAAAACATATGTAAATGAGCAATAATAGAATTCTAGGACTAATGTAAATAAAAAGAGGAAGGGAAGGTCGAGGACCCTCCGAAATCACTATGTTTCCAACTCAAATGGTTTCCATCACTTCGACTACTGGAGCCTCTCAAAATGACTTGCTTGAGAGTATCAAAAATGCGTTGTTGGTCTTGCTTCCATGCAAAAGGTACTTTTCTCTGAAGAAACTTCATCATAGATGCTCTTATCTATGAATAAGATGAAATGAGTTTCTGATGGGAACTTGAAAGTCCTAGAAATCACCCAAACTTCCCTTCATCTGGAAGAATTGGCCATGCTAATATAACTGAAACCTTCTTGGGCTCCATTTTGACCCCATCACCATTGCTACAACTCTAGGTACTCTATCTCCGGGAGAAACATATGAGTCCTATGTGGATTTACAAACAATTAATTTTCCTTTAAAATATTTAATAATAATCTTAAATGACTCTCATGCTCATGTATATACCTACAATAAACTAAGAATTCAGCTACAAAATCCACAACAAATTTACCAAAGAACAAACGTATGAAACTATCAATCAATAACATCATAAAGGTAGAAAGCGTGCTAGGCAAACCAAATGGCATATTTAAAAACTGATAATGCCCAAAACATTTCTTGAAACTTGTCTTATGCTAATCTTTCTCTTTAACGCTAAGCTGGTGATAGCCAATCCTTAAATATATTTTGCTATATACAATTGCTCCACCTAGAGGACCAAGAAGATCATCTATCTTTTTAGTGCATGCACATCCTATAAATCGATGTTTGTTCTTCACTAAAAGAATTCGTGTTGCAAAAGGCAAATAGCTAGGTTTGATAAGTTCTTTCTGCATGTACTCTTCCATGACCTTGCAAACTTCATTTCCCTCCCTCAAGCTCATAAAAAATCATGGTTGGGCATTCAGAATCCCTCCAGCACCAATTTGATCCTAATATTCCTGGAAGGAGGTAAACCAAAAGGTAACTTATTTAAAAACAACTCCTTAAATTATGCTCTTAATTTATTTAAAAGTACTTGAGCACTACAGTTCAAGCTTCCTTGATGGTGAGAATCCATCACTACACACAATGGATACAAAAAATACAAAAAAATGATGTACTAATAATCAATCTTGAGGAGCTTAATTCTGGCAAACAATCACGGTTCTAGGACATATGGTAGTCCATGGATCAATAGTCACATCCCCTCGTGCTCAAACTAATAGAGATGGGAAGCAAAGTTTGTTACTCATCGTTTCCTAGCATACCATTGTTTATTTAGAACTAAATCAAAATGGACCAGTCATCCAAAAATAAAATTCAATTAGTGCTCATTCACTTGGATCTAGATGCATAGACCAACTAGGCATTGGTCCCATGTCTAAATGCCCTTCCCTTCAACAAACTCCACTATGTAGGCATACTCTCATTGTCACAATGTAACCATCTGACAAGATGAGAACCAATGAAACTATGTGTGGATCTGTTTTTGAACAGGAACTTGATAGGCTTTCCTTCCATGAATCCTCTCAGAACACTCTGTTCCTTGTCTAGAAACTAGTAACCTTTTTTTGCTACTAACGAAGCCACAACATTTGGAATAGAAGGTAACTTCTTAGTGACTATTATTTCCATTATGGGAGATCATACCTAGGATGGGGAATCCTCAATATCCTCATCTTCATAGTTCCTTATCTGTGTGGGGTTTATTAACATGGTTGTAGCTATATTTCTCTTCTTTGATAGTCTTTAAATTGATATTTTGGTAAGCACCCATAGCACAAACCTTCTTTCATTGCCTTCTCTTTCTACAAAGGGATAATAATAGACTTATTATAAGCCCTCTCTCCAAGAGCCCCTACTAGGAATAAGGGGGCATAGTGACATTCCCAATTTAAAAAAAAGCATGTAACCTCGCTTATGCAATGTTATTTCCAGGTAGCCAGGCATAAGCTATGCTCAAGAAAAAAAAAGGCTGGGTTGGATAAGCACTGATAATTGTCGCTTATGTGACAAGAAAATATTATCTCTAGGAGCATCGCACATTAGCAATGTGAGAAAACTACTTGCAATGCAAAAGCGTTGGTACCATACAAAACCTGGATTTCTCTAAGCAAAACCTGGATTTCTCTAAGCAAATTTGTGTGTGGCACACCTGTGCTAGGATCTGACCAATGAATGAGCTCAAGAGAGAGAGGGGGGGAGAGGCATTGCAATATGACCATACTCCCACATACACACACATTCAAGAATGTACACACATGCATACATAGATACATGCACACACACATATAAACACACATATAGAGATATGCACACACATACACTAACATGCATACATATGCGCATATAAGAGACACACATGTATCCATATATGTACACACATAGACTCACATACACACATACAAACACATGCATTCCACATATATGTACACATGCATACACACACATACACATACACATACATATACATGCACACACATACACATACACATATATACACATACACATACACACATATACATACACACATAGGCACACAAATATACACACACATAAACTCTCTATACACAAACATACAAGCACATACACATATACATACACATGCATACACACACATACACATACACACACAAACACATACACATATTCACATGTACATATGCACATATAGGCATGCACACACATATACACATGCATGCATGTACATACACACACATGCACATATACACACATACACATTTTCGCATGCATACATACACACACATGCATAGGCAAGTATATGTGTACATACATATACATATGCATTCACACATATACACATACACACAGATATACATACACACAAATAAACATATACACGCACATAAAATTACATACACACACATATATACACATGTATACACACACAAACACATACAGGTACATATACATACACATACATACAAATATACATACGGGCACATAGACACAAAGATACATACACTCACATGCATATATTGACACACATGCATACAACATATATATGCATACATGCATGAATGTATGCAAACACACACATACACACACATATGCATACACACACATAGACACATGACACACACATACACACATACACATACAAACACATATATATACACACACATATACACACACATGCATATAAAAGTATATGCATACAAACATACACTCATGCATCCACATATACACACATACACATATTCACACACATAAAGTAACATACACATATATATATGCACATGCATACACACACATACACATACACACACATATACATACACACACATACAATCACATATACATACAAACACATACACAGATATACACACGTACACATACACACACATATACATAAAGATATAATCACACATACATACATATACACATACACACACATAAACACTCATGTGCATACAAAAGGCATGTATACACATGCACATGCATCCACACATACACACATGCATACAGCGTGCTGGTGCGCAGACAATAAGCAACAAAAATACCCAAGGGACACTACATGCCTTGTACAATAATCAATGTGGATGTGGCACATATATAAATTTCATAAGAGCATTGAATGTTATAGCTTTCTCGTTCAAGAAAATTATGTTACCATCCTATTTTTAGCAAACGTAAAGTGACCTTTGAGATAGTACTTCTGTATGGAACCATCCTATATTAGCAAAAGTAGAGTGACCTTCGAAATAGTACTTTTGTATGGAACCATTAGGAAATCCCGTGGACAACTTACCTTCTCTTGGGGTGATGAAAAACGACTAAGATTTCATAAAATCACATGGGGTACTTGTATAAAGCCTAAACATTAAGTTCTTGATTTAGCAAAGCTTTCATTATGTACAAAAGATTGGTTTTAAAGTCGATAGCTAGATGCATCATACAAATTACATATGGGCTTTATAGAAAGCGGGGGGGGGGGGGGGGGGGGGTGGACGAACATTAGAAAAGAATTCTATATTCTCAATTTAATAAGTTCTTACAACTCTGTTCGTTTAGATGAAAATATCCGTTTTGAAAATGCCATTTAAGGTCGGCAGAGGCAGCGTAACATCAAGGCTCACATGTGCTTTAAAGAGGGCGTTAGAACATGGATAGACATTCATGCTATTTAAGGTCGGCAGAGACACCGTAACAATCAAGGCTCATATATGCTTTAGCAAGGGCTTTAGAACAATCAAGGCTCACATGCGCTTTAGCGAGGGCTTTATAACATGGATAGACATTCTTAAACTAGATACTAGGGAAAAGCTTCTTCACAATCCGACTGAGAGTAATCTTTCAAATGGGTCCATAAGCAGCATTCTTCTCAGATTCTATGAATTCAATACTTAAATATGATTGCTCTAGCTATAGGAAAGAACTAAGATTCTTGCATTGTGGGATTGGTTTGGTACTCGCCTTTTGAGGTGAAGGTCCAAGGTTCGACCTCTGAGCTAGAAATGTAATGCTTTGCCCAATTAAACTAGTTGTAATTGAGTTCTAACCTTGTCCAACTCTTGCTCTTTGGCATACAAAGGGTCCCAAGAGCACTATACCGATTCACCTACATAATTATACTTTCAAAGTTAAAGCCAATAGAGTAGGCATCTACCGAACCTTCATGTAAAGCCAAGAGAGTAGGCGCCTACCGAATGTTTATTAAAGGAAAAAGAAAAAGAAAAAACCTTCCTCTTAACAAAAAGTGCTCTGATGGACTATATGAAGATTAATTTAACTCAAAGCTATATTACTCTCCCCAATGTGGAGCCTCTCTCTAAGTGCTAGTTAAGTACGAAGGCTGCCATTTTCAAAAGTTAATTGTCTGAAACTTCCACGAGCCAATGAAGCCCATAGAACTAAACTACCATCTCTTTTGGAGAGAAACATCATTATATTAGAGTACCCGTGTGATTAATGCATCTCCCCTTCAGGCGACGATCTGTATTCTTTGACACATGAATCAATTTTTTTTTTTTTAAATGGAGGTTCGGCCGAGGCCTACTCCCCCGGACTTTAACTTTGAAATTGCAACTGTACAAAGAAAGGTATAGTACCCATGGGACCCCCTTTATCTCACAAGAACAGGGGTTTACAGGACTGAGTTAAACGACGATCAACACTACCGCAGGGATAGACAAACAGTGGCACTCAGCCACAATGCAACATCTTTCCAGATTACATGTCCCTTACATGTTGCTGCGAGGGATTGAACCCTCGCCCCCACCTCAAGAAGTGAGAGACCCAACCACTAAGCCAGCGAACTCGGACATACATGAATCAATTTAATTTGTTAGAATACCCCTGTGATTAATGCATCTCCCCTTCATGCAAGGATCTGTATTCTTTGATACATGAATCAATTTAATTTGTTATATGTAGAAAAAAAAAGTTCCCTAGTCAAATATGAATTCGGCATCTACAATAACTAACGTCAACATCAGACGGGCATTGCTTTCTATCACCGGCATGTGTGAACATACTGTCAGTTATGTCACTATCGTCGTCATCGTGTGAACTCAGCACGAGCAGGAAACCAGATCTCGTGTTCCGACGTCAAGCTCATTCAAGCTGTATGAATAATGAAAACGTGGAAGGTCTCAAGCCGGCATTGGGACCTACGCCACAGAATTGGATGGCTACTAGGATCCCATGGAGGAGGCCGCCGGAATGTCCCATTCTCTTGCATCAAATACTGCATGTATCTCTGCGAATAGCTCATGCAATACATGACTATGCCAGAGATCGCTCCATCCGCTACTGGCGAAAGGGCATTCTTTTGACAATAGGCCCTCACTGCATCTTATCGCCAGTCTTTCCAGAGCTGAGGATCGCATACAATGGAGATAGTTCAGCTAACCCTCTATGTGTCCTTCACCCGCATCGGAGTGTGACATAACGTTGCCGACACGTCTAAATGTTCGAATTGGATTTCGGAAAACCTTTTCCATTGACGTCGCAGTCGACGAAGCCAGATAGGTGCATAAAGGCATATGTCGCTCCTCATCTCCCTATCAATACGTATCTCTATTGTCACTACTAAATTCACGTCAAACGTGCCATTTGATTTTAGGATATCAGTCTTTGCACGAGGGAACTTTCTGCAACATAGGCACTGTTGTCCAAAGGGTCTGGCGTTTCAATTTACGAAGATCGAAAACAGGGACCGATTCTACTCTGCCAAAGGCATCGCTATGGAGGAAGATGAGCTCGGCTTGAATCATATGAAGCGTTCACATAGATCTAAAGATAAAGTGCAATCTATGTATATGCGTCAGGAAAATGAGCCCTCTGTGGTAGCCTCTTTTCCACTACTCATTGAGCATAAAGAGCATCTCAAAAGATCCTGTGCAGGCAGAAGAAATTACGCTGAAGACAAATCAAGGAACAACAGATGGTTTGCAGCATGTGCCATGGCATATCAGTATGTTCAAGGATGCGGAGTGTTTAATCTTGACCCGGATGTACATCTCTGGATTGATCAGCCTCTACCAATAACACACCATCGGCATCAGCAGAAAGAGATACATAGACAACAACCAGCTGTAAATGAGATCTGCGAGGATCTATTTTATGGCATGGAGGCAATCAGTCGTAAAATCTGTGAGACTACAAACGCAGATGTATCTGTTTGTTCATTTGATAGCCTCCCTACCATCCTTCAGAAGGGCAAGCTATTCTATACAATGGATAAGTCGTCTGGCTACCATCAGCAGAAGGAAAAGCATAGGAACAGAGGTGGTTCTTCTCCCCCCAGTTCAACTGCTCTTAGTGATTCTAGGAATTACTACGAATCACATTCATCGTCGATACACTCAATGACCGACATCATAAGCATTGAGGATATCGTGAATCCCACGCAAGCACCTGAGTTGTTTGGCCCTCATATTCTAGCTTCCTCTATCTTGGCAAGCTAGCTATGTACCTTCAGAAGCTACTAATCCCTTCTATTTGTACTACATGCCTTTCGAGGAACGAGACATCCAGTTTCTTCTATTATGAGAGGTTGTATTGTGCTATTTAACAGAGAGGAAGGGTGAAATCTTGTATATAATGTGCATATAAATGGGTCGCTGATTCTTCGCGCAATGAGCTAGATGGGGACATCACGGACGAGCGATGTTGCAGCGTGCGCAGGATTTATTGATAGATCAAACCTTGGAGAAATTCAAGATTTGCAAGTGACTTTCCCTCTTTGAGCTTTTGTTACAGCCGAAGCGCTTTTCCTACACTAGTGTTGCTCAGTTTTAGTGCTTATTTCACGCTCAACTCCATTAAAGTTCTCCTTTTTATTTTCGAACACTTTAGAAATCTACGTTCAGAACTGTCTCACTTGTATTTTACAAACAGTGGTGATTTGATTGATTCTCATTACATTGTAGTTTCTCCATTTTGTAGGTCTTAATCTTGACATGAGCCGGCCACAGTAACTCACATTAGTAATTTCTTCCTCGAAATTGTATTTTAAAGGTCAGAAAACATATAGTTATATGCGTACGAGATCAGGTTTTCTAATGACGTAAGAAGATATCTTGAAAACGGATGTTTTCTACATAGAACTCATTCACAGTCCCCGTAACTCAAGAGACTCAATATCCCTCCTCGAACTTTTAGAAATAAGTTGCATGAGTCCCGATAATCATTTCAAAAGATGATGCTTCAAATTAGGGAGGAAAAGTGATCAATCATACTAGACGCCAAAGTAGTTACGAGTAAGTCTTATTGATTGAGCTTAATTCCTGGACTTTTCTTTTAGAAAGGTCTCCAATGTAATTTCTTTTATCATTCGTTCATGTTGAGACTCTAATTTATGCTGCATCCTAAATATTCTAATAGGGGAGTAGTTAAGAATAGACAAAGAAACATAGGGCTCAAGATCGTATGTACAGATAAGAGGATTGCAAAAGAGGCATGCGATCTCATAGCTTGAGATTTCAGATAACCCACATTATTAAAATTTTAAGAGTTTGCTTGAGAGGGTTAGATGAGATAAAAAGCAATAATAAACAAGATCCCCTACTACAAAACACTAACGTGTAACATGTATGTTTATTGGTTTGCATGAAAAATTATTGAGCAATGGATGAATTGGATAAATGTCATAAAATTGACCATATTCTAGGTGAACTCTATCCCTGATTGTGGTTTTATTTTATGTTGGTATCTGTCATGTTTCATTTATCCCTTTGTGGTTAAATAAAGTGACATGGAAAGATTTTTTGCACTCCATGTGTATACCTATACTAGCACAAGGGTTAATAAGAATGCTATATGTATACATGAGCATATGCATGTTTTTGTGCATGATGCATGCTAGTGTGTGAATCTGTTCCAAAGAGATTAATATAAGTAATAATTTTGAGTAAAATAAATAAAAGGATGTACAAAATCTTTTTGGAAGGAAAGGAGGTGATAAGAATGATTTAGAGGAAGAATAGAAATAGAGGGCCACATGTCCAGAAGGTGAAGCATGGGTGCAACCATCATATAGGAAGTGCTTTTGAAAATATATGAGAAGGGAATAGCAGCCTCTGTTGGGGCATTCTGGAGGATCTCGAGAGCAGACGGGAGGCAATGCTCTTTCGCTTCAGTGGGGCTATGATAAAGTGGGGAGTGTCTGTTTTTCGGAGCGAACAACGTTTTTCAGGGGGAAACTATGGAAAAGAGGGAGTTTAGAGAGGAGATGAGCCCGCTGCTTTGTCCTCAGGTGTAGATAATTGAATGAGCTTTTGAATTGTAAGTCTACATTTGATTCAGGAAATGTTGCGCATCTTCTAGAGAGCATCGAATGGGGATGGTCAGAGGAAGGCTGGACCTTTGGTGGACTTGAATCATGGCATATGAAGATCAGAAGAAAAACTCTGTTCCATAAGATATGTTGGATGGTGAAATACATAAGATCAATACCGAATAGTACTGAGTATACATGCCCTCAACTAGAAAGAGTCAAATTCTACTCTAAAGTTGTGAAGGTAACCATCAATGGAATGGCTTCCTATGTGGAACAAGGGCTCCCATAAAATTTCTAGAATTCCATCATGAAGTGCAGGCGGCATCGTGAAGTAGAAGCTAGCTTGAAAAGGCAATTAGTTTTGGATGCAACTTGGAAAGGAATTTTATCAAAAAAACCCTACTAATTAGGTGCTCCAATATGGATTGTGAGGATTCCAAAAATTGCTCTTTTAAGTAACCTTGGTCATGAGACTTCTAGAAAGCTCATCTCCACCGATTGCTCGACTCCAATGTTAGGCTCCTTCGAGGAGTTAAGTGCATTATGAGGGATGTTTTGAGAACTGGTGAAGTGGAATACAGTATGGTCCTCTATCTTCAAAACAAAGATCGAAAGCAAGTTCACATAGCATGCACCAAAAACCAAAAAATCTGTAAATCTAGAGACATCCATCGGTGTTTGTGACGGACTTGTAAATGGCGACATAAATAATTTCTGAGCTTGATGTATACTCAAATGCAAATACTACTTGCATAAGAGCTTGCTGCTTTTAGTGCTCTTTTGTTTGACGTTCATTTGTTTCACACTTGTCCACTTAACTGCCCTTGTAGGAGCCCTTTTGTTGGCAGAGAAAGTTGTACAGCAGATGCTTGCCCATTATCCTCGTAATGGCTCCTATCAACATTCACCACTAGGTAGTGAAAGGGAGGTGCTTCTCTAATAGATTAAAGTGATGAGGAGGGGCTTTGCTACACATTAAAGTCTGTGGACAGTTTGAAATTTCGGCATCAGAGCATCCAAACATTATCATAAATACTGAAGCGGTTGGACATGGTTCTTCATTATGAATTAATAATGCCAAGCTGCAACCATACGTTGACAAGAAGCTGCATCCAGGACCCCGCTAAAACAAGAACTAAAGGACTGCTACTCCAAACAAGGCTTCAATGGATAGAGAAAAGAAAGATATTGCATGATGCTAAGAATAGTTGACCATTATTCAAACAACGAAGAACCAGACTATTTAGGTAGTGATGTGTGTGAACACATTAGGACTACTGGAGCACTTTTTCCTCTCTTTAAGAGGTTTTTCCCCCCGGCTTGTATATATGGCTATTGCCCTAATGGGTTACTTATCTTTGTAAATTCTAGTGGTAATACATTCAGTATTGTGTGTTGTGCTCCAAGCTTCTTCTTCTTCCGTGTGTTCTTCGCGTGCTTGTGTAGACCTCAAACTCCAACAATTAGTATGGGAGAAAATTGCGGCTTCATCTAGAGCATCATCGACACCCCTCTAGTCATAGTCTCATAATCCTATGAAATTTGGTGAGCATACTTAGGGTGATTAGTATATCAAAACAACTTTGATTTGTTGTGCCCAAAACGTGATTTGAGCTCGTTTTTGCCTCCTTATGCACTATCACAACACTTGTGTAGGCTACTTCTTCTTTTTGTGCCAAAGACATATACAAGTTTAGCATAGCTCGATATGGTAGTTCTCTTTAACTTTTATAGATAGAGTTGATTTTCTACATCAAGGTAGTTTAGTTAGTGGCCATGGCTGAAAGTACTGATGTATTCCATATGTTGGCTGCTGATGATCAGTTGGATGGTATGAATTACCCATTATGGAGTTATATGATGCATCATGTATTGGTCACAAAAGGAGTGTACAATATTCTGTAGGGTGTTGAAAAGCATCCTATTGCACCTATAAATATAGATACTGAAGCTCATGCAGACCGCGTTGAAGATGATGATATTCTTCATGTTCCTATTCATGTTGCAGTTCCTACTGCACCTACTGTAGAGAAAATTCATTGGGATGATAGAGATGCTCAGTCACATGCATTGATAGCCTTATCTGTCAAATGTACCATTACTCCTCACATTCTCTCTTGCAAAACAGCTAAGGATGCCTGTGATACACTTACCACTTTACAATAGGTAAGGAATGAGGCCCGTGTTGCTTATCTCTGAAAAGAGTCGGAGAGTGAGAGCATGAATGAGGGTGATTCCATGGACTGTTTTCTGACAAAGATCAAAGATTTGAGAGAACAATTGATTTCTGTTGATGAAGTCTTTCCTGATAGTGCACTTGTGCAAACTGTTTTGAATGGTCTTCCTAATTCATATAAGAGTTTTTATTACACTCTTTGTTTGGTGATGAAAGGCAATCCAAATGCCTTAATATTTGAGAAGTTTTTCTCTGTTCTATTGCAGGAAGATTAGTCTAGGTAGAACAAGTCCATTATGCATGTTGCAGATTAAGCTTTCCTGGCTAGTCAGAAGGGCAAAGGTAAATGGAGCTCTTCTACTAGTAAGTAAAAATTTGCTAATTCTGCACAATCGAAGAAGGAAGAGAGAGAAGAGAAGAACATAGAAAAGTAGAAATTATTTTGCAAGTACTATAAGCAAATGATAATGTCATAAAGAATGTTCCAAAACTAGCTACTAAACAGGCAAAGGAAAAAGAGGCTGAAATGGTTGTTGCAGACACCTCTACACCAAAATTAGAGTATGCTAATCTAATGCAAAATGTAGAATGGGCATTTAATACTGTTTGCAATTTTGACCCATCCTCTCCTAAACAATGTAGACTCAGATGTTTGGTATTTTGATAGTGGGGAAGCCAAATATATTACCTTGTAGCGTAGTTAGGCATGCATAGATATATCCATTGAAAGCAAAGCCCAAAGGGTTTATTTGGTTCAAATTGTATCTAGTTTTGGTTGAAAATCTGTGAGCATGTAAAATGGGCACCCTCCTTCTGATCAAGGGGGGGGGGGATATATGCCTTCTGATTTTAATGCATTTCTGGCTGAACGTGGGATAAACCATCAGTTAGGCTTTACCACATAGTTTTTGTCTTGAGGTTGTCATGTGTGCAGCATACGTACTTAACAAGTGTCCCACTAAAGCATTGCAGTCTACCACTCCATATAAGGCTTGGCATGGTCATAAGCCATCTCTTGGTCACCCGCATGTTTTTCGTTGTTTTGCATATGCATTAGTGCCCAAACAACAATGTAGGAAATTGGATGATAAAGCAATGATTTTTTTTTTTGTTTGGTACAGTTCTTAAAGCAAAGGCTATCGCCTATATCATCCATCGACTAAACACACTTTGGTTAGCCCTGACATTATTTTTGCGGAAGATGCTATTCAACCACTACTCTCATGTACTAAGGAGACATCTACTAGCTCCAAAGACATGTATCATACTTTGCTACCTCTTTCTACAGGTGGATGGTCTAGTGCTAGTCTTAATGAGGCAACTTCTCAGCCTTTATAGGTTTCATGTAATGATGCAAACCATTCCATTTCTGATGTAGATTTACATGATGCACTTGTTGATGAGAGAAATAATGTTGAAGAAGTAAAAACTATGCTAAAATGGCTAGTGCAGACATTGGGTGACAGGAAATTAGATGCACCTCTTTCATATTGTACTTGTTTAGGCTCTCATAGTGGCTCTTTGCATCAGATTTTTATGCTATGGATGCCTTTGTGATACAAATGAACCTATTTCATTTGATGAAACGAAAAATTCTAAAAATTGGATGGCTTCTATGGAATCTGAATATAATGCTATAATGAAGAAGGGTACTTGGTCTTTATGTGACTTGTCTCCTATCAAGAAGGCCATTGGAATTAAGTGGGTATACGAGTTGAAGCCTTAGCCTGATGGAACAGTTGATAGGTATAATTCTAGGCTTGTTGCAAAGGGTTATGCTCAGGAAAGAGGAATTGATTTTGATGATACCTTTGCTCCTACTTGCTGAATGGCTTCTCTTCATAGCATTTGTGCACTTGCAGCTGATCATGGTTGGAATGTACATCTGTTGGACATTAAAACTCCATTTATGAATGTTGATTTGCATGAAGAAGTGTATGTTTTTCATCCCCATGGCTTTGTGCAAAAAGGGCATGAAAACCAAGTATGCAGGTTAAAGAAGGCATTATCTGGTTTAAAGCAAGCACCATGTGCTTGGTATGAAAAGATACATGCCTACTTGGTTGTACATGGTTTTGAGAACATTTGAATTGAAAGCACCTTATATATTAAGCATGCAAATGATGTGCTTCGGATCATTGTTGTCAACGTTGATGACATGCTGCTCACTGGTCCTTATGAGAAGCATATTGCTGATTTTAAGGCTGATTTGCATGCTGCACTTGAGATGTCAGATTTGGGGCATTTTGATTATTATTTGGGCATTATCTTCATATATTTAGGTAGTAATGTGTGTGGACTCAGATCGCCGAGACATTTTTTTACCTCTTTAGGAGGTTTTTTCCCCCGGCTTGTATATACACCTGTTACCTTAAAGGAACACTTATCTTTGTACATTCTCTAGTAATACATTGAGTATTGTGTTGTGCTTCAAGCTTCTTCTTCTTCCCTGTGTTGTTTGCACGCTTCCACATACATCTAACTCCTACAATTGGTATCAGAGTAGGTCTCCGCTTCATCTAGGGCATCGTCGAGTCCTCTTCGATTGCAGTCTCTGAATTGCACAAATTGTGGTGAGCATACTCAGCGTGTTTCAAAGATTGAAATAGCTTTGCTATGTCGTGTTGGAATCCCAATTTGAGCTCGTTTCGATGTCTGAACACACTATCATAGTGGTTGTGCATGCTATTTTTCCTTTCTGTGCCAAAGCTATATACCAATTTTGGTTCACTATTATAAGCATCTCAAAGTCCATTATAGGTCTAGTAGAATTTGTCTGGGTAGCTTTATTCAACTTTTTGAGATACAGTCAATTTTCTGCATCAAGGCATTTTAGTATCCAATGATGGCTGATGTATTGATGTATTCTGTATGTTGGTTGTTGAGGATAAGTTGGATGATACCAACTACCCTTTAGTGGATTATATGGTGTGACACGTATTCGTTGCAAAAGAACTGTAGAACATTATGAAAGGTGTTGAAAAACCTCATATCACACTTGCAACTGTTACAACTATAGGTATTGAAGCTCCTGGAGAAGGTGTCAAAGATGGTGATATTCTGCAAATTCCTGTTCATGCTATGCTTTTTGTTGCATCTACTAGAAAGCAAGTTTGTTGGAATGGCAGAGATGCCTAGGCACATGCATTGATAGCTTTGTCTTTCAAACATGCTATTATTCCTCACATTCGCTCTTGTAGAATAGCTAAGAATGCTTGGGATACACTTACCACATTGTACTAAGCTAGGAATGAGGCTCGTGTTACTTACCTTCGAGAATAGTTGGAGAGTGAGCACATGAATGAAGGTGATTCTATGGAAATTGTTTTGACAAAGATCAAGGATTTGAAGGATCAATTGATTTCTGCTGATGAAGTTCTTCTTGATAGTTCACTTGGGTAGACTGCTCTGAATGGTCTTCTTGACTCATATCACAGTTTTGCTTCTACTCTTTGTATGATGATGAAAGGCAATCCAAATGCCTTAACATTTGAAGAGTTAGTTTTTTTTCTATTGCAAGAGGATCAATCTAGGCAGAACAAGTCTATTATGGGTGTTGCAGATCAAGCTTTCTTGGCTAGTCAGAAGGGCAAAGGAAAATGGAGCTCTTCAACTAGTGAGGAAAAATCTACTAATTCTGCACAATCGAAGAAGGGTGACAAAGATAAGAGGAAATCTGAAAAGTAGAAATTTTTTTGTAAATATTGTAAAGCAAATGATCATGTCATTAAGGGTTGTCCAAAACGAGCTGATAAAGAGGCAAAGAAGAAATCGACAAGAATGGTCGTTGTAGAGGCCTCTACACCAAAAACAGAGTCTGCTAATCTTGTGCAAGAAGAACAATGGGTGTTTACTATTGTTTGCAGTTTTGAACCGTCTTCTCATGAGCAGTGCATGTGTGCAGTAGAGTCAGATGTTTCGTATTTTGATTGTGGGGCGACCAAACATATTACCTCACAGCACAGTTTCTTCACTTACTTGAGCCTGCCCCTACACGGAATACTGTTACATGTGCCAACAACTCCTCTTATCCTATTATGGGAGTTGGTAAGATCATTCTAACTACTGTTGATGGTAGTTCTTTCACTTTGTTAGATGCTTTATTTGTGTCAGGGATCAAGAAGAATATGTTATCAATTTTGGCTTTAGCCAAGATTGGCTTGGTTGTGAAATTTGTTGATGAGAGATGTACAATTCATGATCTCTCAAATGGCGGCGTGATTATTGCTTCTCAAATTTTATGTCATGGACTGTATAAGCGCATACACTATGAAAGATGTGTGAATGATTTAGCCTGTGCAGTACATGATTCTGAGGATGTATTGGATGCAAAGCTTTGGCATACACCCTTTGGTCGTCTGAATTTTGCTAGTTTGCTACACCTGCAGAAATCTGAAAATGGTGTCCTCTTTTCCCAAACTTGAGGTAGCCGGAAAAAATATTTGTGAAGGCCCTATTTTGGGCAAAATGCAGCGTTCCTCCTTTCTAAAAGATGGTTCAATTCGGGCTACTCAAAAATTGCAGCTTGTACATAGTGATGTCTATGGTCCTATGCAGATACCTTCTTTTGGAAACTATCTTTACTTTGTGACTTTCATTGTTGATTTTTCTAGCCATGCATTGGTATATCCACTCAAAGAAAAGTCCAAAGTGTTTATGTGCTTCAAACAGTTTCTAGTTTTGGCTCAAAATATGTCAGCATGTAAAATGGGCACTCTCCATTTTGATCGTGGGGGAGATATATATCTTCTAATTTTAGTGCATTTCTGGCTGAACATGGGATAAAAGATGAGTGTAGAGTGTCGTATACACATCAATAGAATGGAGTTGCTAAATAGAAGAATAGGACACTCATGGAGATGGTGAGGTGTATGGTCAAGACTGAGGCTTTACCACATAGTTTCTGACTTGAGGTTGTTATGTGTAACATATGTACTCAATAGGTGTCCCACTAAAGTGTTGTAGTCTATCACTCCATATGAGGCTTGGCATGGTTGCAAGCCATCTGTTGCCTCATCTGCATGTTTTTGGTTTTCTGGCATATGCATTAGTGCCTGAACAACATCGCACAAAATTGGAGAATAAAGCAATAAAATGTATTTTTATTTGGTACACTTTTGAAAGTAAAGGCTATCATGTGTATCATCCGCAGAAAAAATGTATTTTGGTTAGTTGTGATGTTATTTTTGTGGCAGATGCTATTCAGCCATTGCTTTCATGTACTAAAGAGATGTTTGTTAGCTCCAAAGACATGTACGAGACTTTGTTGCCTCTTTTTATAGGTGGACATTCTAGTGGTGGTCCTAATGAGGCAGCTTCTCAACCTTTGTAGGTTCCATGTGATGATGTACATCATCCCATTTCTAATGCAGAAATACATGATGCACTTGTTGCTGAGAGAGATAATATTGTGAACGCAAAAACTATGCCAAAATGGCTACTGCAGACTTTGCATGACAACAAATTAGATGCAACTTTGTTATATTGTACTCAATGAGGCTCTGATAGTGCCTCTTTCGCATCATAGTGCTATGCTATGGCTGCATCTAGTCTCTCTGATGAGACTGAAACTGTTTCATTTGACGAAGCACAAAATTCTAAACATTGGATGGCTACAATGCAATCTGAATATGATGCTATCATGAAAAATGGTTCTTGGTCTTTATGTGACTTGCCTCTTGGCAAGAAGGCCATTGGCACTAAGTGGGTATACAAGCTGAAGCGTAAATCTGATGGAACAGTTGACATGTATAAAGCTAGGCTTGTTGCAAAGGGTTATGCACAGGAAAGAGGCATTGATTTTGATGAAATATTTTCTCCTACTTGCCGAATGGCTACTATTCGTAGCTTCTGTGCACTTGCAACTCATCATGGTTGGAATGTACATCAATTAGACATTAAAGCAGCATATCTGAATGGTGACTTTCATGAAGAAGTGTATATTTTTCAGCCATATGTCTTTGTGCAGAAAAGGCATGAAAAGTAGGTGTGTAGGTTAAGAAAGGCTTTATATGCTTTGAAACAATCACCACATGCTTGGTATGAAAAGATACATGCCTATCTAATTGCACATAGTTTTGAGAATAGTCCATCTGAAAGCACCTTATATTTTAAGCATGCTAATGATGTTCTTCTAATCATTATGGTTTATGTTGGTGACCAACTACTCATTGGTCCTCATGAGAAGCACATTGCTGATTTTAAGACTAATTTGTATGCCTCATTTGATATTTTTGATTTGGGGCATTTGCATCATTCTTTGGGCATTCAATTTATGCACATTGATCGTGGAATGGCTTTCGTGTCAAATGAAATATATTGGCACATTATTGCAGTGTTTTGGCCTTGAAGACTGTAAACCTATTGCCACTCCTATGAGACACGTTTATGATTGATTCTTCATGATGCTTGAGATGCATTTGATGTTGTTCTATGTTAGCAAGCTACTGGATGCTTGATTTATTTATGCATTAGTCGGCCAGATATCGAGTTTGTTATCTCACAAATGAGAAAATTTATGCATTGCCCAGGTGTCAGGCATTGGTAGGTGGTTAAGCGCATTTTTCTACTTGAGTGGTACATAGCTTCCTAGGTTGTTTTATCCAAAGGGGGGATCCCTACCGCTAGATTTGCATGCTTTTTCTAACTCTGACTCGGCTGGTTACTATGACACTCATGTGTCCACTAGTGGTTTTTGCTGCATGCTTGGTAGCTCATGCATATCTTGGTTGAGCAAGAAGCACCCTACTTTGGCCACTTCGAGTTCTGAGATTGAGCATAGGGCAGCTTTCACAGTGACCGTTGAGTGTGTGTGGCTCAGATGCCTTATGGCTGACTTGGGTGTTGGTCAATCTCCTACCACCACCATCTTCACTGATAGTTAGAGTGCATTCGCAGTTGCAAGGAACCCTGTGTTCCATGCTCTCACTAAGCACATTGAGGTGCATTATCATTATGTCAAGGACAGGTTCTCTAGTGGAGAGATCAGCTTGGCATATGTGCCCATGCACGAGAACATTGCAGACCTTTTCAAGAAGCCTTTGCCTAGGGAGAAATTTGAAGCTTTCCGCAAAGCTTTGGGATTACTTCCTTTTCTAGATTGATTCCACATAATTTGGCACTTCTTATACATGAGTTCCAGCTCCTTGTTCATCGCATCACTCCTAAGGGGCATTTGTTGATATATTTAGGGAGTGATGTGTGTGAGCACTCTAAGACCATCGGGCCATTTTTTCCCTCTTTAGGCGGCTTTTTCCCCTGGCTTGTATATACACCTGTTACCCTAATGGGCTACTTATCTTTGTACATTCTCTAGTAATACATTTAGTATTGTGTGTTGTGCTCCAAGCCTCTTCTTCTTCCGTGTGCTGTTGGTGTGCTTCCGTAGGTATCTAACTCCAACACATTCAGTTTATGCAAGTTGATGGTGGAATAATTTTGTGTCAAACCAAATATATTGACACATTATTGTAGAATTTTGGCTTTCATTGTAAACCTATTGCCACTCCTATGGAGACAGGTGTACAATTGAGTCTTCATGATGCTTTACGATTTAGTCTTCATGATTTGGAGATGTATTTGATGCTATTCTCTATCATCAAGCTATTGATGCTTGATTTACTTGTTCATTACTTGGCCAGATATTCAGTTTTTTATCTCACAGATGAGCAGTTTTATGCATCTCCCAGGTGTCAAGCATTGGCAAGCGGTTAAGCACATTTTTTGCAACTTGAGTGGTAGTGAGATACTTGAATTTTTTTATCCCAATAGGGGATTACTATCACTAGACTTGCATGATTTTTCTGACTCTAACTGGGCTAGTTTCTACGACACTCGTGTGTCCACTAGTGGCTTTTGCTTCATGCTTCGTAGCTCATGTATATCTTGGTCGAGCAAGAAGCAACATACTATGGCCACTTCCAATTGTGAGTTTGAGTATAGGAAAGCCTCCCTAGAGATTGTTGAGTGTGTGTGGCTCAGATGCCTTATGGCTGATTTGGGTGTTGGTTTGCCTTCTATCACCACCATCTACACTGACAAATAGAGTGCATTGGCAGTTGCAAAGAAACCTATGTGTCATGCTCATACTAAGTCCATTGAGGTGCATTATCATTATGTCAGGGAGAGGTTCTCTGCTTGAGAGATCATCTTGGCATATGTGCCCACGCAAGAGAACATTCAAGACTTTTTCACCAAGGCTCTGCCTCGAGAGACGTTTGAAGCTATCTGCAATGCTTTGGGCTTACTACCTTTCGTGAATTGGTTCCACATAGGTTGGAACTTTCTTATACATGAGATCTAACACCTTGTTCACCACATCACTCATAGGGTGGATTTGTTGAAATATTTAGGTAGTGATGTGTGTGAACACATTAGGACCGTCGGGGCAGTTTTTTCCCTCTTTAGGAGGTTTTCTCCCATGGCTTGTATATACGCCTATTGCACTAACTGGTTAGTTATCTTTGTACATTCTAGTGGTAATATATTCAGTATTGTGTGTTGTGTTGTGCTTCAAGCTTCGTCTTTTTTCTTGTGTTGTTCCCGTGCTTCCACATACCTCGAAGTCCAACAATTTTCAAAAGTCACATGTACCATTTCTTGAAGATGAAAGAGAGAAAGAAAGAATACACAATAGGATCAAAGGTTTGATGTTGTAGCGAATAAATGATGAGACTCTGAGTACTAGAAAATTATTTGTATGTATGTAGTTTTCCCTTCGTATTGTCATATACTTTGCAATTTATGAATGTTTAGTATGTTTGATCATTTTGGAAAACCAAGGAGTAAAAGAATTCCACACTTGTTTCTCATGATGGAAGGGTTTGAATGCCCATTTATGTCTTTCTTGTAATTTTTCTTCTCAATTTTGTGTCTTAAATAGAAAGAAAAATAAAATGTGGGTTTGAAAGAATTTCCACTTCCAAACGTGTAATTGCATGAACAATAATACATCAATTCTAGAGAGATTGAATTAGAAATGTAGATGCCTATGTGTCAAAGCACAAAAATGAAAAATATGTTTGGTTGATCTTTGACTTTTTATGAACACATATGCTTTGTTACATGTCCTCAATTATAATATTGCAAAAAACCTAAATCATGCGTTCTTTGAGATTGAGAAGCACCCATATTACAATCTCTCCCTCCTTTCTAAGAACTCTATGACATTCGCGGTCAGCCTTGCATGAAAGGAGAGGGTGATTGAATCATAGAGCTAGCGAATTGAGGAATTAAGCTAATGATCGAATTTAGCAAACCTAGTAAATTCATCAAGGAAGATCTTCTATCCCAATTCGTAGGCTTTGGGAAAAAGGATAGGTGACAAAAATCCATTCAATCTCTTCATAACTGATTAAATAAGTACTGTAGATTTTTTAATGGGAAGAATGTATCCAAGTTCTGTAAATAATATGAAATTGAGGAAGTACCTAGGTGTCGCCTTGACACCAAAGAGGATAGGTGAAAAAAATCCATTCAATCTCTTCATAACTGATTAAATAAGTACTGTAGATTTTTTAATGGGAAGAATGTATCCAAGTTCTGTAAATGATATGAAATTGAGGAAGTACATAGGTGTCGCCTTGACACCAATGATGGACCATGAGCCATGTGAGAATTTTGTCTGTTTGTCTGAATATAATCTGTATGATCAATTCATGCGAGATAAGAGAAACCACATGGTCCCAATACAAAGCAGCACTCCTCAAGGAGTTCATGCTGGAGAACGTAGATAAAGTGACTCATAGATCTTTCCTAAGGTGGGTTCATATGTCAAAGGAGCAATTGATTTCAAAGATCAAAAGAGAGTTTGAGCAACAATATGATGATCTTTCTGAGCATGATAAGGTGTATCATGTCATTGCTTCTTTCGGCAATAGATGTTAAAGCTCGAGAGGAACTTATTCCACTCCTACAAGATATAGACTCTAGCACAAGGCTCACAAAGGATTGAATGCTTGTCCATGAGACTATGAGAGGATACATCAAGAAGGAACAAACAATAAAAAAAACTATTGAAGACTAGAAAGCTGACATTCATGCACATGAAAAATATGAAAAAATTCCATGCATTTCACAAACTAAGAGTGGCTTGGGAATCCATAGAATAATCCAAACCCCAATCGTGCATATGGAAAATATGCATGGAACACATGTGCATGCTTATGAAGAGGATCACCATAAAGAATCTATTAGCATAAATGATACAATATCCAAGGTGCCATGGTGCCAAGAGCAAATACATATCTCTATGATGTTTACATCTTTAAGCATTATAAATGTACAAACCCCAAAGATGGGAGGAGCAAAGGATGTGTAGGAAGCTAAACAAGTTCAAATTAAACAAAAAATAAACGTAAAACAAAACAAAATTCAAAAAAACAAAATTCAACAAAACAAAGATGAGTGTTCCTCTGTTCTAAAAACCTCCTCACATCCAATAGAAGGAAATAAACAAAATCAAGAAGCAATACATGATATGAACAAGGAATTCAAGATATCTGCAAGGTTTTAAGGTAGACAATTAAAGATTAATGATGAGATACATCAAGGAAACCTAGTGATTCTAAGTGAAGATCAAGCTTCAAATGGATCCTTAAGTGATGATGCTAGACAAGATTTGAGGAGTGATTCAATGCTGTTTGATAATGATGTACCCCTTCAAACACATGATTTTAGTACAATATATGATCCAAAAACTAAATTATATGAAGACATCTAAAGGGAGCGTGATTCTAAATCCAAGGACATGTCCAAAAATGATCCTATTCTCAATGAAAAGGATGTGAATAGTGACAGATTGTACATGCATATAGAGATGTAAGAAAATGAACCTACTTATATGAAGGAGGACATGCCAATAATGAGTCCTCTAGAGATTCAGATGTATGCTGACGGAGAAGGGCATGATGCTAAGCCTATAAATACTCCAATCCAAGATTAATACCATGATAAACATTTGATTGATGCCATAGTGGATGTATGATTAGAGATGCAAGACAATGATCTTACTTATAAGAAAGAGGATCAGCTATTCATTCGAGTTCAAAACAATGATATGTATGTGAATGATGTCACACTCCATGAAGAGGGACATATGAATGATCATGAGGAGGAAGAGGATACACCATTGATTGCTCCTCAACATATTGATATGTATGTAAATGATGATCATGTTGCGTTGGGTTCATATGCTAGAGAAATCAAGCATGAAGTGGAAGATGTAACATTCATTGAGATGTATGATAAATATGGTATGCATATAGAATCGAATGAAATTCAATGTGAAAATATTGAGTCAAAGAGTTACATTGATGAAGCTAAATACAAATATTATGAGATGGATGAAGTTTCAATTGATTCAAGTCTATGTGGGGAGATATTCATGTGAGAAAAATAACAACACAGCTGAATAGACCTATAGACAGAGTTGAGAGAAAAAAGGCAGACAAAGACAGACGTAAACTGAGAGATAGAGAACTCAAATTCTCAGATTGACGAGCGTAATGCAGTTACAATGATGGTGTTGTCCACTCGTGCACTCCCACTATGGAGCTTAGATGGCGATCTAGAAAGGATCTAGATGAACGGCTTACTAGTGTGTAATGCTATGTAAAGCTCAACCTGGGCCGTGCTTATATAGCTTTTACAAGGGGGTTTGGTATAGATAAACATAGTCGGGAGATACAAAATAGTTGGTCAAATATATGATCCTCATAATGGGGGCCTTACAACTTAGACCACCATGGATCATTTGTGGTCACATGAGGGTGGAGTATTGAGCATATCTAACACCCCCCCTCAATGTCCACCCTACATTGAACTACCTCCTTCGTCCAATCCCAAGCTTTGGAAAGTGTCGAAGAAGTTGCTCTCTCCCAAGAGCCTTGGTGAAGATGTCGGCTCCATTTTCTTCAGTAGGACAATAGCTTATCTTCATGACCATGTCCTCAATCAACTCACACACATAGTGATATTGAATTTCTATGTGCTTGGTATGTGCATGGAAAACAGGGCTTTTGGCAATGGCCATGCAACTTTGGTTGTCACACTTCAACTCTGTAGCTTCCTATCCTTGTATTCCTATGTGCCATAGGATCATCCTCAACCATACTGCTTCACATGCTGCAACACATGCAGCTTTGTACTCAGCTTCAGTAGAAGATAATGCTACAGACGGTTGCTTCTTACTAGTCCAAGAGAAAATCCCTGATCCTAAAGAAAAGCAATATTCAGAAACTGATTTTCTGGTATCAATATTCCCTTCCAATTTGAGTCACAACTAATAGGTATGCTAGATGAAAGGGCAACAAAGGCAATGTTTATTGGGTATGACTCAACTTAAATGGGTTATAGGTTCTATCATCCTTCTGTTGGAGATAGATGTCTGCGGAAGCACGTGAACAACACAAGGAAGAAGAAGAAGCTTGGAGCACAAACACACAATACTAAATGTATTACTAGAGAATGTACAAAGATAAGTAGCCCATTAGGGCAATAGGTGTATATACAATCCGGGGAAAAAAACTCCTAAAGAGGGAAAAATGTGCCCCGGCGGTCCTAGTGTGTTCACACACATCACTACCTAGATATATCAACAAAGCCCCCCTAGGAGTGATGCGGTGAACAAGGAGATGGCACTCATGTATAAGGAAGTGCCAAGCTATGTGGAAATCACTTCACAAAAGGAAGTAAGCCCAAAGCTCTGCGGAAAGCTTCAAACTTCTCCCTAGACAGAGCCTTCATGAAAAGGTCTGTTATGTTCTCCTGCGTGGGCACATATGCCAAGCTGATCTCCCTAGCAGAGAACCTCTCCCTGACATAGTGATAATGCACCTCAATGTGCTTAGTGCGAGCATGGAACAGAGGGTTCCTCGCAACTGCTAATGCGCTCTCACTGTCAATGAAGATGGTGATGGCAGAAGACTAGCCAACACCCAAATCAACCATAAGGCGTCTGATCCACACACACTCAACAATCGCTGTGAAAGCTGCCCTATACTCAGTCTCACAATTGGAAGTGGCCATAGTAGGCTGCTTCTTGCTCAACCAAGATATACATGAGCTACCAAGCATGAAGCAAAAACCACTTGTGGACACACAAGTGTCATAGCAACCAGCCCAATCTGAGTCAGAAAAAGCATGCAAATCTGGCGGTAGTGATGCCCCCTTTGGATAAAACAACCCAAGTAGCCGAGTACCACTCAAGTAGCAAAAGATGCACTTAACCGCCTTCCAATGCGTGACTCCTGGGCAATGCATAAACCTGCTCATCTGTGAGACAGCAAACTGAATATGTGGCCGAGTAGTGCATAAGTAAATCAAGCATCCAACAGCCTGCTGATAGAGAACAGCATCAAATGCATCTCCAGCATCATGAAGACTCAATAGTAAACCTGTCTCCATAGGAGTGGCAATAGGCTTACAGTCTTCAAGGCTAAAACGCTGCAATAATGTGTCAATATATTTCCTTTGACACAAAGACATTCCACCATCAACTTGCATAAACTGAATGCCCAAATAGTGATGCAAGTGCCCCAAATCAGACATCTCAAATGAGGCATAGAAATCACCCTTGAAATCAGCAATATGCTTCTCAATAGGACCAGTGAGCAGCATGTCATCAACATAGACAACAATGATTAGAAGCACATCATTAGCACGCATAACATATAAGGTGCTTTTAGTTGGACTGTTCTCAAAACCATGTGCAACCAGATAGGCATGTATCTTCTCATACCAAGCACGTGGTGCTTGCTTCAAACCATATAATGCCTTCTTTAACCTGCACACCTGGTTTTCATGCCCTTTTTGCACAACATTTACAGACTCTATTTTTGGTGTATAGGTCTCTACAACAACCATTCTAGCCTCTTTCTTCTTTGCCTCTTTAGCAGCCAGTTTTGGACAATTCTTTATTATATGATCATTTCCTTTAGAGTACTTACAAAACAATTTCTGCTTTTCTGATTTCTTCTCATCTTTATATTCCTTCTTCGAATATGCAAAATTAGCACATGTCTGCTTACTAATTGAAGAGATCCATTTTCCTTTGCCCTTCTGACTAGCCAGGAAAGCTTGATCTGCAACTCGCATAATGGACCTGTTTTGCCTGGACTGATCTTCTTGCAACAAAACATAGACTAACTCCAATGACAAGGCATTTGGATTGCCTTTCATCATCAATCGAAGAGTAGAAGCAAAACTCTTATATGAATCAGGAAGACCATTCAAAACGGTCTGCACAAGTGAGCTATCTGGTATAACCTCATCAGAAGAAATCAACTATTCCTTCAAGTCTTTGATCTTTGTTAGGAAATTGTCCATAGAATCACCTTCATTCATGTGCTCACTCTCCAACTGTTTTCGGAGGTAAGCAACACGAGCCTCATTCCTAGCTTGGTACAATGTGGTAATTGTATCCCAAGCATCCTTAGCTATTCTGCAAGAGCGAATATGAGGAATAATGGCATGTTTGACAGACAAAGCTATCAATGCATGTGCCTGGGCATCTTTGCCATCCCAAGGAATCTGCTCTAGCAGTAGGTGCAGTAGAAATAGTAGCACGAACAGGAATCTGCACAATATCATCTTCGACACCATCTTCATTAGCTCGAGCACCTATATTTGCAGTACCTGTTGTTAGAGGTGTAATAGGACGTCTTTCAACACCCTGCACAATGTTCCACAATCCTTTTGCAACCAATACATGTCGCATCATATAAGCCCATAATGGGTAGTTGGTACCATCCAACTTATCCTCAACAGCCAATATACGGAATACATCACTACTTTCAGCCATGGCGAGTGACTCAAATACTTTGATGCATAAAATTGACTGTATGTCAAAAAGTTGAACGGAACTGCCCAGACAAGTTCTTCTAAACCTGTAGCAGACTTCGAGACGCTTATACTGGCAAACAGAAACAGGTATATACCTTTGGCACAAAAAGATGAAATAGCCTACACAAGCACTACGATAGTGCATTCGGAGGATGAAACGAGCTCAGATTGTGATTTCGTGCGAATCTGAGACTACAAACGGAGGTGTGTCGAGGATGCCCTAGATGAAGCGACGACCTGCTCTGATACCAATTGTTGGAGATAGATGTCTGCGGAAGCACACAAACAGCACAAGGAAGAAGAAGAAGCTTGGAGCACAAACACACAATATTGAATGTATTACTAGAGAATGTACAAAGATAAGTAGCCCATTAGGGCAATAGGTGTATATACAAGCCGGGGGAGAAAAACCTCCTAAAAAGGGAAAAAAGTGCCCCGCGGTCCTAGTGTGTTCACACACATCACTACCTAAATATATCAACACCTTCAACCAAGAAATCACTACAATTAGCGATGTGTTTCAAGAACACAGGTCTTGGTATGATGAAGACAAAAAATAGGTAACTCTACCATATGATCTTGATTCTAACTCGCATCAACTAGGAAGCAAGCATGACACATAGGTCTTTTGAAGATAAATGTACAATCTCATTTTCATATGAGCTATGCTTGGATAAATTTACAAAATATAAATATAAAGGAAAAGAAGAGAAAGAAAAAAAAAGAAAAGAAAAAGTTCTAGTCAAAATTCATGATGAGTAAAAGATAGTATATCTGCCTTGTAGTCACAGGCATGTAGTGGGCAAAGTGGTGAGTTAAGAAGGAGGCACAAACTTCTTCACATGCTCACTGGTTATAAAAGTGAAGTGGGAGCACATTCTAAACCAAGAGAGAAAGAGGCAAGAGCTCCCAATAGTTAGATCTAGTCATTTTGTCATTTTGTCTTTCCATAGACTCCTTCCAACTGCACATCATTTTGTACACAGCTCTATTGTGAAGTTGATATCTTAGTGTATATGCAACTATCTCTTGTGTTTAAAAACTCATTTGAAAGCTTTGTGTACTTTCTACATCTCAGATATCGTCTTCAAAGCTTATATATTCGATGAGATATCAATGAAAGAGGTAAGTCCCATTTTTCAGCATACCTGTGTAAACAAGTAGTGTGTTTTGGTTGATTAACTTTCTCGACCAAAACATATCCAAATTGCTTACTGTCGCTCTACCAAATATCTTCCTCAAAAAATATATATTCAAGGAGTTATGAGTCCGAGAGTGAAGTTCAGTTCTTTAGCATACTTGTGTGGACAGGTAGTTCATCTTTGTTAGTTGTGTTCCCTAATCAAAACTTGTCCAAATTAAGTTATTTATAGCTTGTTAGAAAGCTCTCTTTGTCTACTTTGATTGGTGAAAGGCTTCATTTGAGTTTTGTATTGAGAGCAGCAAGCTTTTTAAGGTGCAGTTGTTTGTCCAAGTGCTAGACATACAAGGGTTCACTACACATTTTTGTTGTGCATAGGAGAACTCATTCTCCACACTTGGTATCAGAGAAAACTTCGTGCTAAAGCTTCATCAACAGAGCTGGAGTTAAAGGAAAGCAAAAGAGGAGCTACAAAACAATGGGGAGCTTCACAAACACAAGAGCAAAGAGCAATATAACTATTGGAGGTAACCCTCAAAGTCTTTGATAGTCTTGAATGGCTGACTTGGGTCAACAAGTAGAGAAATTGGATAAAGATAACTATCCCGTGTGGAAGTTTAGAATGACCAACTACCTAATGGGCAAAGGCTTATGGGGTATTATGAGCGGCGATGATGCTCAAATTCAAATCAATCAAGCTATGGCCACCAAAGTCCAAAGGAGGCAAGCAAAAGAATGGGAAGAGAGGAATAGGAGAGTCATGTTTCTTATTTCACAAGCCATTACTAATGCTATGGTAGGGCATAGTCAACATCTAGAGAAAGCTAAGGATGCTTGGAAATCTCTTGAAAGGATGTATTCAACAAATACCAAAGCTAGGAAACTTCAACTCAAGAATGAGTTGAACACAATCAAGAAAAGTTCGAGTCAATCCATTGCTGAATATACTTTGAAGATTAAGGAGCTAAGTGATGCTTTAGCTTCTATCGGCACAATGGTTCAAGACGAAGTTCTTGTGTGTTATACTCTCAATGGATTGAGAGAAGATGAAATATGGAAGCCTTTTATAACTTCCATTAACTTGAAAGATTCATGTCCAGGTTTTGAACAACTAATCCCTCATCTTGTCACAAAAGAGCTTAGCTTTGGTGGTCCCAAAGGAAAGGACAGCCACAACCAAATGTTATATGCACGTCGAGGTAAAGGAAGGAAGTTAAGAGGAGGCTCAAGAGGAAAAGGAAGAGATCACAACAATTCCAACTACAATCAAAACAATTATGAAGACAACAAGGATGCATCAAATGCCAATACACAAGGAAGAGATCAAGGTAGAAGTAGAGGAAGAGGCGGAGGCTCCTATAATTATCATAAAGGTATAACATGTTATCATTGTGGTAAAGTAGGACACTATGCTAGTGATTGTTGGCTAAAGAATGGAAGACCAAATGGAGGCAATCAAAGGAACCAAAGCAACTATGCAAGCACCTCAAGTGAAGGAAGCAAGGACACAGTACTTGGAGTGAGACATGAGTATAGAAGCTCTTGTGAAAATGATAGAAAATGGTACATTGATTCAGGTTGTAATAACCATATGTCATGCCAAGGAAGTTTGTTCACTAATCTACAGGTACCAAGTGGAAAAGGATGTGTTGAAATAGGGGATGATACTCAACACATGATTGAACATATTGGAGATATAAGGCTTGGAGATACAAGTAGAGCAAACGTACTATCTAATGTTCTTCATGTTCCTACAATTTCAAAGAACTTGATTTCAATAGGACAAATGGTAGAGAAGGGTTATCATGTCATATTCAATGAGAATGGGTGCTTCATAAGGAATCCAAAGGAATGCTTCAAGGTCATTGCTCGAGGTAGAAGAGAAGGAAGGATGTCCACTTTGGACGTCCAACATCCACATGGAAAGGTCATGTACATTCAATGTGGGAACAAGAAGCTTTTAGAGCAGGACATATAGCACAAAAGAATAGGACACATTAACATTCCAAAGTTGAAGGACGTGAGAAAACATGAATTGGTGAGAGGTCTTCTAAAATTTAATAGCATTTGACTACATGAGTTATGTGAAGCTTGTCAATTAGGAAAGAAAAACGAGGTAGACATTCAAGAGGAGCAATTATGTTTGTCACCTTCATTGATGATCACTCGAGAAATGTATGGATATTTTGTATGAAGCAAAAATCAGAGGTGTTTTCTATATTCAAAAGATTCAAAGTTGAAGTTGAAAAAGAAACATGAAGCTCTATCAAAACCTTAAGGTTGGATGGTGGAGGAGAATACTTCTCCAAAGAATTTTCAGATTTTCTACAAGAGAATGAGATCAAAAGGCAGTTCACTTGTAGGTATACACCACAACAAAATGGAGTAGCTAAGAGGAAAAATAGGCAAATTGCTGAAATTGCAAGATGCATGCTCAATGAGATGAAGGTACCATTGCACTATTGGGCTCAAGCTACCACAACCACCGTTTACTTGATGAATAGGTGCACCACATCATGAATACATCACTTGACTCTAGAGGAGGTATATTCAGATAAGAAACCTAATCTTACACACCTCAAAGTGTTTGGATGTGTTTGCTTTGTTCACATTCCACAAGAAGTTAGAACAATGATGGAACTAAGGTCAGAAAAATGCATGTTCATCAACTACTTGATGGAGCAAAAAGGATACAACTATTACAACCCTAGCACAAAGGAAATAAGAGTCTCGCAATATGTGGTCTTTGATGAACTAAGACCATGGTATGAAGATAAAGGAAAGGAAAAGATTCTTGAAGAAGATTGTGATGATTATGCATGAACAAATCAAAGAGAAGTTCAACAATCAAGCACTAAGGTTTTTGGTCTAGAGGCATCTACACCAAATGAAGAATGTTCAACATGGAGGGTGAGTCATTCTGTGTCTCCAAATTCAGCTCATAGTAGAGTCAAAGAAGCAAGTGCTACTTCAAATAGTGATATAGATGAAAGTGAAGAAGAATATGAAGAGGTAACCACTCTGATGGTCAAGCTGAATAGGTTAAAGAAGCAACTTTCTAAAGGCAATGAAAGAAAATCTTCAAGGACAAGGTATCCAACTCAAAGGTTGATGGTTCATTAGCTAGATATAAAGCTAGATTAGTTGCCAAATGATTTAAACAAACACAAGGCATACAATATGATGAAGTTTTCAGCCCTGTTGCAAAGATGGGAACTATCAGAACATTAATAGCAATTGGTGCTTCAAAGGAGATGGCCATTATATCAACTCGGCGTCCAAAATGCTTTTCTTAATGAAGAACTACAAGAGGAGGTATACATGATTCAACCAATTGGATTTGAAGATGAAAACCATCCAGACTTTGTTTTCAGGTTGAAAAAGGCACTTTATGTCTTGGAGCAAGCACCAAGAGCATGGAATCAAAGATTGGTAGAATATATAACTAAGTGTGGATACAACCCAAGTAGTGCATATCCTTCATTGTACAAGAAGAAGGAAGAAAATAGAGAGGTATATATTTGCATATACATTGATGACCTCATCATAACAGGAAATGATGTTACAGGGATTAAAGATATCAAAACAGAGCTTGGTAAGGAGTTCAAAATTTCATATCTTGGAGAGCTGAAATAGTTTTTAGGAATTGAAGTTTTTTATGGAAAAAGTGGCATCTACTTGGTGCAAAGGAAGTACTTGTTGGATGTTCATTTTAGATTTGGAATGAGTGAATGCAAACCACTCACTTAACCCGTGGACATAAATACAAAGATTTTCTCAAATGATGGAGAACTATTGGAAGATGTAATGACATATAGAAGCATTGTAGGATCATTAATCTATGCAACCATTACAAGACCTGATTTGTCTTAAATTATTGGTGTAATTTCTTAGTTTATGCAAGCCCCGACAAGTGAACATTTAAATTCAACCAAGAGAGTGTTGAAATACATAAAGCATACAATTATGCATGCGTTTCTTTACAAGTTTGATGAAGAATTGCAGGTCAAAGGCTTTAGCGATGCTGATTGGGCAGGTTCAAAGGAAGACAAGATTTCAACCTCAGGATATGTGTTCATGATACGAAGCAAACCTATCACATGGAGTTCAAAGAAGCAATCTATTGTTGCACTTTGATCCGTGGAGGCTGAATATAGAGGATTAGCATTTGCCACATGTGAAGCAATGTGGATTAAAAAGCATTTGGCTCATCTTGAAGTGCAAGTTGGAAGCATCCCTATATATGGTGATAACATGTCAAGTATTTACTTGGCAAGCAATCCTATGTTTCATGCAAGGAGCAAACACATAGAGGTCCACTACCATTATGTAAGGGAGAATGTATTGAGCAAAGAATGTATTGACCAAAGGGCAGGTGGCATATATGTTCACAAAGTTCTTGGATGCTTCTAAACTCAAAGGTTTCAAGGATGTGATAAATTTGCACGACATGGTTGAAGCTAACTCCCAAATGAGCTTGAGGGGGAGTGTTGAAGATAACTGTACAAGCTCATTTTCATATGAGTTATGCTTGGATAAATCTACCAAATATAAAGATAAAGGAAAAGAAGAGAAAAAAAAAAAGAAAAGAAAAAAGTCTAGTCAAAATTCATGATGTGTAAAAGATACAATATCCGCCTTGTAGTTAGTGGCATGCAGTGGGCAAAGTGGTGAGTTAAGAAGGAGGCACAAAATTCTTCACATGCTCATTGGTTATAAAAGTGGAGTGGAAGCACGTTCTAAACAAGGAGAGAAAGAGGCAAGAGCTTTCAATAGTCGGATCTAGTCATTTTGTCATTTTGACTTTCCATAGACTCCTTCTAGCTGCACATCATTTTGTACACAACTCTATTGTGAAGCTCCTATCTCCGTGTATATGTAATAATTTCTTGCGTTTAAAAACTCATTGGAAAGCTTATTGCATGTATGCAAATATTGTCTTCAAACCTTATATATTCTGTGAGATATTAGTGAAAGAGTGAAGTCCAATTTTTTAGCATTCCTATGGAAACGGGTAGGCTATTTCGCTCAGTTAACCTTCCCAACCAAAATATATTTGAATCACTTGATTTTTGGCTTGTTGTAAAGCTCTCTGCATTCACTTTCTCTATTCCAAATATCTCATTCCAAGGGTCTATATTCTGGGCGATATCTGTCAGAGAGTGAAGCATAGTTTTTCAGTATACTTATGTGTGCAAGTGGCCTATTTTGGTCACTTGCGTTTTCTGACCAAATCACATCTGAATTACTTGCTTTTTAGCTTATTGGAAAGCTATCCGTGTTTACTTTCTCTATACCAAATATCTTATTCAAAAGATATATATGAAAGGAGTTATTAGTCTGAGAGTGAAGTTAAGTTCTTCAACATACTTGTGTGGATAGGTATTTCATCTTTGTCAATTATGTTGCCCAATCGAAACTTGTCCAAATTACATTATTTATAGCTTGTTAGAAATCTTGCTTTGTCTATTTTGAGTGGCTAAAGGCAGAAGTCCATTTGAGTTTTATATTAAGAGCAGCAAGCTATTTAAGTTGCATCTATTTTTCCAAGTGATGGACATACAAGTGTTCACTACATATTTTCATTGTGCATAGGAGAACTCGTTCTTCACAAGGTCTAGGATCCAAGAAGTGATACAGATGATGACCAAGATGAAAAGGAAAAAGTTTTCAAGCTATGGAATTCAAGAGGCAAAGCAAAGATGCAAGAGTGTGGAGAATTATCCAAGCAAGCACCTAGAAGGTCAACAAGGGAGAAAAGACAACGAGAAAGGTATGGATATGAATCTGTATTTGTTAAAAATCATTCAATCTACTTGGAAAAGGACTTAATTTGAGAGGAGGCTATGAAGAGGCAAAGGGAAACCCTAATTAGGAAAAGATCATGAAAGAATAAATAGATGTATTGAAGGACATGGATACTTGGGATTTGGTTCCAATGTCACCGAATGAAAAGGTAATTGGTTGCAGATGTGTACATAAAGTCAAAAGAATCTTAGATGGATTAGTTTGCAAGTACAAGGCAAGATTAGTTGTGAAAGGATAATCACAAACTCATGGTATAGACTATGAGGAAACATTCTCACTAGTTGCAAAGATGACTACAATCAGAACATTGATAAGTGTAGTTGCTAAATTGGAGACTCCTCCAACTTGATGTAACAAATGCATTCTTAAATGGTTGGATAAGTGAAGAGGTATAAATATCACAACCAATAGGTTTTGAAAACCCTAATCATACATCTCCTGTTTGGACACTTAAGACAGCATTGTATGGATTGAAACAAGCTCCTAGAGCTTGGAATTATATGTTGGTTACATACCTTCAAGATCAAGGGTTACAACCTAGCAACTCAAAACCTTCTCTGTTCATCAAAACAGATCACAATGAGGTTATCTATCTATGTGTATATGTAGATGATATTATTGTGATAGGTGATGATCTCAATGGCATTCAAAGGGTGGAGAGACACATGGAAGAGGAGTTCAAAATCAGTGACTTAGGTGAGCTCACATATTTCTAGGTATGCAAGTGATTTATATAGATGAAGGGATGTATCTAACTCAAAGAAGATACATTGAAGACCTACTTCTCAAGTTCAGAATGAAGAACACAAAGCTTGGAGGTACACCTTTGGAGTTGAACCATAAACTAAGAGTTTATAAAGGTGAGCAGATTGATGATCCTAAACAGTTTCAAAGATTAGTTGGTGGATTGATATATGCCACTCACACAAGACCACACATATCATATAGTGTGGGAGTGCTTAGTGAGCACATGCACTCACCTAGAAGACCACACATGGATGCTACAAAGAGAGTAATAAAGTACCTCAAAGGAACACTTAATGAAGGTATCTATTATCCTTACTCTTCAGATTTAGATATCAAAATCTATTCAGATGCAGAATGGGTAGGGGGAAACGATGAAAGAAGAAGTACCTCTAGATGCTTAGCATTTGTAGGTTCAAAATTGGTGTCATGGAGTTCCAAGAAGTAACCAATAGTTTCTTTATCTTCACATAAAGAAAAATATAGAGATCTAGATATTGCAACTCAAGAAGCAAAATGGCTCAAGGAGTTGTACTCAGATTTGGGACTTGTAAGTTCCAAACCTCACCTACTTGGAAATAATGTAAGTTCCATGCATTTGGCTGCAAATCCAATTTTTCATGCAAGGAAAAAGAACATAGAAGTCCATTACCACTTTATAATAGAGAAGCATATGGCAAAGGAAATTGATATTTCATTTTTTCCTACTAAGAAGCAAATAGCAGGCATGATGACAAAGGCACTTGATGGGATAAAGCTTTGTTGATTCAGTCTATGGTATGTATTCAACCTATCAGAGACTGAAGAATCAAGCATACTTTAGTTTGAGGAGGAGCTTTTGGAACAAAAAGATTTCATTATGATTGAGGAGGACATGATCTTCATCAAATTTATCATTTGAAAGATTCCAGGTATACTCCTTGTAGAGTTTTATTTGCATTCATTTATTATATTGGGTGTTAATCACAAATAAACACTTTCTTATGTAAGTTGCAAAGAATTTACCTTTGTAAAAGGGAGAAGTAAAAGGTCCAAAAGCCATTAGTTAGAATTGTTTGGGATTGATTCTCTTTTCCTACATTGTAGGAAATGATTTCAATCAAACTAATCTAACAAAATTGCCTGATTTTGAATTTGAATTCATGAAGTAAAGCCATGGATAGATCCTCTAGAGTCTATATAAAGCCTCCAAAACATTTTTACATTAAGTAGAGCCCTGATTTTAAGCAATACATATACTCTTTGATCATTGCTTGGTGCCATTTCAATTTTTTGCTCCTTCATCCTCAGACTCAATCAACATGCAGAGATTGCAGCTCTCTCTACAGAGATCCAAATCTAGTGTTTAAGCATTCATTGGAAAGGTACACTTGTCTAGTTTATGTGTGAAAACATCAAAGTCACTTAGTTCATTATGTTTAGAGAAAACCAAGTTTTTCAATCTTGGGTTCATTCTCTACACATCCTTGAAAAATCGGCATGGCACTAGTTCAGTGTTAATGTGATTGCTCCTTCTACGATTGTTATAAATTAAAGATTTTATGCATTATAGAAAGCCAACCCTATCTGTGACACTCTCATAAGAGGATTTTGTCCAATTGGTACTGTGATGGCTACTCTCAATGTTTGAAGTCATAAGTTCCATCCATTTTAGAAGGTTATTGTGAGCTAGTCAAGGTACAAGCTATCTGTTTTGCATCAACTTGTTCTTCTTGATATTTCAAAGTACATATTGGGTTTTATTGCACTGACCACAAGCCTACAAGGCCTACATTACATATTAAAAGGCCTAGTTCTAGTCCTATGCTGGTTTTCTAGACCAATTTCATAACTTGACAAATCAACTTTCCAAGTGTCTCCAAGCTTCCCCAACTCTCTTTCGAAGCTTCCATCTGCATTCTTCTTGTTCTTGTACACCCACCTATTTTGGATTATCATTATGCCTTTATTCTTAGGTAGTAGTTCCCAAGTGTTTTTCTACTTAAGATATTTGAAATAATCATACATAGTCTTCCTCCACTCTGGTTTGTTCTTTGCCTCCTCATAAGAATCTGGCTCTTGATCTACAATGACATTTATCATGTATGAATAGTGCTTTGCCATGAAAGAACCATATGTATACTTTTGTGGGAGTGCCTTCTTCCTTGTAGACCTCATCTCTTGCCCTTTGGGATATTGCTTCTTGAGTCTATTGACCTTTACATTAGGAGTAATGACCTCCTCAAGCTCTTCCTCTTCTGACTCCTCTTGAGCTTGCCTAGTGTCATAGTTTGTCTCTTGCTGCCTTCTATACTTTGAAGTAGGGGATGATGTTTCATAATGATAAGTGTAAGAGTGATCATATAAGTGTAACTTAGTTGTCGAAGCCTCTGATCCACTGATTGTGATTGATTCTTGAGGTTGAATCTGCACATCAAAAGTTTAGGTCCCTTTCTCGACAAGGGACCTAAACTTTTGAAAGCATGAAAACACATCTAATTTTTCTTTGATAACATATGAACATACCTTTCTTAAGTGGTCATAAATGAAAGTGACAAAGTACCTGTTGATATATTTAGGTAGTGATGTGTGTGAACACACTAGGACCGTCGGGGCACTTTTTTCCCTCTTTAGGAGGTTTTTTCCCCCGGCTTGTATATACGCCTATTGCCCTAATGGGCTACTTATCTTTGTACATTCTCTAGTAATACATTCAGTAATACATTCCGTTTCGAGTCTCAGAATCACACAAATTTTCGTGAGCATACTCAGCGTGTTTCGGAGATCAAAACCGCTTTGCTCTGTGGTGCCGAAATCGTGATCTGAGCTCGTTTCGACCTTCGAATGCACTATCATAGCGCTTGTGCAGGCTATTTCATCTTTTTGTGCCAAAGGTATATACCAGTTTTTGTTCACCAGTTTAAGCATCTCAAAGTCTGCTACAGGTCTAGCAGAACTAGTCTAGGCAGGTCTGTTCAACTTTTTGAGATACAGTCAATTTTCTACATCAAGGTATTTTAGTCACCGGCCATGGCTGAAAGCAATGATGTATTCCGTATGTTGGCTATTGAGGATAAGTTGGATGGTACCAACTACCCATTATGGGCTTATATGATGCGACATGTATTGGTTGCAAAAGGATTGTGGAACATTGTGCCGGGTGTTGAAAGACGTCCTGTTACACCTCTAACTATAGGTACTGCAAATACAGGTGCTGGAGCTGATGAAGATGGTGCCGAAGATGATATTCCGCAGATTCTTGTTCGTGTTGTTGTTTCTGTTGCACCTACTGCAGAGCAGATTCGCTAGGATGGCAGAGATGCGCAGGCACATGCATTGATAGCTTTGTCTGTCAAACGTGCCATTATTCCTCACATTCGCTCTTGTAGAACAGCTAAGGATGCTTGGGATACAGTTACCACATTGTACCAAGCTAGGAATGAGGCTCGTGTGGCTTACCTCCGAAAACAGTTGGAGAGTGAGCACATGAATGAAGGTGATTCTATGGACAGTTTCTTAACGAAGATCAAAGATTTGAAGGAACAATTCATTTCTACTGATGAGGTTATACCAGATAGCTCACTTGTGTAGACCGTTCTGAATGGTCTTCCTGATTCATATCAGAGTTTTGCGTCTACTCTTCGTTTGATGATGAAAGGCAATCCGAATGCCTTATCATTTGAGGAGTCAGTCTCTGTTCTGTTGCATGAAGATCAGTCTAGGCAAAACAGGTCCATTATGCGAGTTGCAGATCAAGCTTTCCTAGCTAGTCAGAAGGGGAAAGGAAAATGGAGCTCTTCAATTAGTAAGCAGAAATCTGCTAATTCTGCATATTCGAAGAAGGAAGATAAAGATGAGAAGAAATCAAAAAAGCAGAAATTGTTATGTAAGTACTGTAAAGGGAATGGTCATATCATAAAGAGCTATCCAAAACTGGCTGCTAATGAGGCAAAGAAGAAAGAGACTTGAATGGTTGTTGCAGAGGCCTCTACACAAAAAACAGAGTCTGCAAATCTTGTGCAGGAAGAAGAATGGGCGTTTACTATTGTCTGCAGTTTTGACCCATCTTCTCATGAGCAGTGCATGTCTCTAGTAGACTCAGATGTTTGATATTTTGATAGTGGGGCGACCAAACATATTACCTCGCAGCACAGTTGCTTCTCTTCACACAAGCCTGCCCCTACAGGGAATACTGTTACATGCGCCAACAACTCCTCTTATCCTGTTATGGGAGTTGGTAAGATCATTTTGACTACTGCTGATGGTAGTTCTTTCACTTTGTGAGATGCTTTATTTGTTCCAGGGATCAAGAAGAATCTGTTATCAGTTTCTGCATTAGCCAAGATTGGCTTGGTTGTGAAATTTGTTGATGACAGGTGTACAGTTCATGATCTATCAAATGGCAATGTGATTATTGCTTCTGGAATTTTATGCCGTGGGCTGTATAAGCTCATAGACTATGAAAGATCTGAAAATGATTTGGCATGTGCAGTAAATGATTCTCAGGCTATGTCAGATGCAAAGCTTTGGCATGCACGCTTTGGTCATCTGTATTTTGCTAGTTTGCTACGCCTGCAAAAATCTGAAATGGTGTCCTCTTTGCCCAAACTTGAGGCACCTAGAAAACATGTTTGTGAAGGCTATATTTTGGGCAAAATGCAGCGTTCCTCCTTTCCAAAAGATGGTTCAGTTCAGGCTACACAGAAATTGCAGCTTGTACATAGTGATGTTTGTGGTCCTATGCAGACACCCTCTTTTGGAAATTACCTTTACTTCATGACTTTCATTGATGATTTTTCCAGGCATGCATGGGTATATCCACTCAAAGAAAAGTCCGAAGTGTTCATGTGCTTTAAACAGTTTTTGGTTTTGGCTGAAAATCTGTCAACATGTAAAATGGGCACCCTCTATTCTGATCGAGGGGGGAGGAATATATGTCTTCTGATTTTAATGCATTTCTGGCTGAACATGGGATAAAACACCAGTGTACAATGCCGTATACACCTCAACAAAATGGAGTTGCTAAACGAAAAAATAGGTCACTCATGGAGATGGCGAGGTGCATGGTCAAAAGTCAGGCTTTACCACATAGTTTCTTGCTTGAGGCTGTCATGCGTGCAGCATATGTATTGAACAGGTGTCCCACTAAAGCGCTGCAGTCCATCACTCCATATGAGGCTTGGCATGACCGCAAGCCATCTATTGCTCATCTGCATGTTTTTGGTTGTTTGGCATATGCAATAGTGCCTGAACAACATCACAAAAAATTAGATGATAAGGCAGTAAAATGTATTTTTGTTGGATACAGTTCTGAAAGTAAAGGCTATCGTTTGTACATCCACAGACTAAACGCATTTTGGTTAGTTGTGATGTTGTCTTTGTGGAAGATGCTATTCATCCATTGCTTTCATGTACTAAGGAGACATTTGTTAGCTCCAAAGACATGTATGATACTTGGATGCCTCTTTTTACAGGTGGACAGTCTAGTGCTGGTCCTAATGAGGCAACTTCTCAGCCTTTGCAGGTTTCATATGATTATGCAAATCATTCCATTTCTGATGCAGATTTACATGATGCACTTGTTGATGAGAGAGATGATAGTGAGCAAGAAAAAACTATGCCAAAATGGCTGGTGCAGACTTTGCGTGACAGCAAACTAGATGCACCTTTGTCATATCGTACTCGTTCAGGCTGTCATAGTGCCTCCTTTGCATCAGATTGTTATGCTATGGCTGTGTCTAGTCTCTGTGATGAGACTGAGCCTGTTTCTTTTGATGAAGCACAGAATTCAAAAAATTAGATGGCTGCTATGCAATCTGAATATGATGCTATAATGAAGAATGGTACATGGTCTTTATGTGACTTGCCTCCTGGCAAGAAGGCCATTGGCACTAAGTGGGTATACAAGGAGAAGCGTAAAACTGATGGTACAGTTGACAGGTATAAGGCTAGGCTTGTTGCAAAGGGTTATGCGTAGGAAAGAGGCATTGACTTTGATGAGACCTTTGCACCCACATGGCATATGACTACTATTTGAAGCATTTGTGCACTTGCAGCCCATCATGGTTGGAATGTACATCAGTTCGACATTAAAACAGCATTTTTGAATGGTGACTTGCATGAAGAAGTGTATGTTTTTCAGCCCCGTGGTTTTGTGCAAAAAAGGCATGAAAACCAGGTGTGCAGGTTAAAGAAGGCATTATATGGTTTAAAGCAAGCACCACGTGCTTGGTATGAGAAGATACATGCCTATCTGGTTGCACATGGTTTTGAGAACAGTCCAACTGAAAGCACCTTATATGTTAAGCGTGCTAATGATGTGCTTCTGATCATTGTTGTCTATGTTGACGACATGCTACTCACTGGTCCTATTGGGAAGCATATTGCTGATTTCAAGGCTAATTTTCATGCCTCATTTGAGATGTCTGATTCGGGGCATTTGCATCACTATTTGGGCATTCAGTTTATGCAAGTTGATGGTGGAATGGCTTTGTGTCAAACGAAATATATTGACACATTATTGCAGTGTTTTGGCCTTGAAGACTGTAAGCCTATTGCCACTCCTATGGAGACAGGTTTACGATTGAGTCTTCATGATGCTGGAGATGCATTTGATGTTGTTCTCTCTTAGGATGCTGTTGGATGCTTGATCTACTTATGCATTACTCGATCAGATATTCAGTTTGCTATCTCACAGATGAGCAGGTTTATGCATTGCCTAGGAGTCACGCATTGGAAGGCGGTTAAGTGCATCTTTCACTACTTGAGTGGTACTCGGCTACTTGGGTTGTTTTATTCCAAGGGGGGATAACTACCACCAGATTTGCATGCTTTTTCTCACTCGGATTGGGCTAGTTGCTATGACACTCGTGTGTCCACCAGTGGTTTTTGCTTCATGCTTGGTAGCTCATGTATATCTTGGTTGAGCAAGAAGCAGCTTACTATGGCCACTTCCAGTTGTGAGGCTAAGTATAGGGCAGCTTTCATAGCGACTGTTGAGTGTGTGTGGCTCAGACGCCTTATGGCTGATTTGGGTGTTGGCGAGTCTTCTGCCACCACCATCTTCATTGAGAGTCAGAGCACATTGGCAGTTGCGAGGAACCCTGTGTTCCATGCTCGCACTAAGCACATTGAGGTGCATTATCACTATGTCAGGGAGAGGTTCTCTGCTAGGGAGATCAGCTTGGCATATGTGCCCACGCAGGAGAACATTGCAGACCTTTTCACAAAGGCTCTGCCTAGGGAGACATTTGAAGCTTTCCGCAAAGCTTTGGGCTTACTTCCTTTTGTGGAGTGATTTCCACATAGCTTGGCACTTCCTTATACATGAGTGCCAGCTCCTTGTTCACCGCATCACTCCTAGGGGGGATTTGTTGATATATTTAGGAAGTGATGTGTGTGAACACACTAGGACCGTCGGGGCACTTTTTTCCGTCTTTAGGAGGTTTTTTCCCCTCGGCTTGTATATATGACTATTGCCCTAATGGGCTACTTATCTTTGTACATTCTCTAGTAATACATTCAGTATTGTGTGTTGTGCTCCAAGCTTCTTCTTCTTCCTTGTGCTGTTCGCGTGCTTCCGCAGACATCTAACTCCAATAGTACCTAGCTCCTCCCAATGAAGCCTCTCTGCTATGGCCCCATACATCTCAATGTACAAGCTCAAAGATCTTAGAGAATTTGTACTCACTATTTGGAATTGGCTTCCTTGCTTGCTTTCCTAGCTGACAAGAATCACAAAACTCTCGTTGATCTTGGCCTTCAAGATTTGGTAGTCTTTGCACTAAACCTACTTTGCACTTGCTTTTTAACTTGGGAGTATTGATATGTCCTATCCTCTTGTGCCAAAGATCAGTCTTTTCACTTCTTTTCTTACCAATAATCATGTAAGATACCTTATTGTGTGTAGGAGCCACATCTAGTGTGAAAAATGTGCCTTCTTTCCTTCCCTTGGCAATGAACTTGCCTCCTTGTTTCACCATGCACCATTTTGCATCAAATATAACCTGCATACCTCTGTCTACCATCTTTCATATAGAGGTAAGGTTCTTCTAAATAGATGGAACATGGAGCACATCTTTAAGAGTCTTGATAGATTTACCTTCACCTAGCTTCACATCTCCCACATGTGTAATGGGATGCTTACTATGCTTTACTTGGCGAGATATTCAGTTTGCAGTCTGAAAAATGAGCAAGTTTATGCATTGCCCAAGAGTGAAGCATTGGCAGGTGGTTAAGCGCATCTCTTTGCTACTTAAGTGGTACCCGGCTACTTGGGTTGTTTTATCCCAAGGGGGGATCCCTACCACGAGATATGCTTGGTATCTCATGCATATCTTGGCTGAGCAAGAAGAAGCCTACTGTGGCCACTTCCAATTGTGAGGCTGAGTATAGAGCAGCTTTCAGAGTGAGTGTTTAGTGTGTGTGGCTCGGATGCCTTATGGCTGATTTGGGTGTTGGCGAGTCTTCTGCCACCACCATCGTCACTGACAATCAGAGCGCATTGGCAGTTGTGAGGAACCCTATGTTTCATGCTCGCACTAAGCACATTGAGGTGCATTATCATTATGTCAGGGAGAGGTTCTGTGTTGGAGAGATCAGCTTGGCATATGTAGCCACGCAAGAGAACATTGTAGACCTTTTCATGAAGGCTCTGCCTAGGGAGAACTTTGAAGCATTCCGCAAAGCTTTGGGTTTACTTCCTTTTGTGGATTGATGCCACATATCTTGGCACTTGCTTATACATGAGTGCCACCTCCTTGTTCACTGCATCACTCCTAGGGGGATTTGTTGATATATTTAGGTAGTGATGTGTGTGAACACACTAGGACCACTGGGGCACTTTTTTCCCTCTTTAGGAGGTTTTTTCCCCCCCGGCTTGTACATTCTAGTGGTAATACATTCTAGTGGTAAAACATTCTTCTTCTTCCTTGTGTTGTTCGCGTACTTCCGTAGATGTCTTACTCCAACAACTACTTTGGCATCTAGTATGATTGATCAATTTTCCCCCTAATTTGAAGCATCACCTTTTGAAATCATTATTGGGACTTACACAACTCATTTCTAAAAACTCAAAGCGGAATGTCAAGTCCTTTGAGTTACGGTGACTGTGAATGAGTTCTATGTAGAAAGCGTCCGTTCTCAAGGTATCTTCTTACGTCATTAGAAAACCTTATGTCGTACACATATAACTGTATGTTTTCTGACAGATAATAGCCATCACCAGATTCGTTTTCTGTTTTTGTCCTTGTTCTCGATCATATATGTAACCATTTGACTTGATTGAAACAAAATCGGAAGTTTAGCCATTTCTGGATTCTAATAATAATTCTTCTCACTCATATGTAACCATTTGACTTGATTGAAACCAAATTGAAAGCTTTGATAGTCTGCTTCAAGAGCGCAAAGTCTCATTATTTGACGTGAGAGCTTTGAAAAAGGAGTACAGAATAAGGAACCTTTTTCTTCCCGCACCATTTTCTATGACACTCACGAAAGTTTTATTTGTGAGAGCCAATCTTTCCATAATATGAAGTACGTCACATCATATTTCCATTTTCCATATTGCATTCCAGATCCTCTCGAAACATATTTATTCGCCCTTTTGTCTCAAGAAAAACGCTTACCTACATGGATCCAATAAGAAATTTTGGTTTTGAACGTGAATATTACATGGTCAAGTCATACTTTCTCTCGAAACGGAAATCAATCCAGTGAATTTAACAAATTTTGCAAGAGTTCAACAATTAGAGCAACGGACTTTTAAGGTATGATTTCGAGCAAACGTTACTAATGTAAGTCGTAATGGCCGGCCCTTGTCAAGAAAGTGAGAAAGGCTTCAAGATAATGAGAATGACTCAAATCATTGCTGTTGGTTAAAAGCAGGTAAATTGCACAAGGTCAAGTATACTCTCTCTCGAAATGGATATCGAACCAGTAAGTTTAAATGAACTTGAGAGCCAAAAAGCTTCCGAATCAGGTACATGATGTTGTCCTAAAAATTGAGTCAATGGACCATTAAAATACAATTTCGAGGAAGAAGTTACTAATGTGAGTTATAATGGCCGGCTCATGTCAAGATTGAGACTTACAAAGTGGAGAAACCTTAATGTAATGAGAATCAATCAAATCATCACTGTTTGTAGAATACAAAGTGTTAAAAGATCAAAAGGAGAACTTCAATGGAGTTGAGCGTTAAATAAGCACTAAAATCGAGCAACAGTAGTGTAGGAAAAGCTCTTCGTCTCTAACAAAGGCATGCACATAAGTCACTTGCAAATCTTGATTTTCTACAAGGTTTGATCTATCAATAAATCCTGCGCACCCATTGTATGCGATCCTCAGCTCTGGAAGGACTGGCGATAAGATGCAGTGACGGCCTATTGTCAAGAGAATGCCCTTTCGCCAGTAGCGGATGAAGCGATCTCTGCATGAGCTATTCGCAGAGATACATGGAGTATTTGATGCAAGAGAATGGGGCATTCCGGCGCCCTCGTCCATGGGGTAGGCCATCCAATTGTGTGGCGTAGACCCCAATGCCGGCTCGAGACCTTCCACAATGGGCTTGACGGCCGAACAGGAGATCTGGTGTCCTGCTCGGCTGAGTTCACACGCTGACAGTGATTGAAAGCAATGCCCGTCTGATGTTGACCTTAGTTTTTGTACATGCCGACTTCTTAGTTGACTAGGGAGCTTATTTTTTTTTCTACACAAAACGAAATAAATTGATTCATGTATCAAAGGATACAGATCCTCGCATGAAGAGGAGATGCATTAATCACACGGGTACTCTAATATAATGACGTTTCTCTCGAAAAGGGATGGTAGTTTAGTTTTATGGCCTTCATTGGCTCGTGGAAGTTTCAGTCAATTGACTTTTGAAAATGGCAGCCTTACAGAGTAATACAGGTTTCAGTTAAATTAATCTTCATATAGTCTACAAGGTTTGGTAACCTTGTAGGCGCCTACTCTCTCGGCTTTACATGAAGGTTCGATACGCAGCTACTCTCTCGGCTTTACATGAAGGTTCGATAGGCAGCTACTCTCTCGGCTTTAACTTTGAAAGTACAACTATAGAAGATAAGCTATCCATGGGAGTTCGTAATGGTTCCATACAAAAGTACTATTTCAAAGGTCACTCTACTTTTACTCAAAATAGGATGATAGCATTATTTCCTTTAGGGAAAAAGTGAGAACATTTACTGTTCTTATGAAATGTTTATCTGTGCCACTTGCACCTTTATCTGTGCCGCTTGCACCGCCATCACACTTGAGTTTAAGTTCTTATATAGTACTTTTGTTATTTATTAAGATGATCATTTTCTTGCCAAAATGCTGTCGTAATCTTTAAAATTTTTATGCATAATTCATTGATGCATGGAAGAAAGAGCATACTAATAGTACTTGTTCATTTTAATTTTCTTTTATGCAAATGCCTGTGATTTGTGCGAGTTTCAACTACCACTGTTTATATTACATATACACACACATAAAAACATAAAATCACTTCTAAAATAGAAAACATATACAACATGAAAATAACTCACACTCCTAAAGATGGATGAGGACCTTCATTACCTCATAGGGAAGGTACAGACATGGCACACCATACAACAAACACTATAGAAACCATATACACTAGAATATCTCACTTAGAGAGCATGCTTCAGACTATCTTATAGCACATTCATAGCTCTAAGAGAGAAAAAGTGGTGTCCGAAAGTCAAAAACGACAAATGGAGTTGGAGGCTCTAGATGAGTATCAGACTCTAGAAGTCTCTTGTGAGGGTGTCTTAGTTGGAGAGGTTAGATGGGAGTGTAAGGATCTTAAGCTGCCATAATATCATGGATCAACTAGTTCACTTAATGTTGACACTTTTGAGCATCGGCTCAACAAGTGGGCGCACTACTTCCACTTATGTCATATCATGGATGATGGGCATAAACTACAAAAGGCAAGTGAGGGGCGTGCTATCAATTATGGAATGTGTTGATTAAAGGAATTATTGAAGTAAGATTTATTAAGTTATTAATGTGTCTAGTGTTTTGATATAACAGCTCAAGGTTCTTGAGGGTGTGAATTAGCATGGGCACTTTGGATGTTTCTAGATGTCAGTGATAGGATTTATATTTTATATAATTTATAAATAAACCCACATAGAGGGTTCTTTTTTTAGAAAAAAAATATAAAAGTAGTAGTTAGGATAAGGATCACTATAGATTAGGACTTATGTTAATAAAAGCAAAGGCTCTCCATAAAAGAGAGAAACTCTTTACTTTCATGCTTGCTTTTCGAGGCCGCCCTCATTGTAACTACTATCTTTTACATAATGAAAAATCCTATCAATACATGCACTCCATGGATCTCTTGAAACAGAGTGCATGGGGGGAAGATTCCACCCAATCCTATGTACTATCTTGTCTCTTCGTGTATCTATTTTTTGTGTGTTGTTAGCACCCATACCCTTTTTCTGCACATGAATTAAGATCCTCTTAACATAGTAGTCAAGCCAAAAGAAGTTGCACATTATATTCGATATCCCTCTAAATGTATTTTTCATATAGTACCTTTATTATGTATATGTAATATATAGACTTGACGGCCCCATAAAAACATGGAGGTTGTGCGATTCGATAGCTTGTGTATGAGCTTTCATTTTGTAGCATCATTTGAGTCCATCCAATTTTCCATGTATGAAAATCAAAAGTAAAGGCTACCTCACGAATGATTTAGGAGATATCCAATCCTCCATCCACTGTTGGAGATCAATGACCATGAAAAATTCATATTCAAGCATGTTCTGGAATCAATAATATCTTTTCAAAGAAAGTTATAACCTCTTGACATGAGATGATATAACATGAGTAATTACACCAAGGAACATGCACAATATCTTGATTGAGAACCTACTAGAGTCAAAGAACGTCTTCAGAGTAATTTGCCCGACAGCTGAAACTTCAATCACGACTCATGCAAGTCATCTGTTAATGGGTGGCGATGTCAAAGGTAGTTAAAACGTTTCGTTTATTACATATCATTACACCTAATCTTTAACTATGGAATGTCTCATGTCGAAGGAGGATCTTGGCATATATGTCCTTATCATCTTGTGACCTTGTAATCTTGTAGGAGGAGAGCTTATCTCTTTCACATGTACCCATTTGACTTGATTGAACTCAAATTGAAAGTGTTGATAGTCTTCTTTAAAATCGAAGAGTCTCATGATTTGACTCTGACTGGTTTGAGAGAAAAGAACGAAATACTCGTGTCTTTGAATTCATGTATCTTCGATGGAAAAGAAATGTGACACCGCGCTCGCCGCCTTGTTAGATTGGTTCGCTATTGCACACGCTTTTCCCTATAAGATCGAGTTGTATAATCGGTTCGGTTCATAAATTCATGGTCATCGTACATTTGTTGTGGGCTGATATGTTTTGTGACCCCATCATTTTCTCAGTTTATTTTCCAAAGGATCACAAACAACAAATGGACAAGATCAAGCATTAAATCAAACTTCCGACTTTTAATGGAGTCGACCATAGTTAATGCTTAAAACCATTAAATTGTTTCGACTAAGAAAAGTGAAATTTTACTTTACGTACTTCATACCACGTACATACTCTAGTTAACATAAATCAGGACCATTTCAAACAGCATATGAGGATCTCAAAGATTCTCTAAAGAAATAATCGTCACTTACTGAGTTCTCATTATCTTAGGATGCTATTACAGATTCGAAGATGCAATGAGGTGAAAAACGAGGCTTATATAAGCCTTTTAAATTCAGAAGTGAGTAGTGATGGACCAATGAAGAGAGGGTCATGGACATACTCTGGTCGTTAGTTAGCTGTAGACTTCACTTCTTTTTATGTGGCCCAAGAAAACGAAATCACTTATAAATATTTGTTTTTCCATTGACTTGATTGTAATAATCTTGAAAGTAGTTCTGCCCCTTAGATTGGCTCAAAATTTCAAAGGCTGAACCTAAAAGGCAAAGTTAAAGCACCTTTGCATTTGGGCCTTTGACTTAGCTTCATACCAAATGTATGAGAGGAACTCTATGTCCAAGAATGAACCTTTTCGATTTCCTTGAAATCCAATGGCTGAAATGAATAGCCTCCTAAAACAGGTCCTCAAACCCTTAACAGCTGGATCTTTCAGCTAATGGAGTCTGACTTTGATGAGGTGGAGGATGAGAAAGATGCATGATAACCCCCCTTGGATATCCAGCAAATCAAAATGCTATAATCCACAGCGGATCGTCAAATAAATTATTGCATTTAAATCCATTGAGGTTGCGATTCTAGGTAAGCACTTTTCAATTCTAGTTGTTTTCTCGTCTTTCTTGTGAGACGGGTTTACCTCAACATGTACCTCGTTTGCTCAATGATAGTCAAAGTACGAATGCTTTGGCTAAGAATCCGATCTATAATGCAAAGACCAAGCACATTGAGGTGAGGTATCACTTCATTAGAGATTTCTTAGCCACTGAGCGCATTATTCTTGAGAAGGTTCACACTCGAGATAATGTTGCAGATGGTTTGACTAAAGCTATACCACAAGATAGCTTTCGATGTTGTTGTCACTTGATGGGGGTTACTTGATTCATGGTCTTACAGAGTCACTTGTATACCGTGTAACATGCCCATCAGGTGGGAGGTATATTTTCTGTACTTACACTCATGTATTCTTTATCATTCTTTATTTTTCTATCATAGTTACTTTGGCCATATTGACCTTTAGTGGGAGATTGTTATCGTTAGTATCCATGTGCAAGGCCAAATCACCATCGGACACTTCTTTGCATATGTTCTTTAATAAAACGTATAGTGGCCTGGTCAGTCATAGACTTTATGTTCGACTACATTTATAAGACCTAAGAAGTCTATCTTCGTGCTCCCTGTGTACTATAGTTTTCTGCATATTCTCCAGCCTCTGTGTGAAGTACCGTGTATGGCCTGGTTTTCTACTCCGAGGATATCATCATGTAGCACTAAAGAAGCGGAGTGCAGTGTGGTGCATTGCCATCCGATTACTTCACTTGATAAGTACCTTCTCTCTCCCATAATGATAATGCACTTCTATGTGCTTAGTCCTTGAAAGACAATCTCGAAGAGATGGCACCTCCAGCAAAATGAAAAATGTACCCTGATGTAGACTTACGGTTGCCTACACAACCATCATAGTTAGAATATGTGTAACCAATAATGGATGCTTTCCATCTACCTAAGCATAGACACTTGTCCTTAGTGCCACTCACATATCTTAAAATAATCTTGACTACTTCCCAATGTTTCTTGCCATGATTAGACATATATTTTCTCACAACTCGCACTGCAAATGCAATGTCTGTTCTCGTAGCTACCATAGCATACATGAGACTACCAAGAGGAGAGTGATAGGGAATTTTGGTCATGAATTCCTTTTCCTCATCTCATTTGGGGCAATCATCCTTGCTCAATTTCACATATGTGTGTAAAGGTGTACTCAATGCCTTTCCCCATGCATATTGAACCTATGAAGTACTTTGGATATGTACTCACTTTGAGACAAGTATATGCATCTTTTACTCCTATCATGAGTAATGCGCATGCCAAGAATATGTTTGGCATCCCCCAAATCCTTCATATCAAATGTCTGACTTAACTTGTTTTTGAAAATTGACAAATCATAAGAGGACTTCCCAGCAATCAACATATCATCGACATAAAGTATCAAGCATATCAAGCTGCCATCTGAGCATCTCTTTGTGTAGAGACAATGATCCTCATTGCTTGGAGAATAGCCTTGGGACTTCATAAAAACATCAATCTTTCAGTATCATTGTCTAGGGGATTGTTTAAGACCATACTAGCTCTTCTTAAAGGCTTACAAACTAGAATTTCCTTGCGAGGAACTACATAACCCTCTGGTTGTTCCACATAGATCTCATCTACAAGATCTCCATGCAAGAAAGCAGTTTTCACATCCATTTGGACTAGCTCTAAGTTCTCTATTGCAATGAATCCAAGCAACATGTGCAGGGTAGTCAACTTGACCACTAGAGAGAAGATTTCCTCGAAATCAACACCAGGTTGTTGCTTAAAACTATTTGCAGCAAGTTGTGCTTTATACTTTGGAGAAGCACTATATGATGTGAATTTCAACTTATATACCCATTTACATGGTAAATCTTTCATGCCTTTTGGAAAAGGTACTAAATCCCAATTACCATTCTTGTGAATAGAATCCAACTCACTCTTCATGGCATGCTCCCACTTGACACGGTCCTCTATTTGCATAGCCTCTTGTAGCAAGAAGGCTCACCAGCATCTATTAGCATAACAAAATCTAAACCTGGAACATATCTATTAGGTGGATGTGAGACACATGCAAAATGTCTCAATGCTTGTAGAACAGGAACATGTGCAGACTTATGTGAATGGACATTCTCTTGGACATCCCTATGTGCAACATTTTTATGCATGTTAACTAGAGGACTAGTATCCTCAAACACCACTCTTCTCACTTCAACCTCCTTAATGGGCTATTTAAGAATCTTAGACTCGTTGAAATTGACATCACTACTTTTCATCACTGACTTTGTTTTGGGATCCCATAAGTGATATCCAAATTGTCCTTCTCGACCATATCCAAGAAAAATCCATCTCATTGACTTATGGTCCAACTTTTGTCTAAGATTCTTGGTTATATGAATATATGCTTCACACCAAAAAACTCGAAGATGATCATAATATGGTGGTTTCCCTATCCATAACTCTTGTGCCACTCTCAAACCTTTGACAGTACTAGGTGAAAGGATAATCACATGAATAGCAATCAATACTGCTTCTGCCCAAAAGCCTTGTGAGAGGTTTGCATGATACAACATAGACACTACTCTATCTTGAATAGTCTTATTCATCCTCTCAGCTACACCATTCTATACTAGGGTATAAGGAGTTGTAAACTCTCTACAAATCCCTCTAGATGGATACAAAAGGCTGAATTCATGTGAGCTATACTCACCGCCATTATCTGAATGTAAAGCCTTCAGCTTAGTTCCTTTCTCAGCCTCAACTGAAGCAAGCCATTTTCTAAAATTAGGGAATACCTTATCCTTCGATTTGATAGGATATACCCAAACTTTCCTAGTGGCATCATCTATGAAAGTGACAAAGTAAAGAGAACCACCTAAGGACCTAGTGGACATAGGACCAAACACATCTGTATGAACGAGATCTAATGGCTGAATTTAAGACTCAATTTGCGTTTTATGCACATTTCTGGTTTGCTTTCCATATTGATAATGCTCACAAAATGAAAACTCGGAGAAAGATGACACAGTTAAGCAGCCAAAATGAGAAATATTTTCCATTCCACTATGAGATATATGGCCCAAATGACCATGCCAAATACAAGCCATAGGCTATTCAGCAACAGCTAACAAGTGTTCTTTTTGTGATACAAATAAAGGATCAAGTGAGCGAACTTTGCTTCGTTTTGCAATAACCATATTTCCCTTTGATATGCAAAAGGACTGAGCATAGAAGACCACCTTGTAGCCAAGTTCATCAAGTTGACCAACTGACATCAAATTGCATGATACTTGAGGTACATGGCATACATTATGCATAGTAGATTTTGAATCATCAATGAACTGCACAACCAAGTCTCCAATCCCCACAATATCATAGTAGTAAGAGTCACCAAGTCTCACAGTACCAAGAGACTTTGTTGCATAATTAGAGAACCATTCTCTATGTGGTTCCGCATGGAAAGAAACACCAGAATCTAGCAACCACGTGTAGGAAAGAGAATCAGCCATAAGAGCCTCAATTGGCACAGTACTATCAAGTGTCAACACATCAGCATCATTAGAAATAGCATTAGTTTCTTCAATCTTCACAGTCGAACTAGATGGTGTAGGTAACTGTTTAACATGCCCATCAACATTTTGTCCTTTACCTTTAGCATTCTTTAATCCATAAGCGTTTTTCTTCATGTGTCCTTTCTTATGAAAATGATGGCATTCAATATCCCTCTTCCTTGATTTACTTCTACTCTTATTCCGTTGACCATTCTTTTCCTTGTTCTTGCTCCTCCCATGTTGTTGATTCTTTCCTAGGTAAGAATCATGAACATTATATGCATCTCCACTCTAAGTGCCAACCATAGATTTTCTACAAATCTCCTCACTCAAGAGTGCTCCATATATTTCATCATAGATGAGTTTACCACCACCTTCACTATTGCTAATAGCTATGCAAAACGTATGCCATGATGATGGCACGATGCATAACAGCAATACTGATTTCATTTCATTATCCATATCCATTTTCTGAGCCTGTAACTAAGAGAATATAGCATCAAACTCATTTAGATGAGCAACGACACTATCTGTGACCTTCATATGAAGGTCATATAATTTTCTCATCAGATACACTTTATTTGATGTCATCTCTTTTTCATATGTATTGCATAACTTCTTCCAACGCTCCCCGCACTTTCACAGTCTAATATTATAAAGTAAACATTATTTGCTAGGTGCAATTGAATGTTAGACCTGGCCATTTCATTACTCATTCCAATCATCTTCATCCATGTGAGCAGGCTTCTTTGAAATCCCATTTATGGGCTTCCATTGCCTCCTTTGAATCAGCACATCCTTAATCTGATTCTTCCATAGAGCAAATTTTGTGCCATCAAATTTTTGGATCTCAAAATGGTCTTTGCCTTGCAAGTTAAAGCTCCTCCTTAGAACACTGGCACTAGACCCTGATCCACCAGATGTGCCTAAGACCTTTGATGCCATGATGTTAGAGAACTGAATAGAATGATAAAGGAGCTAGAAGATTCCAAACACCAACAAATAAGTGTATCAAGGAGTAAATTGACCACTCTATAGTTCACTAAACGAAAAATTTAGAAACATTTTGCTAGAATATCCTCCACAAAATATGCATATGACCAGTGTCAAAATATCATAAAATGGAAAGTACCGGCATGTTTACCCCCATAATGAATCACGGACTCCACTACATATAATTAGTTACCTAATAGAATCCAACTAGGCTTATCGAGCACCTATGAACAACTATCATACATCTCCTATGGCGAGGCTAGGTAAGTCTTGCACGTGCATCACTGAAGAGGTCCCGACATCTGAGTGTCTCCCAGTTAAGAAAACCTCACCACGACCCTCTTTATCAAACGTAAAAGTCTTTATGCAAAAACATAACCACTATATCAATGACCACATAGATGTACATAAGTGATATCCACAGAAGCATAAATTATGTGTATGTGCTCAATATATGTAGTAAAATGACATTAAAAGGCTGAATGCACAGCACAAAAAACTAGCCAACAAGACCTGCAAGTGTCTGTCAACTCTGATGTTTTAGGCTCAAAAACTTGCATAAATTTGCAGTGCCTGCTACCACCAAAACTGAAAACCTTTCAAGAGTCCTATGTATCAACAGACTTGCAATGTGCAGATGTTCTAACTAAATCTTTGAATGGAAGTAAATTGAATAGGTTTAAGATGATGATTAGATTGCAAGAGATTAAGGAGAGTTGAAGCCCAAGCATGTTAGGCTTGAGGGGAGCTATTGGTGCAATTACTCCAAGACTAAATGCTCGATCACTTATCCTAAAGATCATATGTTCATTCATGTATTAGCACATGAATCCTTTGTAAAAGATTGATTTTTACTCCTTATAGAAGCACATATATGGAAGCATTTGCAATCACGAGTTCTTAGGAGAATCTTTCCACAGATTATTTGGTGCGGATTTATGGTAATCAAGTCCTAAAACTTTGGAATACTTTTAGGTAAATATTCAAATTCAAACTTGAATCTTGGCTCAAACAAAGGGTTATTAAAGAAGACTATCTAGTTGCATGAATGAGGAACCTGTTAGAGCCCTATTTGGAGAGATACTTAAAGGGATTCTGAGTGGAAATTGATCTCACAATATAGCTCTACCATTGTTGTTGCCTTGTGCAATCATTCATTTCAATCTCAATGTAATTTCTGTGCATTCATACATATAGTATTCTCATATTCCATCTTGTGTACTCTATCATGTATCACTCAGAAATGTGAACTTCTCTGATCCATTTTCAGCATATACTTGATCATTTGTAGTGATTTAAGTTGATATAGATTTGTAAACTGTTTATCTTCTTTCTACAAAGTTTAATTTCAATGGGCTCATCCAATCTCAAGTTATGTGCAAAATACTACCCTTTGGTTCGCATAGTGTTAACTCCCAAAAATGTCCGGATGCATCTCTGACTTGCCAAGCTTCATTCTCAGTGCATAGTTGATCATTTCAATTGAGATAACTTGCGAAATTTTGCTACCTTAGTCAATTAGATATCCCCAAAAGGATTTTATTCACTTGCTATAAGAGAAAGAGAATTTTTCATTTCTTTGAGGAGGTGTCATGACCAAAATAGGAAGTTTGTGGTTCACAATGAAACTCCAACTTATTTGTTTTGATCCAATGATTTGAAGATCATCTTCCAAAGTACTTGGGTGATTATTTGTGCTTCGTGCAGGAAGGCTCAAGAGTCTAATTTGCACTCCTCAAATTAGTTTTGGCTAGTGTGAATCAAGAATTTGCAGCACCATCTCATCTCTAGAAGGTGTCCATATCTCCTTTAACGAGTTTGATTCTATAGGAATGTAGAGAACGGTTGATTTGAGTGAGAAAACATGTTTGTGAATGTTGAGGATGTAAGGGTCATGTAACCTTACCCCCATGTTCATATATATATATATATATATATATATATATATATATATATATATATATATATATATATATATATATATATATATATATATATATATATATATATATATATATATATATATATATATCATTAATAGGCGATTGCCTCAAGAGACATCATTATGTGGGTTTTGAGGCTCCCATGTATCTGTGTGCATCTTTCCTCTTCTCTCTCTCTCTCTCTCGCTCCATCTCCTCCTTGTTCCTTTGTTTTACACATCAAAGCTGTTGATTGGTATTAGAGCTTGTTGAAGGTTGGTGTGCAAGAAGCTTCAATAGAAGCTTAGGTCACAAGAGGTGAAAGTGCAAGTCCCCACTTTTTAGCAGCTATTCAGTATTTTGGCCATAACCCGAGCTAGGAATTTTGAATTGATGCATTTTAATGGTTTATGTGTAGCTCAGATAGAGGGCTACACCCTCCTACAAGGGTGTACAACTTGGTTTAGAGTTCTAAACTGCCAAAAATTCAAAAAATGCAGACTAATGTAGAAGATGAATCTACAATCACTTGGATAGTAGGTTAATTTTTGGACCATAACTTGAGTTTTACAAGTCTTATTCATGCGATTCAATTCGCTATGTGTAGATTACCATACAGAGTACAATGTTTTAGAAGAAGAAAAGTCCAAGCTCTGAGTGTTAGGTCACTAAAATGGAAAAATAGAGAGCAACAATGTTGCAAGTGAAGGTGAAATTCATAGCAAGTGCTTGTTTTGTGTATATCTTGAGCTACCCACCTCTGATTGAAGTGTTCTATATATCGTTAAGTAGTTAAGAAAAAGTTCTTGAAATTTACTAAGAGCAAAAGCTCAAATTCAGAGGTCACGATCTCTAAAAGAGACAAAGCCAGAGCAACATGTTTTCACCACAAGAACCCTACTTGCTGGGAGGTTTAATTTGCTTTGGAACTTCTTCGAGAGAGATTTTTTTGGTGTGCAAGCTCTTATTTTTTAGAGCTTGAAGAGCATGATTGTATCATATGTTTGGCATGTGCGATGACGTTGTGGTATATCTTTTTTTTGAGGCTTTTGTCATCGCTAGTTTGATCATAGCATTGTTAGTAGATGTATAGTGGCTTTGTGGACTCTATCACGTTTATGCCACTTTGTTACAGATTTACTTGTCGGTTGCACATAATTTAATGAGAGTTTATTTTGGATCCTCGTTGGTACTTGTATCTTTGTTTTTCTTTGCAGGTACATGATCTAAATTGGAGCTGACTTGCACATCCATTTGTCACCGTGATTGGCTATTATTTTAGCATATGGTCATTGATTTGATATCTTATTTGCTATTGTGATTCTTGCCATATGTGGATGGTGATTTGCACATGGTTTATTTGGTTCAGAGTCTATTTTACAGAGAAGATGCTGCCGAAATTTTGATAGCTTTTATGCTAGAAGAGAACTCTAGTGGATCTTGAAGCTAGTGTGATAGCTTTGGATCGTTGCTTATATCCATTCACTTGGACACTATCACAGGTTATTCGTGATAGGTTGGACCATCTTGTAGGATTTATTCTTGAATGAGGTATATCACCATTGTATTGGCATCTATTGCCATCAGATATTGGAATGTCTATTTGCTACTATCTTTGGTTGGATCAGTGATAGGTGGTGATAGGTTACTCATTGTTCTTTTGTTATTGGTTATCTTGTTTGATTGCTCAGTATAGAGGGGATACTCCGCCAAATTTTTCCCAGGATTGTTTCACATCTACTTGATCAGTTTAGAGACTTCGTGAGGAGGCTTATGCTCATGGTTTTATATGCATGCAAGATGCATGGTTATGTGGCAGGTGGTTCGCATGGTTTCTTCTCCAGTGGGACATTTGTGATGTGAGTTATGCATATGGATATGCAGGTGTGATCCTATTGAGGATAGAGTATTGTTTCTAGTCTCTTGTTATATTTATAGTTTCTTGGATTGCCAGTATGGTGTCTTCTTGGTTTGATGGCACTCATTTTCCAAGATGGAAAGCTCAGATGTGGCATACATTGGTGCATGCAGGGTTACACGTATGTGCATGGAGATGCATAAATGCCTAATGACATTCCCGACCATGTATGGATGGATATGCATGCATTGGCCAGCTCCACTATCTGATTATAGCTTGTGGATTCTATATATGAGTCTGTTAGGTATGAGGAGAGGAGTAGTGCATTATGGCAGAGACAACATGATATGTATGCAAGTCCATTGACTCATGTGAGACATAGATCACATCAATAGCTTTGATTTTGGTACTATGATTATGAGGGCCATACTCGACAACTTTGCTTTAGGTGGATGCGACAATGATATCAGAGATATGCACGTGATGCACGTCAGGTACTGATTTCAAGAGAGTCGAGGTTAGATGATTATTTTAAGGATGTTGATATCACTTTCCCCTATGGTTCATCTAGAGATTCATCTTATTCATTGGACAACACACATATGGCTTGGTTGCTTGATGCATTAGTTGGTTTTCATGTTACTCCACATTGCGAGTGGTTTTGTAGATTCTCAGGTGAGAGTCGTGACATGTGCACATGCCTAATGGTACAACATATGACATTGAGGGTGCAGGTGATGTATGTCTATGCTACCTAGTGGAGCATCATTTATACTCAAACATGTACGCTATGTGCTTTCATTCCCTTTGAACTTGATTTCAACTAGCCAATTACAGTAGAGCAGATGTTATGGATTCCTTGATGAGCATCATTCTAAGTTGGAGTGGGGACAACGTATGCTTGTGAGAGGTGCTAGGATTGGTCAGAGGTATACATTGCAGGTACTTCATGTTAGAGACAGTATCCTCTCAAAGGGAGTTCAGCCTTATGTGACATGTGAGACTTGTCATGTCTCATTTTGTCTACACATAGATCTATTGATATTCATCATGCACATATATGACAGGATTTAGATGCTCTAATGGATGCACATGTAGAGCATGTTTTGGATGCTCATGATGCTTATATGGATCATATGGATGCTCATGTGGAGCACACTTTGGATGACTACTTGGATGCTTTAGAGCATGATGTGGATGCTCATGTAGAGCATCGGGATGATACTCAGTTAGAGTTTGATCATCAGTTTGATATTGGTGTTGGTGGTGTGTAGTTAGCTCATATGGAGCATGATGATACACTTGGTGTGGTAGAGCAAGATTTCTCTCATGGTACCCAGTGTGTGATAGAGCAGTTTAGCTCTCAAAATGAACAACTAGATACATCCTTGGTTGATAGGATGATTGACTTGGATGTTGATGAGTGAGCGATCATGCAGTCATTCTTGGATTTGCTCATGATAGATGTTGACATAGATATGTCAGGACACATTGGTCTTGATGATGGTGCTTTGGATGCCTTGGATACATGCATGGATGACATACTTAGGTTAGCCATGATAGCACATGTTTTGTCTACATTCAGGAGTGTGATATATGAAGCTTTTATGCTCGAGACCAGATATTGTAGTTGGTATTGGAGCATTTGCACTTGGATTTGTCAGTCACGCAATGATTGACGCATGCATAGAGTGAATGGGAGCTTTGCAAGAACTTCATCAGTTCTTGCGTCAGTCAGATGTTAGCTCGACTCTTGTTGATATGAGTCTAAAGTAGTTTGAGGTGCATGGATACACCTTGTTTGAGGCAATTGGTGTAGGCTGATCTATATAGGTTGAGATCCAGACTCTTTCTGTACATTATTTTATAGTTCCACATCGTTCTTTGTATATTTTTCACTTATACTCACATTGACCCTTAAGTGGGAGATTTTTGGGGATGTAAGGGTCATGTAACCTTACTCCGATATATATATATATATATATATATATATATATATATATATATATATATATATATATATATATATATATATATATATATATATATATATATATATATATATAGAGCATTGCCTCAAGAGACATCATTACATGCGTTTCGAGGCTCCCATGCATCTGTCAGCGTCTTTCCTCTTCTCTCTCTCTCTCTCTCTCTCTCTCTCTCCCTCCATCTCCTCCTTGCTCCTCTTGTTCTGCACACCAATGTTGGAACATAAGTCAAAGAACTGCATTTTTCTTGGATATGGTTGAGAAGGACAATTTGGATATCGCTTATGGGATCCTGGAACACAGTCACTGATCAAAAGTAGTGATGTCATTTTCAATGAGTCTAAGATGCATAAACAACCCATTAAGGAGGTTGAAGTGAGAAGAGTGGTGTTTGAGGATACTAGTTCTTCAGTTAGCATGCATAAAAATGTTGCATAAAGGGATGTTCAAGAGAATGTCTGATCAGATTAGGCTGCACATGTTCCTGTTCAGCAACCATTGAGATGCTCTATACGTGTCTCACATCCACCTGATAGATTTGTTCCAGGTTTAGATTTTGTTATGCTAATAGATGCTAGTGAGCCTTCTTGCTACAAAGAGGCTATGCAGACAGAGGATCATGTCAAGTGGGAGTGTGCCATGAAGAGTGAGTTGGATTCTATTCACAAGAATGGTACTTGGGATTTAGTACCTTTGCCAACGGGCATGATATCTTTACCATGTAAATGGGTATATAAGCTAAAATTCACATCAGATAGTGCTTCTCCAAAGTATAAAGCAAGACTTGTTGCAAACTGTTTTAAGCAACAACATAGTGTTGTTTTCGAGGAAATCTTCTTTCTAGTGGTGAAGACGACTTGTGAAGAGAGATGGTGGATGCAATCCAAAGATGAGTATGTGCTGCTACAACCAGCTTCACACCAGCCAACTGAGACTTCAGAGTTGAGTAGTGGAACCTTTGAGCTTCCTAAATCCACCAAAATATCAGCGAAGTACTTTGGAACATGCATCCCAAAAGTTTAAGTGAAGACAGACAAGTTGCAAGATGACTAGCTCCCAAAAACTTGCTATTTTTGGACATACACCTGCTAGAAAAAATGAACAGTGCTCTGAACCTGGTAGGAATTAGATACATTCCTTTTGGGCATAGCAAATAGACTTAGCAAGCTTCCCAATACAAGTTAAAACACTTCAAATGATGGATTGAGCACTGAGAACAAGATTCATCAATTTCTGGAACATGCCCACCATTCTCGGGGCTCTGCAGAGATAGATGAGTGAGTCGTAAAATGCCAATATCTCCAAAACTGTAGGTCAAATGAGCATGAAACTGTATATATGGCACATAGAGAGTAGGAGCTATCCAACTCACGTTAAAACACTGAAAAATGTTGAGTAGAACTTGAGATATGACCTTCTGACGTTACTCCTCTGAGTGAGTATAGCAGAGAACAAAACAGAGAAGTAGATGATGATAAATGTATAGATTCACATATGATTACAACGACATTGGCAATGAATATTTGCACAATGGGAGTAGAATGATAGAGCTATGGATTAAGCTCTTCAATCTCTACAAAATGACTTGAAATGGTCACTTTCAAGGCTTGCTAATCGCCTCTTCCTTCTTGCTCTTTTTATAGCTATTCTTGGAGGGAGTTTTGAATTCGAATTCGAATGGCTCCACCTAAAAGTGATCCCCAAAGTTAGGAGATATTCCCTCAGCTCAAAAATTCATGGTTTTAGGTAGTTAGAGCCACGAATTTGCTTTTACATCATGGATGAGGTAAGCCATCTTTTTCCTTTTTCCTTTTTCAATTACAAGAGATAAAAATGAACTCTTTTACAAGAGGTGTTCACATGACTACACATGTGAATTACAAATGATCATAATATCAAGCATATTAAGCATATCAAGCATATCAAGCATGTAGGATTGGGTAAAATGCACCAACAGCTCCCCCTCAAGCCTAACATGCTTGGCCTTCAAATAAGTCTTCAATTGTCCTTGATTTCCTACAAGCCAATCATCAACTTGAATCTACTTAACTTTGTACCATCAAGAGCTTTAGTTAACATGTCTGCACATTGCATATCTGTAGAGACATAGGATAGTTGAATATCCTTGCTCATTAGCTTCTCCCTTACATAATGGTAGTGGACTTCAATATGCTTAGTTCTAGCATGGTATACCGGATTAGCTACTAGATGTAGTGAGCTTGTGTTGTCACCAAAAATGTGAGGTGTTGAAGAATGAAGTCCAAGATCTGTGTACAAAAACTTTAACCACATGATTTCTTGAGTTTCATTAGCCAAAGCTCTATATTCGGCTTCAGTAGAAGATAATGCCACGGTTGGTTGCTTCTTCGATGACCAAGAAATGATTTTTGAACCTACAAACGATATATACCCGGATGTGCTTCTTTTATCATCTCTAGATCTAGACCAATCTGCATCCTAGTAGACCTTTAGCTCAATATCTGAAGTAAATGAATAAAAGAAACCTTCATTCATGGTCCCCTTTAGGTACTTGAGGACTCTCTTGGCCGCTTCCATATATGGTCTTCTCAGCTTATGCATAAACTGACTCAATATGCTAACACTATAGCATATATCCACCCTTGTGAGTGTTGTGTAGTTCAAACTTCTAACCAAGCTTTGATAGCTTGTGATGTCCTCAATTGGCTCTCCTTCATAAGCACTAAGCTTATGATTTTCCTCCATAGGTGTACCTGCACACTTGGTATTTTCCACCTTGAACTTGACGAGCATGTCATGGACATACTTCCTTTGTGTGATGTATATACCTAAATCTGTGTAGATTAACTCCAATCCAAGAAAATAAGTGAGTGGTTCGAGGTCACTTATTTTGAACTTCTCCTTCATTTGAGCCTTTACCTGTTTGATTCCTTCAAGATCATTGCCTGTGATAATAATATCATCAACATACACACATAAATAGATCACTACAGATCCATTCCTCTTTATGAACAAAGAGGTATCCACCTTGCTAGCTTTGAATCCTTGGTCCTTCAAATAAGTCACCAATCTGAAATTCCAAGCTCTTGGAGCTTGCTTCAATCCATACAAAGCTTTCTTTAGTTTGCATACATAGTTAGGATGATGTGCATCCTCATATCCAGGAGGTTGTGCCATATACACTTCCTCAGAAATCCATCCATTCAAGAAAGCATTCTTTACATCAAGTTGATAGAGATTCCAATTTCTAGATGCAGCAAGACTAATGAGAACCCTAATTGTAGGCATTTTTGCAACAGGAGAGAAAGTCTTCTCATAATCAATACCATGGGTTTGAGCAAACCCTTTAGCAACTAACCTTGCTTTGTGTCTATTTATACTTCCATCTGGATTCCTCTTGATTTTGTATATCCATCGAGATCCAATTACCTTCATAGATGGCTTGTTAGGTACAAGCTCCCAAGTGTCGTTCTCCTTCAAGGCTTCCATTTCTTCATCCATTGCATCTCTCCAAGCTTTCTTGCTTTGTGCTTCTTCGAATGTGGTAGGTTCTTCATTAGTTGAATCCTTTGCAATGTAGATTGAGTGCTTGGTGACCAAAGAAGTATCATAACCAAACCTCTCTAGTTTCTTCTTCTCCCTTGAAGACCTTCTAAGTGGTTGATGTGAGCTCTCGGGTCCATATGTAGCATCCTGCATCTTTGCTTTGCCTTTGTTCTTCCATAGCTTTAGTCTTTCCAAGTCTTCTAGGTCAATCTCCGAATCACTTTCTTCAATCTGCTTTGGCTCCTTTCGTTGAAGTGATGGAAAATCTTCATCCAAGTCATATGGAAGCTTCACTTTCCTATCATCATCAAAGCATGATTTGTTTTCATCAAAAATTACATCTCTACTCACAGAAAATCCTTTATTGGTTGGATTGTACAATCTATATCCTTTTTGGTTTTGGTCATAACCAATGAATACGCACTTCTCTGCCTTGGGATCCAGTTTACCTCTTACTTGAGAAGGAATGTGAGCATAGGCTAAGCATCCAAAGATTTTACAATGCTCTAGACTAGGTCTTCTTCCATTCCACACTTCGTATGGAGTTGTTCCATCTAGTGACTTAGATGGAAGTCTATTTATGAGATATGCGGCTGTAGACACAGCCTCTGCCCATAGGTAGTTTCGCAATCCCTTTTCGTTGAGCATGGACCTTGCAGCTTCAACAATAGCTCTGTTCCTCCTCTTTGCTACACCATCGAGTTCGGGTGTATACCTTGTAGTGACTTCCCTTTTAATGCCTCTTTCATGCAAGAAGGCATCAAATTCAGAAGAGAAGTATTCTCCTCCACCATCTGATCTGAGTCTTTTCAAAGTCCTGCCTGTTTGGTTTTCAACAAGAGCAATATACTTCTTAAAGCAATTTAAACACTTCATCCTTGTGCTTCATGAAAAACAAAATGGTCCACCTGCTACAATCATCTATGAAAGACACATAATATCTTGAGCCTGATATAGATGGCTCCTTATTTGGACCCCACACATCCGTGTGTACTAGATCCAAAGGATTTTGATACATATATCCTTTCTTATTGAAAGGTTGTCTATGAGCCTTGCCGGGTTCACAAGCTTCACACTTATAAATCATGTGTTGCCTTGTGATATTAGGCAAACCAAGTACACTTTGGTCCCTGCAAATTTGTTTGAGTGTCCTCTCACCAATGTGAGCAAGCCTTTTGTGCCATATCTCCAACTCTGTAAGAGTTTGAGATCCATAGCTAAACAAAGCTATGTTCTTTGTATCTTCCACTTCAAAAGTGAAGAGCCTTCGTGTCTTTTCTCCTTTGGCAATCCTTCAAAAGCCTTGGCTTGGGTCTTCAACATATGCTCCAAATTGGTTGAATCTAACCTGCAATCCTTTTTCAACAATCTGTCCAACACTTATTAAATTTTTGGTAATTGTAGGGACATACAAGACTTTGCTTAAGAGGTTCATATTCCCATCTGATGTCTTCACATTACCTATCTTTTCCACTGAGTGCTTTGTGTCATCTCCTGTCTGCACTTCATGCTTGTTATGAGGATCTTCCAAATCAGAAAGTAAAGCGACATTTCCTGCTACATGGTTTGAGCATCCCGAATCAATGTAAAATATGTGATCATCAGCCTTACCCTTCTTCACTGATAGATTCATAATCACTAATGAATCTTCTTGACTTTGGTCCTCTGCATAGTTATTTTAGTCTCTTCTTCCTCTATGGACACTTTGATAGTTGTTGTTGTTGTAATTGTTGTTGTAGTAGTTGTTGTTGTAGCCTCCATTGTACCTGCCTCTATTTGATCCATAGCCACCTCTATTGAATCCTCTTCCTCTTGAGTTCCTCGGGTTCCTGAAACATTCTTCACTAGTATGATTAGATAAGCCACATATATTGCAAGGTTGAGATGATTGGAATCTCCCCCTGCCTTGCTTTCCACCTCTGCCTCTTCCTCTAGCTCTTCCTCTACCTACAAAGTTTGCTTCGAAAGAGCTACCTTCATCTTCATTCTTCCTATTCTTTGACTTGTCCTTGACCTTAGGTTTATCAGAATATAAAGCAGAAGTTTGATTACCTCTTGAGGACTTAGCACCTTTGCTAATCTTTGCTTCATGAGTGAAGAGTTGGCCCATGAGTGCGTTGAGGTCCGGTACATGCATATCCATGTATAAATCCTTGGCTGTTGTGAATGACTCTCACTTGTCATCTGCTTTGATTCCATTTATGATTTGTCTAATGATTTGCTCCTCTTCAATTAACTCTCCAATGCTTCCAAGTTGGTCAGAAATTTCCTTCATCTTTCTGACGTAATCAGTCACATTTTGCTTCGGGCTTTTCTTCATTGTTGTGAACTCCATCCACAATTTAGTTCTTCCTTGCTCGAGTGTTGGAAGAGAAGAAAGAAGCAAGTGCATTCCAGGTCTCTCTTGATGTCTTGCATCCCTTGACATGAGGTAAAAGAAAATCAGAGATTGAGTTTAGAATATAGGACCTTGCAAGTGCATCCTTCGAACACCAATTTGAAAGTCCTTCCACTTCTTCATGTGATGGTTGCCCTTTGTTCCTCATGGTTGGCATTGCTTCATCTCCGGATATGAATCCATATAGATTTCTCCCTTGAAGGTAAGCCTCCATCCTTAGAGACCATGCCGGGTAGTTGTTTCGGTCCAATTTGTCAATTGTCGATGGAAATCCATCTCCCATGTTGCTTGACTATGCTCTGATACCACTGTGAAGAGAGATGGTGGATGCAATCCAAAGATGAGTAGGTGCTGCTACAACCAGCTTCACACCAACCAACTGAGACTTTAGAGTTGATTAGTAGACCCTTTGAGCTTCCTAAATCCACAAAAATATCAGCCAAGTACTTTGGAACATGTATCCCAAAAGTTTAAGTGAAGACAGACAAGTTGCGAGATGACTAGCTCCCAAAAACTTGCTATTTTTGGACATACACCTGCTCGAAAAAATGAACAGTGCTATGAACCTGGTAGAAACTAGATAAATTCCTTTTGGGCATAGCAAATAGACTTAGCAAGCTTCCCAATACAAGTTAAAACACTTCAAATGATGGACTGAGCACTGAGAACAAGATTCACGAATTTCTGGAACATGCCCACCATTCTTGGGGCTCTGCAGAGATAGACCAGTGAGTAGTAAAATGTAGATATCTCCAAAACTATAAATCCAATGAGCATGAAAATTTATACCAGCACGTAGACAGTAAGAGCTATCCAACACACATTAAAACACTGAAAATTGTTGAGTAGAACTTGAGATATGACCCTCTGAAGTTACTGCTCTGAGTGAGTATAGCAAAGAACAAAACAGAGAAGTAGATGATGATAAATGTATAGATTCACATATGATTACAACCACATTGGCAATGAATATTTGCACGATGGGAGTAGAATGATAGAGCTATGGAGTAAGCTCTTCAATCTCTACAAAATGACATGAAATGGTCACGTACAAGGCTTGCCAATCGCCTCTTCCTTCTTGCTCTTTTTATAGCTATTCTTGGAGGGAGTTTTGAATTCGAATTCGAATGACTCCACCTAAAAGTGATCCCCAAAGTTAGGAGATATTCCCTCAGCTCAAAAATTTGTGGTTTTAGGTAGTTAGATCCACGAATTTGCTTTTACATCATGGATGAGGTAAGCCATCTTTTTCCTTTTTCCTTTTTCAATTACAAGAGATAAAAATGAACTCTTTTACAAGAGGCGTTCACATGACTACACATATGACTTACAAATGATCATAATATCAAGCATATCAAGCATGTAGGCTTGGGTAAAATGCACCAACATGACTACCCTATGCATGTTTCTAGTCTAAATGGATGTGAAAATTGCTTTCTTGCATGGAGATCTTACAGATGAGATCTGTATAGAACAACTAGAGGGTTATGTAGTTCCTCGCAAGGAAAGTCTAGTTTATAAGCTCAAGAAGAGCTTGTATGGACTTAAACATTCCGAGAGACAATGTTACCAAAAATTTGATGCTTTTATGAAGTCTCAAGGCTATTCTCGAAGCAATGAGGATCGTTGTCTCTACACAAAGAGATGCTTAGATGGCAGCTTGATATGCTTGATACTTTATGTCGATGATATTTTGATTGCTCGGAAGTCCTCATATTACTTGTCAGTTCTCAAAAAGAAGTTGAGTCAGACATTTGATATGAAGGATTTGGGGACGCCAAACATATTCTTGGCATGCACATTACTCATGATAGGAGTAAAAGATGCATATACTTGTCTCAAATTGAGTACATATCCAAAGTTGTTCATAAATTCAATATGCACGGTGGAAAGGCATTGAGTAAACCTTTACCCATATATGTGAAATATAGAAAGGATGATTGACCCAAATGTGATGAGGAAAAGGAATTCATGACCAAAATTCCATATCACTCTGTTGTTGGTAGTCTCATGTATGCTATGGTAGCTACGAGACTAGACATTGCACTTGTAGTGGGATTTGTAAGTAGATATATGTATAATCCTGACGAGAAACATTGGGAAGCAGTCAAGGTGATTTTAAGATATTTGTGTGGCACTAAGGACAAGTGTCTATGCTTAGGTAGAGGGAAAGCATCCATTATTGGTTACAGAGATTCTGACTATGTGGGTTGTGTAGACAATCATAAATCTACATAACGGTACGTGTTTCATTTTGCCAGAGGTGCTATCTCTTGGATTTCTTGTCTTCAAGACTGTACAGAAGTAGAGTACATTGCAGCAAGTGAGGCATGTAAGGAAGGATTGTGGCTTTCTTGTCTTGCTTGTGATATGGGTTTACCTTAGCATCTACCTCATTTGCTCAGTGATAGTCAGAGTTCCATTTCTTTGGCTAAGAATCTGGTCTATCATGCAAAGATCAAGCACATTGAGGGGAGGTATCACTTCATTATAGATTGCTTAGCCACTAGTGCATTATTCTTGAGAAGGTTCCCACTCGAGATAATGTTGTAGATGCTTTGACTAAAGCTCTACCATAGGATAACTTTCGATACTATTGTCCCTTGATGGGGTTTACTTGATTCATGATCTTACACAATCACTTGTATACTATGTAACATGCCCATCAAGTGGGAGGTATAGTTTGTATACTTACACTTAGGTATTCTTTATCATTCTTTATTTTTCTCCCATAGTTACGTTGGCCATATTGGCCTTTAGTGGGAGATTGTTATCGTTAGTGTCCATGTGAAAGGCCAAATGGCCACGAGACACTTCTTTGTATATGTTCTTTAATAAAACATATAGTGGCTTGGTCAGTCACAAAGATCGCATTTATAAGACCTAAAATGTCTGTCTTCATGCTCCCTATGTAGTGTGTTTTTGTACATATTTTGTAGCCTTTGTGCCAAGTACCGTGTGGGGCCTTAGGATCTGGATTTTCTACTTTGAGGATTTCCTCGTGGAGCTCTCGAGAAGGAGAGTGCACTGTGGTGCATTTCCATCAAAATACTTCATTAAATGTACCTATGAGGCCATTCTAGATTCAAGTTGCATAGGCAAGTCGAGCATTCTCTTGTCATTGGTATCAAACAAACTTGAACACAAATATAATCAGAGGAAAAATAGGATCTATTGGAGGCTTTGGAAGAAGTGTTGCTAATTCAAGTTCAAGCGCATACATGAAACTCAAGAGAAGTCCCCTAGTGAAAATGAAAGGCATCTATCTCATGTCTTTTGGTACTTTGGAGTACAAAGGTAAAAAGTCCTTTATACTGATCACTCTTCTTGTGTCAAAGTACCTTAGATGAGTAAAATGGACTACACCATGTTAAAATATGGCACCCAAATGTAAAAGCTATATAAGAACAACTACCAACCATGGATGGTTAGGATGTCTTGCTTTCTCATGGGCAATGGTTTATGGATATGTGTTAGTGGAATATACATCAAGCTCAAATTGGGGGATAATGTAACTCCTTATGAGGTGCGGATCTTTAGAGAATGGGATGATAGAGATAAAAGGATTATCTTCATCCTATCTCAATATATTAGAAATCCAATGATATGGCATGTTTAGGACATAGATATTGTAGTGAAAGTCTGAGAAGCCCTAGAGAGGTTATGCCTTACTCCAATCAAAGAAAGGAAGATCCAATTGAATAAATGAACTCAAATAACATGAGACAAATCTATAGTACAAATATCAATGATTACATTTCAAAGATCAAGGAAGTGAGCGATGCATTGGGATCCATAGGTAGTCACATAGATTATGATGACCTATTAGCATATCCATTGAATGGATATAGGGATGATTAGAACTCAAATATCTTTCATGAATCTTGTATGTGTCGAAGATAAGCTTCTTGAATTTGAGGCATTTATGGTCTCATTGATCACTGAAGAGATGAAAATAGAAGGCTCAATGGAAAAATGCAATGAATCCAAAGCATTTTATGCATATCAAGAAAGAGGTAGAGGAGGAAATCAAGGCAAAGGGAATGGAAGGCAAGGAGGATGAACAAAATGGATTTGACCAATATCAATGGAGAACATCTTATTCATCAAGAATACGAGGCAAGTATAGAGGAAGATGATGAAGGTACAACCAAGATTGAGACAATGAGAACTCTGATGGATGCTACATACGTGGCAAGTATGACCAGTATGGATGGGTTTGTTATCTGAGGGAGAAAAGAAACGCATCATACAAAGGCAATATATCTATTTTTCTACATCAAAGTGCAACTAAATCATATTATGCATGATACATATGAGTGATTATAACATAGAAGGGTCAAACATATGGTATATGGACAATGGATCCAATAATCACATGAGGTGTAGAAAGGATTTCTTCTCAAATATGGAGGTAGCGTGAAACAAGGTTCATGTGGAGACATGTGATGATATCCCTCATGACATTATACATATAGGTGATGTTATGTTGAATGGTTCTCAAAAGACTAAGTTCTTGGAAGATTTTCTTCATGTGACAAAAAATACAAGACCCTTGTTTTTATGGTTCAAACGGTGGAAATAGGATTCCAAAAAAAAATTCAAGGACAAGGAGTTATTTGTGACAAACCCTAAAGAATGGTATAGATTAGTGGCTAAAGACAAAAAGGAAGGAAGGCTATCCACATTGGATGTGAAGAAAAACTTCAACTACACAAACCACTTCACATATGAAAACAAAAGGAAACAAATATGATATTTGGGACAAGCTATGGACATATCACTACTCAAAGGTTGAAGTACATGAAGAAGAAGAGGTTACTTTAGACAGTACATGGACGGGCGCAAAATGAAAATAAGAGTGTATTCACAAAATGAAGGAGTGTGAGACTCGAAAGTGATTAGACCATAAAGTGGGAGAACTCACATGGTTTAGAGTGAGCTTGCCAAGAACATGGAGTAGGCTTGTCAAGATTCTAACAAAGTACAAATGGGGGCAACGGACCTCCTTATAAAGAATTTAGAGGGGTCTCTCCAAAGTACATCATACATGGGATAATTGCTCTTGAAGGAGAATGAATATAAAAGTAGAAAAAAATGGTAAGATACCCATATACAACAAGATAACATGAAAATAAAGTGTCTCCTAGATAGAAAATGGAGATGAACTCTCATATTCTCAACGCCCCCTCTATAGCTCCATTTTAGAGTATGGAGGTTACTAGGGTATGAGAGGAATGTCTATTGGAACATCAAGCTTACACTATGCTTGAGGTGGATTTGATCTACATCAAAGGCTATCACGTCGAAAGAATATCCGTTGGAGAGCTCTTTTTCTTATGCTCACTTATTGTATTTTTTTAAAAGATTTTATATGGACCTTTTACCATTATAAAAGATTTGAGATTTAAACATGTAAAAGTAGAAAGATATAGCCCAAATCCCACGAATTTGTAGTGTTTGAGTTGCATTCAATCAAGCAATCAATAACTTAAAAGTAGATCATACTAGATCTTCACTTTTCCTAGATTGTAGGAAAGTGAATTGATTCCCTCCAACAACCAAATTTCAAACTCCACTTGTAGAAGTCATAGAACACTCTTAGAGTCAATATAAAGACTTGAAATCACTTGTACAATACATGGAAGCAATATACATACACTTGTGACCATCATTGTCTTACTCCTTCAATTTTTTGCATCATCTTCTTCGCCAATAGCAATATTGTAGAGGGTCCTAGTCTCTATAGAACGCTCCAAATTGCGTGCAAGATGGTGTATTTGAAAGGTATCAGTGTCTCGTTAATGTTTATAAATTTTCATAGCGTTTGATTTAGTAGATTGGGAGAAATCTTAGTTTTTTTGGCTTGGGGTCAATCTCTGCATATTCCTAAAAAATAGGAGGTACCATCGTTGAGTGTTTAATTCATTCCTATAGCATATTTTGCTTATTCCTCATAATTTTGTGCATTATATACACTCAACCCTATGTGTATAACTCCCATAAAATTATTGTTTCTAATTGTAATCATGCTGGGTGCTATGGGCATTTGAAGTTCATTGTCTCTTCCATAGATAGTAAGTTCTTTGAGTTAGTCGAGGAGCGAACCTATCTGTTTTGTATCGACTCCTTCTCCTTGATGCTCCAAAGTACATAGTGCATTTCTTTGCACTTATCACATGCCTATAAGGTCTATTTGAATTCGTCGCTTCGAAACTCACTTTTCTACCTCCTACAAGCTTCTCTAAGTTCTTTTAGTGGTATTAGAGCTAGATCAAGATGGGTGACGGCTTTCCATCAATGATCGAGAAGCTTGATCGACACAACTACGCGGCTTGGCAAAGCTGAATGGAGGCCTATTTGTAAGGTATAAATCTTTATGGAATTGTGGCAGGTGATGAAGCTATGCATATTCCAAGATCCAAAGGAGGACCTATACAAGAGGAGACAGATAAGCTCACACTTTGGTGTGCAAGGGATGCTCAAGCAAGGTCGTACATACTAAACTCTATTCAACCTTGTGCCATTTGCAATAAGACCAACCACACCACTCAGAATTTTTGGTTCAATGGGAAGACCCAGAAAGGAAATGGAAGAGGTGGATATGGTAGCAATGGAGGCAGAGGTAGACACAACTTTAAAAATAACAATACAGGCTATAATAGAAGGGACTTCAAAAATTATTCAGAAGATCAACCACATGAAGACTCATTGCTTCTAAGGAATCTAAGCCACAACGAAGGTAAAGAAGATAATCATTTGTTCTACATAGATTCAGGATGTTTGAATCATGTTGTAGGCAACATTTCTCTTCTATCTGATTTGGAAAGTCCAAAGCATAGACATGAAGTGCAGATAGGGGATTACACAAAGCACAATGTGGAGAAGATTGGTATTTTCAAAGCTTCCAATGGCAGGATAAACATTCTCAGTAAGGTTCTCTATGTACCCACTATCACTAAAAACCTAATAAATGTAGGCCAAATAGTTGAAAAAGGCTTGCAAGTTAGGTTCACCCAACATGGAGCTTTTGTGGAAGATCCATGTCAAGGCTTCAAGAAGATAGCCAGAGGTGAGAAGCATGGTAGGCTCTTTACTTTTGAAGTAGGAGAAACCAGAAACATAGCTCTATTTACTTTTGGGTCTCAAACCCTAAGTGAGCTTGAAGTGTGGCATAAGAGACTTGCTCATGTGAATGAAAGAACCTTGAAAGATATATGCAGGGATCAAAGTGTTCTAGGACTGTCGAACATATCAGCAACACATGAACAACAGGTGTGATGCATGTGAGATGGGCAAGGCAGGAAGAAAACCATTCAACCACAAAGGTTACATCTACAACAACTTGTTGGACTTAGTACATATATATGTATGGGGAACAAGTCAAGAACCTTCATTCGCAAGAACAAGGTATTATGTCTCATTTATTGACGAGCATAGTAGATGGAATGTTCTATACTTTATCAAGAGTAAGAATGAAGTGTTTGACTGCTTCAAAAAGTATCTCGCACATGTGGAGAATAATATAGGTAGATCACTCAAGAACCTCAGATCTGATGGAGGGGGAGAATACTTCTCCAAAGAGTTTGATGAGTTCTTGCAACATAAAGGTATCAAAAGGGAAGTGACTACTAGGTACTCTTCTCAACTAAATAGAATCATCGAGGGAAGAAACAAGACATTGGTTGGATCAGCCAAAACAATGCTTGAAGAGAAGAGGTTGCCACATTATCTATGGGCAGAAGCTATGTCAACTATTGTGTACCTTTTCAATAGACTACCATCCAAATCACTTCAAGGTATGACTCCTTATGAAGCATGGCATGGAAGAAAACCTAGTCTTGGACATTGCAAGGTTTTTGGTTGTCTAGCTTATGTTCATGTACCATCACAAATAAGAGGTAAGCTAGATGAAAAGGAAACAAACCCAATGAGGTGGCCTAATTAGGCATATTTAAATTCCACATAAATGTCGAGTGTGACATGCCCAATTTGGCAAACTAGTTATGTACAACAAGTGTTTTGCAATGCTTGTAAAAAGGGAGCGAATTGTAACCACTTTTATCAGGAGCCCATGCACACAACTTAACTCCTTGATTATCATTAGTGTCCATAGGCATTGGACATTTCTATAAATTATCCATTGTATCAAATGAAAGCGAGGTGTGTTCTCTATCATGATGCACAAAATCATTTGTATCATCTGCAAAGAGTCGCATGATCATCTCCTCTTTATTGAGTGGAAGACAAAGGCCTTGAACAAGACCTTAGTGTGTTTGATGTTTAACAAGGTAGTTGAGACATCGGCTATGATAGCAAAGAGAAGAGGGGCCAAGGGGCATCCTTGTCTCATAAAATGTTTTAATCTAATATCTTCAAAAATCTAGCCATTGATGTTTATCTAAGCAGAAGCATTTCCCATCAATGTTGAGATCATCTTAATGAACTTTTTTCCGCAACTTGAAGTGTTTCAATGATTGAAGAATGAAGTCCCACTTGAGTCTATCATAAGCATTGTCAAAGTCAATCCGAAGGAAAAGGACATCTTGCACGGATTCCTTACCAAAAATCAATCCTTCCCAAACATCATTAATAGCCTCGAGGATGAACCTCCCCTTGATGAACCCTTTTTTATCCTCATTGGTCTAGTTTTATAGGTGATCGGTAATACGATTCGTGACTCCCTAGATCTTGTAACTAGTTTGTAAGAACATACTTGGACACCAATGTTCAATTCTATGAGGATAAACATTAGCTTCCTTTTGTGTTATAAGCTGGATGATGACCTCATTAAGACATTTGGGAAGCGCATCAAAAGATATATCCTCTTGCCACACCGTACATAATGGAGTTGTTGGGAAAGATGGATGGATGCTCCAAGAGACTGAGTAGGTACTGCTAAACCTGATTTGTACCAGCCCTCTTACCTTTAGACTTAATAAGTAGACCTTCTTAGCTTTCCAACAACACCAAAAAATGGATTATGTACTTTGGAAGTGATGTGTGTAATGATAGAACCAAAACAGATAACTTTGAAGTTCACAAACTCAAGAAAACCTTCTATTTTTGTCTTGACACCTGTTGAATGTTTTGCTTATTGTGACCAGTAGAGTAGAAATTGATAAAATTCCTTCTAGGGGTATTTAATTAGCTTAGTAAGCTACCATTTTCAAGTGGAATGATGTAAAAAGATAAACTATGCTAAGAGAACTCAATTTAACAAGTTTAGCTATACCCTCGACTTTTTAGGACTGTAGCAAAAATGACCAGAGTTCACCTCGACGCAGCTTTCTCTGAAATGGCTGAATAGAATTACTTCAAACTTTGACAGCACGTAGATCACTTTGAGCTGAATCCAAACAAGCTTTGAATCACTCGATTTGTTGAAGAATTGACCAATATATGCCCTTGACAAGTTGACAGACTTTTGAGTACACTAACAGAGAACTCAGAGATGAATGATGTAAATGTATCTATTAATGAACACTTGTATACAATCCCATTGCCAAATCTATTAATGAACACTTGTATACAATCCCATTGGCATGAACAACATTGCCAAATGGTGTAGAGAGGTGTAGGCTATATTATAGTCCTCACACACACTCAAACTCAGTAGAATGAGGCTCGGGAATTCTCTCTCTTACCCACGACTTTCCATGTTCACTTTTATATGTAATGAGCAAAGATTTGAATTCAAATTCAAATTTTGGCTCCCTATAGCTTCTAAATGCTTGGATATAGTCCTTCAATCAAATGAACTACTTTTTGCACGACTCACTTTGTTAGGTGATTACAAAAGATTCCAAGTCAATTTGACTTTTACAATGAGGTAAAGTGGTAATTAACCACTAGCATATGTTCCTATGCTTCTTCATATATGTGTAGACTTTAATGCATCCTTTGAGCCAAATGTGTAGGCTTGCAATTTACACCAACAGCTCCCCCTCAAGACAAACATTTTGGCTTAAGTCTTCATCTTCAATCTTCAAGTATATCCTGCAATCCAATCATGCATTTGAACCTGCAAAATTTGGTTCCATCCAAAGCTTTAGTCAGCAAATCTGCACATTGCATGTTGGTTGATACATAGGTAAGTTGAATGTCCTTTCTTATTGACTTCTCTCTCACATAGTGATAATGGACCTCTATGTGTTTGGTCCTAGCATGATAAATAGGATTAGCTGCAAGGTGAAGAGAACTTGTATTATCTCCAAAGATAATTGGTGACTTAGTAAACAAACCCAATTCTGTATACAAAAGCTTAATCCAAATTGCTTCTTGTGTGGCATTAGCCAGTCCTCTATACTCTGCCTCTGTGGAAGACAAAGCAACAGTAGGTTGGTTCTTTGAAGACCATGAAATTGGTTTGTCACCTGCAAAAGAAATATATCTAGAAGTGCTCCTCCTATCATCCTTGCATCCTGCCCAATCTGCATCTGGATAAATTTTTATATCAATATCTGAAGTGTAAGGAAAATACAAACCATGGTTCTGTGTACCCTTGAGATACTTCAAGATTCTCTTGGCAGCCTCTAAGTGAGGTGTCCTTGGCTTGTGCATAAATTTACTTAGTACACTAATTCCATAAGCAATATCAATTCTTGTAAGAGTAGCATAGTTCAAGCTACCCACCATACTTTGATAACCTGTAATGTCTTTGACTTCATCACCTTCATGGGCACTTAGCTTTAGGTTTACCTCCATTGGAGTGCTTGCTACTTTAGCATCCTGCAAGTGAAACTTCTTCAACATATCCTGTACATACTTTTTCTGAGTAATGTATATCCCTGAACTAGTGTAAACTAATTCAAGCCCTAGAAAATACGTCAATAAACCAAGATCATTGATCTTGAACTCCTTCATCATCTGGCTTTTGATATACCTGATTCCATTGACATCATTACCTGTAATGATGATGTCATCAACATAAACACAGAGATATATTACCTCTGAATTACTTCTCTTAATGAATAGAGAAGTGTCAGCCTTGCTCATGACAAAACCTTGGTCTTGGAGGTATGTAGTTAACCTGTAATTCCATGCCCTAGGTGCCTGCTTCAATCCATATAAAGCCTTTTTTAATTTGCAAACATAAGTTATCTTCTTAGGGTCCTCATAGCCAGGAGGTTGTGACATATAACCTTCTTCTAAAATCCATCCATTCAAGAAAGCATTCTTGACATCCAATTGGTACATATTCCAATTTTTTGATGCAGCCACACTTACCAACACTCTGATTGTTGGCATCTTGGCCACAGGAGAAAATGTCTCTTCATAGTCAATCATGAGTTTGTGCAAAACCCTTGGCTACTAATCTGGCTTTGTACCTATCAATTGTTCCATCAGAATTTCTTTTCAACTTATAGATCCATCTGGATCCTATTACCTTCATAGAATCCTTCTTGGGTACTAACTTCCATGTGTCACTCTCCTTGAGTGCTTCAATCTCCTCATTCATAGCTTCTTTCCATTCTGATTTGGTTATTGCTTCTTCATATGAACCTGGTTCTTCATTTGACAAATCTTTGGCAAGATAAATTGAATGTTTAGTAACAAGAGATGTATCATACCCATATCTGATAGGTTTCTTGCTTTCTCTTTGAGATCTTGTGATTGATTGAGTTGAAGATTCAGGTATGTCTTCAAGCTTCTTCATCTTCATTTTGCCCTTGGACTTCCATGCCTTGAATTCTTCAAGGTTGATAGTGTCTTCATCATCTGAACTTGATTCTTCATTCTGAGTAGGTTCCTCCTTTGCAAGTTTTGGAAATTCCTCTTCCAAGTCATAGGGTAGTTTAACCTTCCTGCATTCATTCTCATACCAAGAATCATTTTCATCAAAGATCACATCTCTGCTTACCATAAATCCCTTATTGGTAGGATTATAAAACCTATAACCTTTTTTATTTAAGGCATACCCAATAAAAATGCATTTTTCAACCTTTGGGTCTAGCTTACATCTTATCTGAGAAGGAATGTGCACATATGCTACACATCCAAATATTTTGCAGTGATCTAATGATGGTCTCTTACCATGCCATGCTTCATAGGGTGTCATACCATCAAGTGACTTAGATGGTAAGCTGTTTATGAGGTAAGTGGCAGTAGAAACACTCTATGCCCATAGATAGTTAGGTAACTTCTTCTCATTAAGCATAGATCTAGTTGTCTCAACAATTAACCTATTTCTTCTCTCAGCTACCCCATTCTGTTCAGGAGAATACCTTGTGGTTATCTCTCTTTTGATGCCTCTGTCGTGCAAGAAGTCTTCAAATTCATTGGAGAAGTACTCACCTCCTCCATCTGACCTTAGCCTCTTCAAATTCCTTCCTGTTTGGTTTTCAACTAATGCAAGATATTTCTTAAAACAATTAAATACCTCATCCTTGTGCTTCATGAACTATAATACAGTCCATCTGCTATAATCATCAATGAAAGACACATAGTACCTTGAACCTGAGACTGAGGGGTCTTTGCTAGGTCCCCAAACATCTGTGTGTACAAGCTCTAGGTAGTCTTCATGCATATATCCTTTCTTGGAGAAGGGTAACCTGTGAGACTTACCAAATTGACAAGCACCACACTTGTAAATCATATGTTGCTTGGATACATTAGGTATCCCAAGCACACATTGGTCCTTGCACATTTGTTTCAAGGTTCTTTATCCTATGTGCCCTAACCTTTTGTGCCCAATCTCAAGCCATGAAAGTGTTTGATCCTTATAACTGTATAGTGTAATATTCTTTGTATCTTCCAACTCAAAAGTGAAAAGTCCACCTGATTTTTCTTGAACCCATGTCTTGGGTCCTCCACATATGCTCCATATTGATTGAATCTGACTTGCAAACCTTTCTCCACAATCTGACCAACACTCATCAAATGTTTGGTAATGGTTGGTACATAGAGTACCCTACTCAACAAATTCTCATTACCATATCAAGTCTTAACATTTCCAACTTTAACTACTGAATGCTTTGTATCATCACCTATTTGGACTTGATGTTTACCTTTTGGTTCCTCAAGATCAGAGAGTAGTGCCACATTGCCAGCCACATGATTTGAGCACCCTGAGTCAATATAGAATAGGTGGTCATCATTTGTACCTGACTTTGAAGTCATGTTCATGATCAGAAGAGAGTCATCTTGCTCCTCTGTGTAGTTGTTGTAATCCTTTCTGGTTTTGAATCCTCCTTGGTAGTTGCCATTGTAATTGTTGTTGTAATTGTTATTGTGGCCTTGGTGATGGTTGAACCTTCCTCTTGACTGTGAGTATCCACCTCTTTGGTAGCCTCTTCCTCTATGATTTTTATAATTCCTGAAACACTCATCTGTAGTATGATTTGATAAACCACAAATGTTGCATGGTGATGAGTTATAGGGTCTCCCCCTACCTTGCTTACCTCCTCTGCCCCTTCCTCTTGAAGATCTACCTCTTCCTGCATAGTTGGCTTGGGAGGTACAGCCTTCATCTTCCATCTTCTTGCTCTTGCCTTTATCCTTAGACTTCTTATCAGTGTATAGGGTAGAAGAGTTATTACCTTTGGATGTATCTCCATTTTTGGTGAGCTTTGCTTCATGTGTAAATAGTTGTCCCATGAGAGTTGTAAGATCTGGAGTGTGCATGTCCATGTAGAGATCCATTGCAGTGGTGAAGCTTTCCCATTTGTCATCAGCCTTGATTCCATTTATCACTTGGCTTACAATTTGTTCTTCTTCAATCTCTTCTCCTATGCTTGCTAACTGATCTGCAACATTTTTTATCTTGGTCACAAATTCTGAAATAGCTTGCTTAGGATGCTTCCTTAGTGTGGTGAATTCAATCCACAACTGATTTTTCCTAGCCCTTGTATTGGAGGAAAAATATGATGACAAGGTTTCCCAAGTTTCTTCGGATGTCTTACAATTTCTGATATGTGGCAAAAGAAAGTCAGAGATAGAGTTGAGTAAATATGACCTTGCCAATGCATCCTTAGCACACCATGTGTTGAGCTTTTCTTGTTCTTCCTTGGTTAGCAATCCTCTTGCTTTGAATGAGGGCAATTCCTCATCTCTTGAGATGTATCCATAGAGACTCCTTCCTTGTAGGTAGGTCTTCATCCTTAGATACCAAGCTTGATAGTTGTTCCTGTCCAGTTTATCAATAAATGAAGGAAAACCATCTCCCATTTTACCTCTATTGCTCTGATACCACTGTTGGGAAAGATAGATGGATGCTCCAAGAGACTGAGTAGGTACTGCTAAACCTGCTTTGTACCAGCCCTCTTACCTTTAGACTTGATAAGTAGAGCCTCTTAGCTTTCCAAAAACACCAAAAAATGGCCTATGTACTTTGGAAGTGATGTGTATAATGATAGAACCAAAACAGATAACTTTGAAGTTAGGACTGTAGCAGAAAATGACCAAAGTTCACCTCGACACAGATTTCTCTGAAATGGCTGAATAGAATTACTTCAAACTTTGATAGCATGCAGCGGACTTTGAGCTGAATCCAAAAAGCTTTGAATCACTTGATTTGGTGAAGAATTGACCGAGTTATGCCCTTGACAAGTTGACAGACTTTTGAGTACACTAACAGAGAACTCAGAGATGAATGATGTAAATGTATCTATTAATGAACACTTGTATACAATCCCATTGGCATGAACAACATTGCCAAATGGTGTAGAGAGGTGTAGGCTATAGTATAGTCCTCACACACACTCAAACTCAGTAGAATGAGGCTCGGGAATTATCTCTCTTACCCGCGACTTTCCATGTTCACTTTTATATGTAATGAGCAAAGATTTGAATTCAAATTCAAATTTTGGCTCCCTATGATCAAGCTTCTAAATGCTTGGAGATATTCCTTCAATCAAATGAACTGCTTTTTCCACGACTCACTTTGGTAGGTGATTACAAAAGATTCCAAGTCAATTTGACTTTTACAATGAGGTAAAGTGGTAATTAACCACTAGCATATGTTCCTATGCTTCTTCATATATGTGTAGACTTTAATGCATCCTTTGAGCCAAATGTGTAGGCTTGCAATTTACACCAACAGGAGTAGTCACCATGTGCTTGAAGGTCTTAAACAAATCATTGGTGAGGCCATCCAACCCCGGGCTTTTTCCATTTTGAAGGGAATCAATAACTTCAAGGATATCAACATTTGAAATGGGAGCTTCAAAAAGAGCTCTCAAATTTAGCAGGATTCTATTGATTATGACTCTGGAGATGGGAGCCATGGAATCCTGCTTGTGGGGAGAAAGAGGCATGGAAACCCCAAAAAAACTAGGTACAGTGATTGACAATCATCGTACCATTTTCCTCATCCGTCTTATATTCGTGTGAGAAAGACTCTTCTCAATAATTCTGTTAGGGCTTCTTCTCCGTCTTTCTCTTACTTTTATGAAGGCATCAGGGTTTGTTTTTGAAACGTGTGTTTCCTTCCCCTTCTCAACCTCCAACGGATGATCTTCTAATATGATCTAGGCCACTAAAGCAAGTTTGTTTGCTCTTACATTAACGTTCTTATGTTTTTCTTATTCTTACAAGATTTACATGATCTAAAAGAACATTATTTTGTTCTATGGCTCTGTAATTCACAATGAAAGCAAGCATTTGGAAAGTTTTTGTATATGATCTCCTGCTAAACAATTTTATCTTCTCCGATGCCTATGGAGAATGTAGAGGGAAGATCTTTGTTTAGATATTCTTCGACACAAATCTATGGGTGGTATCTAGCATTGAATGAGTATTTTGCATCCAAATATATATGGACCCGGACGTCTTCTCTACATGCCAGTGGTCAATCCATGGGTAATTTCCCTTGTGAATCCATAAAGGAAAAAGGGAAACTTTGGAAGCTACATCTAGAGTAGATAGTGGAGTGGCTTAGATCAATTTGGGACACAATCACGAAAAGGGTATCCATGAGAATATAAACAATCATTGTCTTAGATCATATTTCATCATAGCCCAACAACACCTCTAAGCATTGTATAATATCAAGAAATACATTTACCTAAGATTCACTATCCCGTTCTTGCTACTATGTATTGTTTGCTACATCATCTACAATTTTGATCACTATTGACTCCCTCAAAGTGTATGAGTGTTAGCAAATAAATTCCACTTGGAATATTGAAATGACATTCTTGAAAATCTATATACAGAATGTTGGTAGCAGTCAGGGCACCCAAGGATCTACAAGACAAGGAAACCAACAAAAGGAGTTAGAGCAGAGAGAAGGAACAAGTAGGCAAGGAAGTCAACGCAGATCCAGCAAGTAGGCCAGTCAATTTTTCCAACCTAGTCTCTTTTCAACAGTGATTTTCATCACTAGATGAACATTGTAAATACCGTTTTTGGTAGATTTGACTCCATTTTGGTCAAGCCAAGGATTGCTTGAGCTTGAGGAGTATTAGAAGTATTTATGTATCAATTTTCATAATTTTTAGAGCTCGTTTGAGCCTCCAAAATAGCCTAGGAATCTAACTTTTAACTAGGCCGGACACTAGGTCTGGACAGGACCAAAGCTAGTCAAAAACCATAAAAAGAGCTAGAGAGCTCATTTTTAGGGTTGGCTTGTTAGTGATTTGAGCTTGTACATGAGACTTTTTTGGAGTAATCTAAAGAACTCCATTGTTTCTGTCTTTGTTTTTTGCTTTTGTGCACGTGTGTGTATGTGAATGCATGTTTGTGTGCTTCTCACTCACACACTTGTGCCATCACTTGTTCGTGGTCTTCATACCATACTCATGTCTTTTCGGATTGACATTAAAGGCGGTGCTGCTCACCACTGAGCTACACCAAATTTTGGCGCCGTTGTCGGGGATCGAGCTTTGAGGATGAGCATGTGATGGTAAGACATAGAGTTGAGACGTTGGAGTCATAGGTATTTTCTTCACTTTGATCTATTTACCTTTGTTTTCTTCACCATCATCATCATCATCATCATCATCTCTCGCCTTCATCTCCACCTTCGCAAAATTTTCAATTTTTTGGGCATATCACCCTCCCCATACCATTCCGCTCATTTCACTTGTGAGAGAAAAGTGAGAGAGCATTTGTGTGCTTGTGCTTTTGTGTGCTTTCTGAGATTTTATGCAAGAACCAGCATCCCTAGCAGCTGTACCACCTCCAACAAGTAAAATTTTTGACTGTGCAAGTCCCGAGCCATTGACTTCTATCAATTGCGACCGAGAAAAAACTCGACCATTTTGCTAAACTAAGTGCATAAACATGATGCTTAGGCCTAGGGCATCCTAAAAGTCTGATCAAAATTTTAAAATTCCTTTGTTCTCTATCCGTGATTGACACATCAATCGGGACTGACAAGTGACGAGGGACACCTCCCAACAGACCTATCAATCATGACCGCCACTTCGATCATGATCGACAAAGTCCACGATCGATTGACCACGATCGACAGAGCCTTTGTGTGCCACATGTCACCTGTCGATCGTGATGGAGTCAGTCAATGATTGTTTGACCACAATTGATGGAATTTTTAGGCCACATGTCAATCGTGACAGCCACGACAGACCTGTAAATCACGAGTGACACATCAATCGCGATTGACAGACCACTCGATCGTGATTGACGGGCAATTTTCGCATTTTTTATGGCAAATAAAAATTAGTCTATTTTTGGACCAAAAATTTGGAAAATTAAGGGTTATTAGAGCATAACAAAGCCTTAGAATACTCTACGAGCTATCTTTAAGTGCCTATTTCACGTGTTTCAATTCTCGAGTGCCTAACTAGCCATAACTTCTTCATATGAACTCTGTTTGCTACAGATTTCAAGCAACCTTAGCAAGGTGATCACAAAGCTTGGGCGAGCGCGTCCTTGGCTCAACTAGCACTCAAAAGGCAAAGAACTTGAGGTTTGAAATTCCCTTAACTCCCTCAGTCGATTCCTAGCTTAGCCTAAGAATGCATAGTGTTGGAAGTAAGTTAGGGTGACGATAGGCACAAGACAAGTTAAAGACTATCTAAGTAATCAAGTTCAAGTCAAGAGATAACTTGTACATGTGATGATAACTTTAAAGGAAAAGAACTAATTTTATTGCGATCAACTCCAAGTGCAAAAATTCATTCAAGTATTCCTGACGATGCAAAATCAGGCAAGATCATAAACACGATAACAAAATAAAAAGAATCCAGTGGTTGATAAGAAAGAATCAGCAACGAGGTTTCCCTAGTAGCGAATATTGCACCATAGAGCGACGATACACTAACCACATTACACAAGATTGTCCCTATAACAAACAAATTGTTAGAGAAAATTATCCTCAGCCATATCCACAATAGGAAAGATACCAGATTTAGTACCCATGACAATAGTATGGTAGGCCCCAACAACCCTATCAACCACCCTATCAAGGGCAGTAGAGACCTCAACGAGTTTTAGCGCAGCAACCCCTTGCTTCGGCCAATGTGATTCCAGTGAAGTACGCAACTGTGGAAGAGAATTTGAATAGAGCCATAGTTCTAGTAACACCATTGCTCTCAGAAAGTGACCCAAGCGATCATAGTTTTGACTCCACTCATATTGATAGCCAATAGGCTTACTACATGCAGTCACTAGAGCATAATGAGTCCTATTATTATGAAGACCCTAGTGAACCTAGTTGGGAGCCAGAGTATGCGAATGTCATGTACGCAAACCCCAACTCTAGACCTCAACCTAGGTAGGTAAGACCCCCATTTCCTAGAGGAGCATGCTACCGATGTCAGGGAGATCACCTTATTCGTGATTGCCCTATGCCTGCACCTACGCAAACCCAATCTGTGACAATTCAAGGTTTTTGTCCCGATTGTGGGAAAGAGCACCTCTTGCGAGTTTGTCCCAAAAACCCCACTAATATGCTAAAAATCACTCCTATCAATGTTATTGGGCTAGTGGTAGACTCTACACGAAGTGTGACTTCCACTACCCTTGTGCAAGTGGTCACTAGAGCTCAATCTTTGCAACAAAACCAGGGTTTAGGACAGGAAAAGAGTTCCAAAGTTAGTGAGACTGAGAGCATAACCAAGAAGAGTACCCGAGCCTAGAAGGATAGCCGGGAAAGGATGAAAAGGCAATGGTCTAAGAAGATGAGCAAATTAGAAGAAAGCATAAGAGAAACAAAAGCCAAAATTCTTGAACTCATCTCTCAAACACACTCTCACATACCAACACCTACTCCATCACCTTCCAACCCACATCATACAATTCCACCACCCCATAGAGTAGGATCAGTATTAGCTGACCCCACTCCTAAGGACATAGACATGATGCTTAAAGCATATCACACCAGAATCCAAGAAGGGCCAAATGTCATAGATCATGACAAATGTTACCCTAGAGCTGATCTAGAGATAGAAAGAACCAAGCTTTGTGCTAAAATGGTTGCATTTCCTCAGAACATGTTTGAAGCCAGTCGCCTCTTCAACTACTCTTGCTCAGCCAAGACACAGTTGCACTTTGACGGGTTGTTAGAAAGATTGGAGAAGCTCATTGCAAAATCTGAAAAGGACCCTGCCTCTCAAAGTAAGGACAAGGCAAGTGAAAGGATAAGCCTTCCTGCCCAAGGGGCTTATGTGCCTAACTCCACAGAACTAGACACATCTTCTTCTATGAATCGGTACTCACCAAAATTTCTACGAGAGATTCAAGAAGAGAAATGGGCTAAAGAAAGTGAAGTTCCTCCTCCCATTGAACTTGTGGATGACACGCATGATCAATTCCCACAAGACATTCCTTCCATTTATGAGAAGCAAGAGAGTGCCCAATCTCATGAGAGATTAGACTTCGAGTCTAATTCCTTACAGGAGCTACCCCATTTCACATGCCCATGGGAAGCTAAGTCTACTTGTATGAGAGCACCCATGGTCATGGTAAGAAATGAAGACTCAGTCATATGTAGGAACACAGAGGTAGTGAAAAATACTAAAGTGTAGTGCAATCTCACTTTGGAAGAGCTACTCAAGGTTAGGCTAGAACTGTGGAGACATGTAGCCAATCAAGTGCATGAAATAGCAAAAACTTCTTCTCACGTAGGATCACATAGAACAGTGCCAGAAATAGCCTTGGACAAGATAGGAGACATGAGTGAAGGAGAAGAAGGAAACACCTATCTTCCCATTACCCATCAAGGATAAACAACCAATGCACAGAATGAAATTGTAGATCACATTGAGAGACCCTTAGGACTACTAGAAGGAATAACTCTCACTACATGTGGTGTTGAGTTCAAGCATACTTTTGATATATATGACTTTAGCAAGAATCAGGCCTATGAGATGATTTTGGGAAGACCATTTATGCGGAAATTGCAAATGGTACAAGATAGGGAAACCAATTCGTTGTATTTGCAACATTTAGGTGTTAAAACCAAAGTCAATCTGAAGGATTACTCTCATAGAGATGTACCCCCTATTCAATGGAATCCTATCCATAGAGCTAAAGATGATACAGAATCAGTGCATTCCATAGGATCAGGTTCCTCATGTTTCTTGATGAAGAGTTTGAGCCTCATGGTTGGGCGGAAATTCTAGCAACAATGGATGTATCTGTCAATGAAGAACAATGGACACCCCACTATGACGAGGATGGCTATGACATTTCAATCTTCACCATAGAGCCAATAATGTGTGATTCGATTATAGAGGAATGTGAACCTAGCACTGATGCATTCGAGGATGCAAGTGACTCCGATCTAGAGTCAATCATTATGGACCCACCTTTTGCATCAAATGAGGAATATTTCTATGAAGTAGAAGCTCATCCTCATAGACATGAAGACCTTACAAAAGAGGTGAGATTAGCCACCCAAGTAACCCCTAAGAATGAAGGCAAGAAGAGGAAGAAGAAAGAAGTCATACTAAAAGAGGAAGAGTCCTTGTTTGAGGTCCCAGAAAACTTCAAAAAGTATGAGATAGACAATAGGAGAGTCATGATAAGAATGCCTAAATGTGAGGCACAAGCAAGAGAGGCCTGTGATAACAAAGAAACCACCAAGAAAATTGGGGTAGCCATGGAAGAAGGAGAAGAAAAGTGCACCTACATTGGACATGACCTAACGGAAGAAGAAGAGCAAGAGTTGATAGCTTTGCTAAGAGAATACAAAGATGTATTTGCTTGAAGCTACAAGGACTTGAAAGGTGTAGATCCTAAGAAATTCTCACACACGATTCCCATGATCTCAGATGCCAAACCCTCTAAGAAAAATCCATACACATATAACGATAAATATGCTGCTAAGATCAAGGAGGAGATAGATAGACTGGTGGAAGCTAGATTCATCTATGAAATTGAGCACACTCAATGGGTATCCCCCATTGTAGTGGTGCCCAACAAGAATGGAAAGTTACGTGTATGTATTAACTTGAATAAAGTTAATGCAACCACCATTCGAGATAATTGCCCGTTTCCTATCACGGAGCATCTCCTAGAAAGAGTAGTAGGCAAGTGTACAACTTCCTTGATGGATTTTCTGGCTACAATCAGGTAGCCATTGCTCCAGAAGATCAGCATGAGACGGCTTTTACCACAGAGTGGGGCATATTTGCTTTTCGGGTAATGCCATTTGGTCTAACCAATGCGCTAGCTACCTTTCAAAGGCTGATGTGCCATGTGTTTAAAGAATTATTGAGGAAAAATTTGGAAGTCTATGTTGATGATCTCTGTGCTCATTCCAACATTAGACAAACCCATATCCCTGAGCTGAGAGCTATCTTTGACAAATGTAGAGAATATCAAGTCTGCTTGAAGCCAGAAAAGTGTATTTTTATGGTTAGGCAAGGCAAGATTCTAGGACACAGTGTCAAAGAATGACATATCTACGAATTGAAGTGTTTCAACGGGGATGCACCACAGTGCGCTCTCCTTCTCGAGAGCTCCGCGACGATATGCTCGGAGTAGAAAACCGAGCTCTTGGGCCTGCACACAGTACTCCGCACAGAGGCTATAGAATACACAGAAAACACAATACAGAGGAAGCACGAAGACAAAATTCTTAGGTCTTCCAAATGCGGTCAAACTTACAGTCCGTGACTGACCAGGCCACTAGTGTAGTCGGCAATGCTTTGGTTGATATGATATGCTCAACATGGCCACGGTCAAGCTGCTCTTGAATGCTTTGAGGTCATGAAATATAAAAGACTAAATCCAGATCCTTTTACCATGGCAAGTGTTCTCAATGCCTGTAGTCATTCTGGTTTGATTGAGGAAGGCCAAATCTATTTCTTATATCTGAACACAAAATATGGTGCACTACCAAATGTTGAACACTACACATGTATGGTGGATCTTTTTGGACGTGCTGGGCTCCTGAAGAAAGTGCTGGCAGGCCGTTTTTTGCAGTTCTGTCAGGAAGGTCATTTTTGTCAGGAGACTCCCCCCCCTCCTTTCCGTTTTTTTGCCAGAAAAGGGGATAGAGGGCAGGCGTTTTGAGTCTCTCTCTCTCTCTCTCTCTCTCTCTCTCTCTCTCTCTTTGGTGTGGGGGCAGAGCTCGTGGATCCTGTCCTGGATATTGTGCACAGAGATGGAGAAGGGTGTGCTGGCCTTCAAGGGTGGCAAGCATGCCACTCCTTGAAGGAAGGAACAGGTATCGGACACTGTAGTGGAGCCATACAATGCGACTCTCTCTGTACATCGCCTTGTTGGAAGTGTAGATGAATGTATGGTTCTGGACAATGAGATCCTATATGATATCTGCTTTTGAACTAAAGCTGACGACACCTACTTGTGAGTACTTCAACTTTCTCCTAGTGCTTTCAGGTAGTTAGTTGTTGCCACAAGTCCAGGTATTCAGCAGCCCACATTAACATGAGGCACATCCATCATTGGACCCAGTCTGGGCCTGAACGTGCTTGTTTTCAGATCTCTACATCTTTGCCTATAGGTAAGGGAACACATCGGCAGATGTCATCAAAGGCATGTGTGTGTGTACACCCATGATTGCGTCACATGTACATATCTCAATACATATGTATTCAATCAGGACCTATGTATGGATGTGTACATGCACATTGCGTGAATGTATGTTCTATCTCAACTTGTATGAATTCCACGAGGAATATGTGTATGCGTTTTATCTCAGATGAACATAATACAGATGTGCATCAGATATCCGTAATCAATTCAATTCATCAGATGTGCATGTGTATGTGTAGGTGCACACTTGGTACACACGCAATCAGAAAATAGGGTGAAACATTTACACTCTATTTTTCACGCATAGTTCAGTAACAGTGAACTTGAAAAGTTAGGTGCTGGGCAATATTTTCTATTTTGTGCCATCTTTGGACATATGATATGCCGAATTCTTATGACTGTGTCGTTCATGTATAATCTAGTTGGGGACTTGAATCATTTAATCTCTGGGACTATGAGTGGAGTGACGTGTTGCTTGAGATCTCATCGTAACTACTCAAACAAAAAAAAAAGAAAAATTTACTAGGATTACACTTTTGTAGAATGCACTTTAGGAGTAATTACTAGAGTGTGGATTGGCACTTTGACCTCGGTCGCTGTAGCATTGATGGGAGAATCAGGTCCAAATCTACAGTCAACGTAGAATTGTGTAAAGGGGGTAATTGAATTCCTAAAAAGACTAAGTGATACCGATTTTCTTATTTACTTATTCTGGCACAATGGTGTATTTCTCTACCATGCTCTAGAATGAGATTAAAAATCTGCTCCTAGATGGAATGAGGTGAGTATGAAAATTGGGAATACCTAGTATTTAGGTGGTACTCTCCCCTAGGACAAGAATACGCATAGTGGCATTTGACTGTGCGTATTGCTATGGGTGTGTCCAGATGTGTGTATAGATGGGTGTGTATGGAAGAAGAAGTAAGAAGGAAAGGAAAGTGAATGGGGACGGGGGGGGGGGTATAATGGAACAAATAGGTGTAGGAGGAAGTGCATGAGCAAAGGAAAAGCTTGTGGGATCAAAAAAGGAGAAAGTGGATGTTGGCGGGAGTAAGCGAAGTGGTTCGAGATAGTGGGACGAGAGTACGGAGTCATCGATTAGAAGTAAATTTGTAGAGCCAAGGCAGTACAAGCAATTGATTTCCAAGGGTTTTGGCAAAAAATTGGAATACAAATAAGCATCTCTCCTTTGGGAAGAGGCATAAACATTTTTGGTGCGTTTGCCGGGAAGCATATGAACTAGTACATATACAAAGGGAGGATTCCTCGAGGGATAATTATGGGCTCCAAGTGATCCAATTGGACCGATTCTGAGGATTTTGAACAACATAAAGTCTCGGATAATCACTTTTTCCTTGGACTAAGAGTGCTATCATTTTGGTGCGTCTGCCGGGAATCCCAAGGTGGATAAATTTGAGGATAGTTGTGAGACAAAGTGACATAGTGTAAGAAAATTAGGCAAAATATCACTGTGCGTAGGTAATTATGGGCTCCAAGTGATCCAATTGGACCGATTCTGAGGATTTTGAACAACATAAAGTCTCGGATAATCACTTTTTCCTTGGACTAAACGGCATAACATTTTGGGAAAAGCTTGGCACGTCTCTATAAGAGAGTGCCATAGGTTCGCCTAGCGCCACATGTTGGCCGAGCTTGCGGACTTGAGATCTAGTACATGAGCGAGGGGAGCTCATCCTCAGGAGCAACACAAACGCAAAGAGAGGAACGCGCTCAGAGAAGAGCCCTTGAAAGAGAAAGGAAGAGGTGGGAGTCGCAAGGTGCATCTACCTCGACTAGCTTGAAGAAATCTGCCAAAAACGTGTACTCCCGTAGGAGAGTCGCGAATCAAGTGCAAAAGTTTGAAGGAGGGATCCTGAGGCCACGCGCACTAAATTTTTGGGATCGAAGTGATATTGATATCACATCTCTGTTCGAAATGGCTCAGCGGATTTCGGTTCACTTGGGGGACTTCACCAAGTTTTCAGGTACTTGGGACGAAGATCCGGATAGTTTTATCCAGCTGTTTGAGGTTACTTGTGAGACCAATGACATAGTTGACCAGGATCAAAGGTTGAGGATTTTTCCAGCTATTCTCTGTGATGAGGCAGCTAATTGGTATGGGAATCTGACACTACAAGAGCGTGGAACTTATCAGATGCTCAAGGAAGCCTTCTTGGCAAAGTTTCGACGACAAGGCTTCCAAGATAGATTGGCCCAACAGATGGATTACTTGCGACAAGGAGTCAATGAGAGCATCGATAACTACATTCAGAGAATGGAAACGTTGGTAAGAAAGATGGGCGCGAATGCCCCGAATGATGAGACATTGAAAAGAAGATTCATTTCGGGATTGAGAGATCCTACGGCACAGCAGCATATCAGTCTGACAAGACCGGCAACTTTAATGGATGCTAAGGAACAAGCGAGGCTTTGGGAGGAAGTCCAATTATGCCAACAAAGGAAGATGGAGCTCTTATACGAGCCTATGGGAGGCCCAGGAAATATACCGATGAAAGATCTTGGCCAAGGAAGTTCCGCGTTGACGACCCCAGCTTTTGTAGCTGCCACTAGCACGCCAGGCGAGACAAAGCCTGCGCTAACTGAAGAACGAATATTGGAGTTGGTCACACAAGCTATAAAAGCTGCCACAATGACTCAGGAAACATACACAGTAAAGCCAGAGGTCACAACAAACCCAAATCAAGTGTTTCGATCAAACACATGGTGTGGAAAGTGCCATGGTTACGGCCATTTAGCTTCAGAATGCCCTACCGTCTCAAGAGTATTCACAGATAGATCGCCACCTAGAATGCGTTGCACTTTTTGTGGAAGAACAAATCACACGGAAGACCGATGTTACAACAAGAGAGCCTATGAAGAGAGGACCATGAAATCGGGAGATACAAGAGAGAGACCTTATACGGGATTGCCCGCTCAAAGTGTTCCACCTACATATCATTGTGAAAACAGACCGACTTATGGATATGGTGCTCAGGGTCAAGGAGGAGACTATCCAAGAGGAGCCGCACGTGATCAAAGAAGAGATGGTCCAATTCAGTGCTGGAGATGCCATGGCTTTGGCCATACTCAATCTAGATGTCCAAACGAAAAGAAACCAATTGATTATACCCCACTATGTAGGTACTGTAGTGGAGAGGGCCACTTTGATGAAGATTGTCCAAAACGAAGAGCTTCCACTGGCAAGGAAAAAGGACCAGTAGGGTCCTCGAATTATGTTGATACTCAGATGCATTCCACATCGAGAGCTCAAGAGCACGTTCCTACAATCGGAGTAGTGTTCAAGACACCAAACCCTCAAGAAGGCTCTAGCTCGTCAATGCACTTTGTGGATGCTTACGAGGCCAAGAAACCGCATAAAGAGCCAACTGTGGCGGTAGTCACAAGAACTCAAGAGTATTTGAAGAAAAGTCCAGAAGGTGAAAACGAAAAAGAAAGCCAAGAGAAGATAGCTGAACACGAAGAGGTAGAAAACCAAGTTGGAGGATTTGTTGAGGAGCAAGAGCTTGAGGATGGGGAAGAGATTGAGATCCTTCCACCAGTGACCAAGGAGTTTGTGCCAGGCATAGCACCATTCCCCGAAAGATTAAGGGCTCCAAAGTGTAGAAAGGAAAGACAGAGTTTGGAGGAAGTGGACATCGTAAAGTTGCTCGTTGACACGGAAGTCACACTGGACATTGGCACATTGTTGAAATGTTCACCTGCATATAGGAAACAATTCTACAACGAATATATTAAGAAACCGAGAAAAGCTCGAGATAAAAAGAGACAAGATAAAGATGTCCAAGGGATCATTCAAAGTATTACGACGCAAATTGATTCGAATGCTCCAGCTGTGACGGTCAAAATCAAAGGGTATGCAGTCCCAGGTGCTCAGTTAGATAGTGGAGCCGCAGTCAACCTTATGACCGAGTTCATGATGAAAGCTTTGGGCCTCAACCACATGGAAGAAACTCCGATGTCCTTGAGAATGGCAGATCAAACACAAGTGAAGCCTGCGGGCCTTTTGAAGAATGTAAGTACAGTTGTGGGCGGTCTAGAGTTTAAGGTTGATTATCTGATAGTAAGACCAAGGACCTTAGAGGCTACCTTCTCGATCCTGCTTGGACGGCCATGGCTGGTGCAAGGCGAATGTGTGCATGACTGGCGCATAGGTTTTATTTCAATAGGGCCAAAATCTGATCGGATTCAAATACAAGTATCCCCACCCTCGAGCAACAAGAAGAAGACAATAATAGTCGATGAGATGGAAAAGAAAGAAAAGGAAAAAGCAAGGCAAGAGATTGCACGAGCTAGGTTTTCTTTGAACACAGACACCTACAAGAATCTGCTTCAAGACGGGTTCAACTTGCATCTCTTTAAGAATCAAGACACGAAGATGGGAGAATATCAAAATCCATTGCTCTATAACGACAATTCCGATCACGAATTGTTGAGATGGTTGACACATACAAGAGAATTTGAGTGTTACATGTTGAGTATAGACGCAAGTAAAAACAAAGCTACTCAATCCCTGGAGAAGGGAACTTCAAAAGAAGAGCTGGAGCTGGAGTTAGCTCAACCGATGGAAGTGCAACAGTTGAGAGAAAGAGTTAGAATGCTAGAAGCAAAGATTCTAAAGAGAAGTCGAGAATCGGAAAAAGAAGCGAAGAGTAAGACTAAAGCGTCGGAAGCCATTGCAAAAGCTGAATTAAAGAAATTAGGTTCAATCGAAACAGAACAAAACAATGATTTACTGGCCAACCATGCACGCGTGATCGGAGAGCACATTCCAATCACAGAGTCATCAAGGAATAAGGAATATTCGCGAGAAGCTCAGGTGGAAAAATGGGAGGTGTTTCCAAAAAAGTTCTTGAGCGTGGGGTCAGAGCTACCAGATGGGGTAGGAGATTGTATTAAAATGACACTCAAAAATTTCAGCAAGGCCTTTGCATGGTCATACAGTGATCTGAGAGGAATTGATCCCCGAATCTGCCAACATTATATACACTTGGAAGAAGGTACCCGACCAATATGTCAACGACTTAGGCGGACAAATCCAGTCTATTCGGAATTGATCAAGCTGGAATTGACTAAGTTATTGGAGGCAGGATTTATATATCCCGTCGCATCCAGTGAGTGGGTATCACCAATTGTAGTTGTTCCGAAGAAAAATAAGAAAATCCGTATTTGCATAGATTATCGAAAGTTGAACGAGCGCACAAAAAAGGATCACTTCCCTTTGCCATTCACTGATCAAATCTTGGACAGAGTAGCTGGTCATAAATTGTACTCATTTTTGGATGGTTTTAGTGGGTACAACCAGATCCAAATCCATGAAGAGGATCAATCAAAAACTACTTTCACCACGGAATGGGGCACATACGCATATCGTGTGATGCCATTTGGATTATGCAATGCACCGGCCACATTCCAAAGGGCAATGATAGCTGCATATCAAGACTATTTGCAGGATTGGATGGAGATATTTCTCGATGACTTTGCGATCAGAGGCGACGATGAAAACATGATGGAGAGGATCGAAGCGATTTTAAGAAGAAGCATTGAAAAAGGCATCGCATTAAATCCTGAAAAGTGTACATTTGGAGTACGAAGAGGATTGCTTTTGGGACATGTAATTTCCGAAAAAGGGATTGCGGTTGACGAGGATAAAGTGGAAAAGATCGGACAACTTCCACCTCCTCAAAACTTGCGGCAACTCAGAGGATTCTTGGGGCATGCTAATTATTATCGACGTTTTATATTAAATTTTGCATCCATAGCGGCACCACTGACGAATCTTCTGAGGAAAGACCAACAATACCAATGGACTGGAGAGTGTCAAGTTGCATTTGACTCGATCAAAGAGAGATTGATAAATGCACCAATCTTGGTAGCACCCGATTGGACGAAAGAATTCCATGTGCATACCGACGCTTCTCATACTGCGGTTGGAGCAGTGCTATGCCAATCCGATGAAAAGAAGTTGGACCACCCTATTTATTACGCAAGTCGCAACCTGAATAGCACTGAGAGGAACTACACGACTACAGAGAAGGAATGCCTCTCGATGATCTTTGCGGTGAACAAGTATCGGCATTACTTGATGGGAAAACACTTCACGTTTTATGTGGATCATGAAGCCCTAAAGTACATCATTAATAAACCCGAGCTATCAGGGCGATTGATGAGGTGGATGCTACTCCTCCAAGAATTTCAGTTCACAGTGGTAACCAAACCAGGCAAAGCACATATATTGGCTGACCATTTATCTCGAATTGTTAATGAGGAGCCAATCTCTGGTGTGCCCGATGATGCTCCTGATGGGCATCTATTCTAGGTTGATGCTAAGGTACCTTGGTATGCCGACTTGGTGAACTTCTTATGCACCACTAAATATCCGCCAAGAGCAAGCAAGAGAGAGAGAAGCAAAAACTGTTAGCATTGGCAAAGCACCATAGCATCATTGGGGGGCAACTCTATCGATATTTTGTTCATGAGAGCATTTATCGGAGGTGTATCGAGGAAGAAGAAGCAACCCTAGTGTTGAGAGCATTACATGATGAACCCTGCGGTGGGCATTTTGCTGGTGAATTGACGGCAAGAAAGATTTTATTGGCTGGGTATTGGTGACCAACGTTGTTCAAAGACTCGCACACATACTGTAAGAAATGCGACAAATGCCAACGAATGGGTAAACCCACATTAGCACATGTTGCTCCTCTCACGCCGGTGCTCGCTCTTTAGCCCTTTGAGAAGTGGGGAATTGATTTTGTGGGGCCTATTGATCCCCCCTCACGTCGAAGATCCAATAGGTATATCTTGGTCTGTACTGACTATGTTACCAAGTGGGTAGAAGCCAAAGCTCTGAAGACTGACCGAGCTGTTGATGTAGCTAAATTTTTGTACGAACAAATTATCACTCGATTCAGATGCCCGTTGGAAATAGTGAGTGATAGAGGAACACATTTTGTCAACGAATTGATCGAAGAATTAATGGAATTATATAAGATCAAACATAGAAAAAGCACTCCATATTACCCGAGGGCAAATGGACAAGTGGAGGTCACCAACAAAGTTCTTGAACAGATTCTGACAAAGACAGTAGCTGTGCATAGGAGAGACTGGGATGAGAGACTTTTGGAAGCTTTGTGGGCGTATAGAACATCCTACCGAGTGACGACTAAGAGCACTCCGTTCTCTCTAGTATATGGCGAGGAAGCCATCCTTCCCATCGAAAAAGAAGTTCCGACCTTAAGAGTGGCCATCGAGGCTAGGTTGGGCGAGGAAGAATCATTGAAGGAAAGGTACATACAACTAGTCAAGCTGGAAGAAAAGAGACTCATCGCACAGCAAAGTTTGGAAGCTATTCAGAAGAGACGTAAAGAGAGGCATGATAAGAATCTCAAGACCTATGCGATTCAAGAGGGGGATTTGGTACTAGTCTATGATAGTAAATATTATAAATTCTCGGGGAAGTTACAGACAAGATGGGCAGGACCGTTTAAGGTGGTGGAACTCAATTTCAATGGTTCCATGCAAATTCAAGATTTAGGAGAAGAATATGTTCCCGTGAAGGTTAATGCGCTTCGAGTTAAACCATATTTCAAGTGATATTAAGACGAGAGAATCCAGACGAGATCCAACGGAAGGACGTAGTAGACTCCTTGTACATACATGTATAGTTATATATATATATTATATGCGCATATGTTAGTTATGATTTTTGTGTGTCATAAATATTCTTCCTTGCTAGCTCAAGGAATTTTGGACTTCTAATATTTTTTTGTGTTATGCAGAGACTGTTAGGAGCTAAGTAACAAAATGGCAGACCAAATAACGCAACTCTATTTGTATGAGCTAAGGATATATTTCTCGGACCAAACATTCGCCCGCATGGATATAGATGTCGACGACTTTGAGACGGAATACGATGTTGAGGAAGCGCATTGGCTGGTATGCTTTATAAACCAGGGTTTGGGCGTTGCATTTTACATTGAATGTTTTGAGGAATACCTGGCTCGACATGTAGGATGGGCGGGAGATCGATATTACTATTTCGATCCTTCGAGGGAAATGCCTAACGAAGAAAATGATATCACTTGGGCTTGGGCAGATGTGCTAACGATAGGAAATGATGACGGAGCTCCTGAAGTTGAGCCTGACTTGCCCTAGGAAAGTTGTCGGAATGCGAGTACGATGTGAGGCTACATGAGACATCCCAGGGACCCACATTCTGGATCATCTAAGGATAGGTACAGGAGGGACTAAGGCATAGCTGGTTGTAGTTACCAAGTGAAAAGTCAAATCAATGAATACATATGTAGTGTCTGTAATTGAGAGAATGGAGTGAAGAGGTGGTTGCTCTGTCAAAGGCTAGTGTGTATATGTTTTGCATGCATGTGTGGGAAAAGTGGGAAAGTCCCTTTCTTCCTCTCCCTAATTCTCAGGACATGGGTGAATTAAGTAACTATGAAAAAGAAAACGAAGAAAAAAAAATAAAATAAAAAATGTGTGTGTTGTTTGTACCGATGCGCTATGGTGGGCTAGTAGGTGGGTGGATTTATCCTAGCCGGGTGGTTTGGACCACGAGCTGTAGCTAGTTTTGCCATAGGCTCGGGATATATATGTTTGTGTCTTAGCTACGCGCCATAACGGGTTGGTAGGTAGGTGGAGCCATCGTGGCTGGGTAGTCACGACCACGAGACGTATCCAGCTTCGTTATGGGCTAGCTGATATCTGTTACTTGTATCTCGTTATGTGTTTGTGTGTTGTGCACTGCATTGCATTGGTAGATGGGTGGAATCAACCTGATCAGGTGGTCAGGTCCACGAATCGCATCCAGTGTCAATGTAGGCCAACATGTGAATATAAATAAAATTTTCATACGAAATTATTCCCCATTCCTGAGGGGGAGAGAGAGAGAGGAGAGGGCGAAGATTGCCTGGAAGGGAACGTTATTTGCTTGTGTGATTGGTATGTGTTGGCTTGCGACAGATCAGCTCACTTTGAATCAACATTCTTGAAGGCATGGATATTCTATATGTACTTATGGATGAGGCTTTAGCGAGGTAATGCAACGGTCTTGCTTTATAACTTGTATGCTTTATCCGAGGATTTTCCAGTGTGTGTGATACTCTAGGGTTCTGATGTATGTCTTCACTTGCACTCGAGTTTCGATGGCTTTTGAAGGACGACGATGGGGATTCTTTGGAAGTTTCTAGTCATGGAGTGATTGTACATAGCGAATAGTAGATGCAATAATGGGGTATGCATTTTGGGTATTTTGCATGTCCTGTTGGATTCATTTCAGTCGTTGTTGTTTATTTTGGTATTTCCATTTCTATTTTTCCGCAATGACAGTCGAATGTGTCAACCATGGAAAGATATGCATGTATTATTTTGGTTGAGACTATGTTCATATTGGAATGCATGAGCAATTTGATGTGTGTGGAATTGGAGTTGCATGTATATGCATGTTCTTGGATCATTGGGAGTGACTGATTTATATGTATTCATGAGTGATAATTTTTGGCACTAATAGCTTCAATGAGTGCAGGTCCACTTGGAATAATGGCTCGATAAAAAGGTATGCAAACAAGTTGCAAACTGATATGGTTATGGCTGTTTGGATTGTATTGTAGCAGGAATGGCTCGTCGAGGACGACTTCGCAAATAAGAAAAGGGGACTATGTTAGCTCATGAACTGGTCGATTTTGATGCAGTAACATGCAAATTTTGGAAAGTATTTGTTTGAACATAGGTGTTTTGCAATAAGAATAGATGGCCGGTGTTTTGCTTCAGTGGCTGTATTGAAAGCTTGTGCAAGACTTAAATGCATTGACGGTGGGCAGGAGCTGTATGCAGAAATTGTGAAAATGAGATGCAATGATGATTCGTATGCATGCAACTTGAAGGGGATAACTCCAAATGCAGTGACATTCACATTGTTAATAAGAGCTTGTGGAAGCATAGGAGCAGTTGACAAGGGGGAGCAAACTCACAATAAGATTGCAAAAGAAGGTTTACATAGGAGTGATAGTGCAGTCGGCAATGCTTTGGTTGATATGATATGCTCAACATGGCCACGGTCAAGCTGCTCTTGAATGCTTTGAGGTCATGAAATATAAAAGACTAAATCCAGATCCTTTTACCATGGCAAGTGTTCTCAATGCCTATAGTCATTCTGGTTTGATTGAGGAAGGCCAAATCTATTTCTTATATCTGAACACAAAATATGGCGCGCTACCAAATGTTGAACACTACACATGTATGGTGGATCTTTTTGGACGTGCTGGGCTCCTAGAGAAAGTGCTGGCAGGCCGTTTTTTGCAGTTCTGTCGGGAAGGTCATTTTTGTCAGGAGACTCCCCCCCCTCCTTTCCGTTTTTTTGCCAGAAAAGGGGATAGAGGGCAGGCGTTTTGAGTCTCTCTCTCTCTCTCTCTCTCTCTCTCTCTCTCTCTCTCTCTCTCTCTCTCTCTCTTCGGTGTGGGTGTAGAGCTCGTGGATCCTGTCCTGGATATTGTGCACAGAGATGGAGAAGGGTGCGCTGGCCTTCACGGGTGGCAAGCGTGCCACTCCTTGAAGGAAGGAACAGGTATCGGACACTGTAGTGGAGCCATACAATGCGACTCTCCATGTACATCGGCTTGTTGGAAGTGTAGATGAACGTATGGTTCTGGACAATGAGATCCTATATGATATCTGCTTTTGAACTAAAGCTGACGACACCTACTTGTGAGTACTTCAACTTTCTCCTCATGCTTTCAGGTAGTTAGTTGTTGCCACAAGTCCAGGTATTCAGCAGCCCACATTAACATGAGGCACATCCATCATTGGACCCAGTCTGGGCCTGAACGTGCTTGTTTTCAGATCTCTACATCTTTGCCTATAGGTAAGGGAACACATCGGCAGATGTCATCAAAGGCATGTGTGTGTGTACACCCATGATTGCGTCACATGTACATATCTCAATACATATGTATTCAATCAGGACCTATGTATGGATGTGTACATGCACATTGCGTGAATGTATGTTCTATCTCAACTTGTATGAATTCCACGAGGAATATGTGTATGCGTTTTATCTCAGATGAACATAATACAGATGTGCATCAGATATCCGTAATCAATTCAATTCATCAGATGTGCATGTGTATGTGTAGGTGCACACTTGGTACACACGCAATCAGAAAATAGGGTGAAACATTTACACTCTATTTTTCACGCATAGTTCAGTAACAGTGAACTTGAAAAGTTAGGTGCTGGACAATATTTTCTATTTTGTGCCATCTTTGGACATATGATATGCCGAATTCTTATGACTGTGTCGTTCATGTATAATCTAGTTGGGGACTTGAATCATTTAATCTCTGGGACTATGAGTGGAGTGACGTGTTGCTTGAGATCTCATCGTAACTACTCAAACAAAAAAAAAAAAAAATTTACTAGGATTACACTTTTGTAGAATGCACTTTAGGAGTAATTACTAGCGTGTGGATTGGCACTTTGACCTCGGTCGCTGTAGCATTGATGGGAGAATCAGGTCCAAATCTACAGTCAACGTAGAATTGTGTAAAGGGGGTAATTGAATTCCTAAAAAGACTAAGTGATACCGATTTTCTTATTTACTTATTCCGGCACAATGGTGTATTTCTCTACCATGCTCTAGAATGAGATAAAAAATCTGCTCCTAGATGGAATGAGGTGAGTATGAAAATTGGGAATACCTAGTATTTAGGTGGTACTCTCCCCTAGGACAAGAATACGCATAGTGGCATTTGATTGTGCGTATTGCTATGGGTGTGTCCAGATGTGTGTATAGATGGGTGTGTATGGAAGAAGAAGTAAGAAGGAAAGGAAAGTGAATGAGGACGTGGGGGTATAATGGAACAAATAGGTGTAGGAGGAAGTGCATGAGCAAAGGAAAAGCTTGTGGGAACAAAAAAGGAGAAAGTGGATGTTGGCGGGAGTAAGCGAAGTGGTTTGAGATAGTGGAACAAGAGTACGGAGTCATCGATTAGAAGTAAATTTGTAGAGCCAAGGCAGTACAAGCAATTGATTTCCAAGGGTTTTGGCAAAAAATTGGAATACAAATAAGCATCTCTCCTCTGGGAAGAGGCATAAACATTTTTGGTGCGTTTGTCGGGAAGCATATGAACTAGTACATATACAAAGGGAGGATTCCTCGAGGGATAATTATGGGCTCCAAGTGATCCAATTGGACCGATTCTGAGGATTTTGAACAACATAAAGTCTCGGATAATCACTTTTTCCTTGGACTAAGAGTGCTATCATTTTGGTGCGTCTGCCGGGAATCCCAAGGTGGATAAATTTGAGGATAGTTGTGAGACAAAGTGACATAGTGTAAGAAAATTAGGCAAAATATCACTGTGCGTAGGTATTTTCTTGGACTAAACGGCATAACAGCTTTCCATATTGACAATGCTCACAAAAAAAATCAGATAAAGATAACACAGGTAAGTAGCCAGAACGAGAAAGATTTTCCATTCCCCTACGAGATATATGGCTCAAACGACCATGCCAAATACAAGCCATAGGCTATTCAGTAACAGCTAACAAGTGTTCTTTCTGTGATACAAATAAAGGATAAAGTGAGCCAACTTTGCTTCCTTTTGCAATAACCATATTGCCCTTTGATATACGAAAGGACTGAGCATAGAAGACCACCTTGTAACCAAGGTCATCAAGTTGACCAACTCACATCAAACTGCGTGATAACTGAGGTACATGGCGTACATTATGCATAGTAAATTTTGAACCATCAATGAACTGCACAACCACATCTCCAATCCCCACAACATCACAATGGTAAGAGTCACCAAGTCTCACGGTACCAAGAGACTTTGCTGCGTAATTAGAGAACCATTCTCTATGTGGTGTCACATGGAAAGAAGCACCAGAATCTAGCAGCCAGGTGTGGGAAAGAGAATCGGCCATAAGTGCCTCAAATGGCATAGTACTATCAAGTGTCAACACATCAGCATCATCAGAAATAGCATTAATTTCTTCAATCTTCACAGTCGAAGTAGATGGTGCAGGTAACTGTTTAACATGCCCATCAACATTCTGTCCTTTACCTTTAGCATTCTTTAATGCATAACAGTCTTTCTTCATGTGTCCTTTCTTATGAAAATAATGGCATTCGATATCCCTCTTCCTTGATTTACTTCTACTCTTATTCCGTTGACCATTCTTTTCCTTGTTCTTGCTCCTGCCACGTTGTTGATTCTTTCCTTGGTAAGAATCACGAACATTATATGCATCTCCAATCTGAGTGCCAACCATAGATTTTCTACGAATCTCCTCACTCAAGAGTGCTCCACATATGTCATCATAGAGGAGTTTACCACCAGGTGCACTGTTGCTAATAGCCTTGTGTTGGAAGGAGTAATTTTGAAGGAGCATTTTTGATGAAAAAATTAGTAAAAAGTCAAAAAATTTGTAAAATATTTATGCAATGATTGTAAAAATAAGGAAGAGTCTTCCTTATGTGGTTGAGGATCTCATGTAATTTTTGTAGAATTTTTAGAAACTCTTAGATAGCATTTCTTTAGAAAATTAGAGAAAAAGACCTAATTTCAAGTGTGAAAAAGGACACTTGAAAATGTATATAAGTCAATTTTCTCTATTTTGGAGAGGTTGGTTAGTCATTTGCTCAAGCTATCAATAGAGAAGAAAGAGTTTCTGCAAAATCGTGTTTTCTCCTGTTGAGTGTATTTCTTTTGATGTGTGAGCTTGTCTCTTGCTTAATCATGGAGATTTGTGAGTCATATTTGTGTATTACTGAGTAAGTTGTATGAAGAGAGAGACCTATTGCTGTAAATGAGTGGAAAGGACTGCAGGAAGTTCCAAAATTGTGAAAATCGTCTGTTGGTACAGAATCGCGATTGTCTCGTCTTTGTGATACAGGTGATATTTTTCAGTTTTGAGTTCATATTTGTATTCTGCTAATGAAATGGCATGGTTTTGACATAAAGAACATGGAAAATGATGGAGATTTGCCTTAGTTATGGTAAACTCAAGATTTTCTCTTCATCTTCAATTTCTCTCAGCAATCCAGCCATCAATCTCTGATTTCCTTGAATCTATTATCTTGAAGGGGCTGTGGTCTTGTGGATATTCCTAGGATTGACAAAATAAAGATGATTTGTTGATTCTTTGTTACTTCATGATTGGAGAGGACAACTTGGAGTCCAAAACAAAACATTTTTTGGCGCCGTTGCCGGGGAACATTCCAAGAACTTCTTTGAAGTTGGACCTTTGCTGGATCTTCAGTTGATGATGGTAAACAAGGTAAAGCTCATCAATAAGGAAAAGTGCACATGAATAGGTAGATATCATTGTTTGTCTTTAGGGAAGAAGAAAGCAATGGATGTCTTGTAGAAGTGGAAGTGCTGAAATTTTTGTAGATTGATAGTTGCTCATCATTTTGGTGAAGTAAAAGTGCAGGTGTGTGGAGGATTTGAGCCAAGAAGCTGAAGATGGAGGTAACTTGAATCTATTCTTGCATATCTAGATTTCTTTTTGCCCAAGTACTAGACACCATGGGTGATCTTGGGAAGATAACATGGTGATATTAAGGAAAGGACAGTTAAAGTAGCTAGATGTAAGAATGAGGGATTCAGTTGTTGACCAAGTCTGAGCATTAAATCTTGAGTTGTGCTGCATTTTGAAAAAAATCATATGATTGAGTTTATCTTTACAAAAATTGATTGCCTTTCATAACACTTTTTCATTGGAGAACCTTTCTTTGGTACTTTAGTGATAGCTAAGGACATAGAAACTCATAACCAATCAAGAACCATAGGATCAGTTGATTTCCAAAACCAGAAACCCTAAGTAAAGTGTTCACCTTTATTTTTAGGGCAAAAATACCAAACAAATTCACAAAACTCATCAAAAACAATTAAACAAATGTCTTTTCTTGATAAGAAGTTGAAGTGAGGTGTTGTGATTAGGAGTGATTGTGAAAAACTGGAAAAGAAAGCAAAAAATGATCAAAAAACCAGAAAATTGAAAAACACGATTCTCTGCACAGAATCGCGACTTTCTGAAAAAAGTAATTGATTTTGAAATAACATTGTAAGTGAAGGTTGAATTGAAGTGGTAAAGGGTTTTGAAGGTAATCAAGAAGAAAAAAACTACTCAAAGTAGAATAAAATCAAAAATAGAGAAAAACACGATTTTCTGCACAAAGTCGCGATTTTCTGAGAGAGATTGTGATTTTGGTGCAAAAATTCAGGAGTAAAGTCAATTACAAAGAAAAGAAGAAATTGAAGCAAAACAAAGAGAAAGAAAGCTTAAAAAATAAAAAAATTATCAAAAAAACCAGAAAATTAGAAAACACGATTCTCTGAACAGAATCGCGATTTTCTGTAAAAAGTGTTGTTTTGAAAAAACTTTCCAGGTGACTCATGTATTGAAGTGTGAAGGATATTGAGAGAAGGCAAGGACAAAGAATACTCAAAATTTGCACAAGAAAGGATCTACAGAAAGAAACACGATTCTTTACACAAAATCGCGATTTTCTGTAAAGAAAGTTTTTTGGAATCTGTGGAAAATTTGGGTACATTGAGATAAGGAAGTGTAAGGAAGATTAGGTAGATTGAGTAAGGGAAGAGGAATAAGTGAAAGAGTGTGAAAAACTGAAATTTGAACAAAATCGCGACTTTCTGAGTACAAAATCGTGATTTTTTGAGTACTATATAAGCAGAAATTTGAAGAAAAAACTCATTTGAGAGTGAGAGAGAGGGAGAGAGAGAGTGAGCAGAGCTGCCAGAATCGCGACTTCCTGCAAACAGTGGACTTTGGAGAAATTTTCACTCAAGCAAGAAAGGTAAGAATCCTAACATCAATTTTGAACACATATTTTTTGGTTTTTAGTGGGAAATAACATCAGAAAATAGAAAAAAACAGAGGAAGACAGAATCGCGATTTTCTGAATTATTGAGTTTTTGCTAAGAAATCATTAGTTTTTGCTTTAGTTGTTTCATTGCATGTTAAAATTTTGATAAGGCGATTCTATAGGTTAAAAAATATTGAAAAAACAAAAAGTTGAAAATCTGCCAAATTTTTGACAAAATCGCGATTCTGAGTTTTACTCAAAATCGCGATTCTGTGAAAAAGTGCCAACAACATCGCGATTCCCAGAACGCGATTTTCATAAGAAAATCGTGTTTTTAACAATCTGTGAGCAATCACGATTGTCTGGGAACAAAATCGTGGGAAAACACGATTTTGACACAAAATCGTGGAAAACACGATTCTGTGAACAAAATCGCAAAAAACACGATTTTGACACAAAATCGCAAAAAAACACGATTTTGACACAAAATCGCAAAAAACACGATTTTGACACAAAATCGTGGAAAACACGATTCTGTGAACAAAATCGCAAAAAACACGATTTTGACACAAAATCGCAAAAAAACACGATTTTGACACAAAATCGCAAAAAACACGATTTTGACACAAAATCGCAAAAAATACAATTTTCAACACAAAATCGTGAAAAACACGATTTTGACACAAAATCGCAAAAAACACGATTTTGACACAAAATCGCAAAAAACACGATTTTGACACAAAATCGCAAAAAATACAATTTTCAACACAAAATCGTGAAAAACACGATTTTCAACAGAAAATCGTGAAAAACTCAAAAGTAGATAGAAAATCGTGAAAAACACGATTTTCAACAGAAAATCGTGAAAAACTCGATTTTCAACAGAAAATCGTGAAAAACTCGATTTTCAACAGAAAATCGTGAAGCACTCGATTTTCAACAGAAAATCGTGAAAAACTCGATTTTCAACAGAAAATCGTGAAAAACTCGATTCTCAACACAAAATCGTGAAAAACTCGATTTTCAACAGAAAATCGTGAAAAACACACAAGTAAGTAGAAAATCGTGAAAAACACGACTTTCAACAGAAAATTGTAAAAAAAAACTCACAGGTAGGCACAAAATCGTGAAAAAAAAAACCTAAATTCATTAAGAAGTTGTGAAAAGCACAAAATATAGGAAGAAAATTAAAAACACACACAATTTTGGACAGAAAATTGTGGAAAACCAATATATTGGTCAGGAAATTGTGTCAAACACTCTGTTGAGTATTGGAAATTTGTCAAGACTAGTTGAATGATACTAAGGTCTGGAAATAAAATAGATCCAATTCCTAAACAAGACCTAACAAGGAAGGAAAAAGAGCCAGGAAGTAATAAAAGATCAGAAAGAAGTTCAAGCCAAGAAAATAACATGGAAAACCTAAATGAAACAAATGAGTCAATAGAAACTGGGGATTTTAGAAACATCCTTAAATACATGTATACAAATAGGTTTGGAACCTATATATACCAGGATGGAATGCATAAATCACTCATTAGACTGAGAAATTTAGAAATTCCCCTGAATATAACCCCAGTAGCCCAATTCAAAGATGGAAGATATGAAGACAGGCAAGGATGTGTATACATCTTCTCTCAAGACCCAGAAAATTCAAATGATCTAGGGCAATGTGCTGACAAAGGACCTTGGGAACATAACATGGGACAACCAGACATACCTAGACCAAATGAAAACTACACTAATAATGAGCAAAATCATGGGAGAAGGACACATGCTTCACCAAATCCCTTTGACAGAGAACCAGAAGGAAACAATGACTTCCCACTCAGAAGAAGACCTCATTGGCAACCTCAGGGTAGGATGCTTAGACCATATCAAGTAGCCAAATGCATGAAGAACCAATATGAAGGGTATTCAGATCCTCATGCTCATGCTGCAGAATTTAGACAACTGATTAGAGCAGAAGAAGTAGAAGATTACAAGGTACAATTTGAAGCATTTGGTCTAACCCTAACAGGGCCAGCCTTGTCATGGTTCATTCCTTTGAGAAAAGAAATGTACCTAGACATTGAATCTTTCTAAGAAGCTTTCATTGGTGAATTCTCTAAGACTGGAATCAAACATAGTACAGCCACATTGATACACAGCTTCAAACAACAAAAGGAGGAAAATGTTAGGGAAGCAGCCAGAAGGTTTAAGCAGTACATTGATAGATGCCCAAGAGAAGAAGTACCTTCCATGGCAAAACAAGTATCCTTATTCATTGAGGGATTGAGAAGTGCCCAATTAAGGACCCTAGTGTACTATAGGAGATGTCCTGATTTAGCAGCCTGTGTTAAGGAAGCAATAGATTTGGAGGACAACAGAGGTCAAGATTTGTTAGCATTTGATCAACCCAGATCTTATGAAGACAAAATTCCTCCAGCAGAAGAGTTGGCTCAGGCTATTGCTAAAGCCCTAGAGGTAAGCACTAAAACTAATCTGATAAACTCTAGGATAAACACAAACAAGAAATGTTATATTTGTGGAGAAAATCATCTGGCACAACAATGCCCTTATCAGAAACCACAACACTTACAAGATAGGAAGACACTCAAGTATTGTACACTAGAGAGAAAATGGACAAACCATACCAGGGAGGATTGCTTCTATAACAAACAACCTGTCAAGGAAAGAGACTATATGGCTCAAAGGGAATCAGGTTATACCGAGCAACCAAGACCAGTATTGGGACAACAACCTCCCATTCCAACCAATGTGGTACCAGTCAAATATACACCCATTGATGAAGGAAATTCAAGATTCAGATCACCTTATAAGGAAGAGTATCAATGGAGTGAGGGACATCAGGAAGAATGGGAAGATTATGAAATAAGGGAACCTGAGCTTAAAGCCCTAGATCTGGGAAATGGAAAAATTGAAATGGACACAGCAACATTCATGTACATTACTAACAACTACATGTCCAATCAAAAACCTCAATTCAAAGGGGGACCAAAGATAACATGTTATAGGTGTGGGGGAGAGCATTTCATTAGAGATTGTCCACAACCTCCAACATTCAGGATAGAGGGAGCATATTGTAAGGATTGTGGTAGAGAACATCTGATCAAGGACTGTCCAAAAAATCCCCAAAAACAACAGAACACACCTAATAACATACCTTTAAAAACAGTTAAAATTATGGAACAAGAGGAATTGAGTGACAATGAGCAAATGGAACTTAATGTTATAACAAGGGCACAAGCCAAACAACAAGGAACAATTAAAGAACAAAATGAGGGTTCCACATCAAAAGGGAAGAAAAATAGACAAAGAGGGAAATGGGAAAAGAAAAGGAAAGTGGGCAAAAGTCTGGAAGAAGACAGTCAGGAACAAACAAATTCAAAACAGACTTCTCCTCAAAAGACCCAGAATCTGTCTGAATTAGGAAATTCTCAGAGCCTAGACACCCTAATCAAAGCCTATAAAGGAAGGATTCAAGAGGGACCAAGCCCCACAGATCATGCAATGGCTTATCCCATACCGGATTTAGAGCATGAAAGGATGCTAAAATGCAAACAAATTATCCAGGAAACACAACTCAGATTAGGGGAAGAAGACAGCTCTCGGAGAACATTTGATCAGCATGAAAAAACAAAAACCAAGGAAGATGATAAAGAAGGCAATCCACACATAACATTCCAAATGAGTTTAGATGAACATTGTAGTATTACATGTCATACAACATGGGAAAATTTGTTAAAACAAAATCCTCACCTACAAAACAAGATGAACAAGGAAGAAACAATATCTGGAAGCCTTCATTCACCAACACAAGAATTAGAGGAACTATGGTATATTCCTATTGACAAAATAGGAGGATATTGTGAAGGAGAAGAAGGGAATTCAACCTTAAAATTACAATATGAAAAACATTCAGCAAAAGCCATTTTGGATAGTGGATCAGGAGTGGCTATAATGACTAAACAAACCTGGGAGAAATGGGGAAGAAAGGAATTACTACCCACTAAAATGAGATTACAACTTGCAGATGGACATATAGAAAAGCCCCTAGGAATTTGGGAAAAAGTGATTGTGGACATATGTGGCATAGAAATAGAGCATACTTTTGCTATAGTAGAATTTCCACAATCCACATCTTATGAAATTATCCTAGGAAGACCCTTCATGAGACAAATGCAAATTGTACAAGATTGGGGTAATGATTGTTTATATCTTCAGAACCAGGGGAGAATAACAAGAGTAAACTTAAGAAATGGCCACTATTGTGACATATCCCCTAGAGAATGGTATAAAATACATCAAAATCAACCAGAAAGTGAAGAATCAGAGAGGGAGGATCAGGAAGAAGGTGAATCAGCAGTTTGGAAGTGTAACATATTAAGAAATATCACAGATAGGAAAAGGAAGTTAAGGAGAGAAGATTGTGTGGAAGAAAGAGAAATACAAGATGAAAATTATGTGCCTCAACAATTCAAAGATGAAGAGTTTGAGCCTTATGGATGGAATCAAATCTTAGCTACCATGGATTTGGCCAGTGAGGAATATGTGGGAATGGAATTTCAAAATGAGGAAGGATTTGACATCTTCCACATTGGCATACACATGATAGGAGTATCAAAAAGAGAAGAGGATCAAAATCAAGAAATGATATTAACAGAAGGAAAATCACAATATTTGGAAACAGTAAAAGCTGAGGATGCAATCAAAGATAAAATCTCAGGCAAATACAAGGAACATAAACACAAAGAAATAGAAAGAGACCAGGAAAAAGAAAAGAAAGAGAAAGAGATAAACAAAGATCAATACTTTGATGTACCAGCAAACTTTAAAACTTATGAAGTAGAAGATAGACTACTTCTGAAAATGAAACCAAAAAGAGAGAAGAAGAAAGGGGAAGCATATGATAATGAAGAACAAACAAAGAAAATTGTAATTACACAGGAAGAAGGAGAAGAGAGACAAATAGTAATAGCTGATGACATGACATCACAAGAAGAAGAAGCATTAAGGATCCTAGCAAAGAAATATAGGGATGTATTTGCTTACAGTTATAAAGATTTGAAAGGAATTGATCCAAAAATTTGTGAGCATAAGATTCCTATGACACCTGATGCAAAACCAAGCAAACAGAGACATTATACATTTAATGACAAATACTCTGCCAAAATAAAGGAAGAAATTGACAAGTTGTTGGCTGCTAATTTCATTTATGAAATAGAGTACACTGAATGGATATCACCTATAGTTGTGGTGCCAAAAAAGAACGGGAAACTTAGGGTATGCATTAACTTGAAGAAAGTAAATGCAGCAACTATAAGGGATAGTTATCCACTGCCAATAACAGATCATCTTCTTGAGAGAGTTGCAGGAAAGGAAGTCTATAGTTTTCTAGATGGCTTCTCAGGATACAATCAAGTACCAATAGCTTTAGAGGACCAACATAAGACTGCCTTTTCTACAGAATGGGGGGTTTATGCTTTTAGGGTTATGCCCTTTGGATTGACCAATGCCCCAGCAACTTTTCAAAGGTTGATGTGTCATATTTTCAAAGAATTCCTGAGAAATGTGATGGAAATCTATGTAGATGACTTATGCACTTTTTCTTTAAAAAGACAAGATCATTTACAAGATTTGGAAAGAATATTCAGGAAGTGCAGGACATATAGAGTATGCTTAAACCCAGAAAAGTGTGTATTCTATGTCAGACAAGGAAGAATGTTGGGTCACATAGTGTCAAAAAATGGAATCTCTACTGATGAGAAGAAAATAAAAGCCATAATAGAGCTTCCTAGACCAACAAATGTGAAGGAACTCCAAACTTTTATGGGACATTGTGGGTACTACAGAAAATTTGTATACAAATTTGCTGATATAGCCAAGCCCTTATATGCCCTCATCACAAAGTTTGAGTGGACTGAAGAATGTGACCAAGCATTTGAAACATTAAAAACTTGTTTGGTGACAGCACCAATCTTGAAAACACCTCAGTGGGATAAAATCTTTCATGTACATGTCGATGCTTCAAATTATGCTCTGGGATGTGTGTTAGCACAACCTATAGAAGGAAGCAAATTAGATTTCCCAGTAGCATATGCAAGTAGACAATTAAACAGTGCAGAAAAAAATTACACAACTACTGAGAGAGAAGGATTAGGAATGATCTTTGCTGTCAAAAAATACAGACATTATCTATTAGCCAACAAGTTTAAATTCTTTGTGGATCACCAAGCTCTACTCTATTTAGTAAATAAACCATGTCATACACGAAGAATAGTAAGATGGTTTCTTTTACTAATGGAATTTGAGTTTGAGGTGGTGGTTAGACAAGGAAAAACACACTTGAGAGCAGATCATTTATCAAGAATTCAGTCAAAAGAACCTAGTTCACCTATAGATGATGATTTGCCAGATACATACTTATTCAAGGTGGAAAGTGTTCCTGAATGGTCGATGTCATTAATTCCCTTGCTAACCATGGGACCTTGTAGGTCATTGGCAAATAACACACATCTGGTGTTACAAAGCAGGAATTTCATGTTGTTAGCTGGACATTTGTATCACCTCAATCAGTCAGGTATACTGGAATATTGTACTCCAGAAGAAGAGCAACATGAATATGTAAGAAAAGCTCATTGCTGGAATCCATGTACTCATGCTTCTACGATTGTCACTCTTAGTAACCTTAATAGGATGGGAGTACATTGGCCAAATAAGATTCAAGATGTGGAGAGATATATTGATAATTGTCAAAAATGTCAAACATGGCAGAAAGCAGAATTAATAACTCTATATTGGTTTCAGAAAAACCCTGAATGGAGTGAAAATATTGTTGAGAAGTTGAAGAGAAAGGAGAAAGGGGAACAAGTAATAGCTGGTGCTGATTCAAGAAATCTACAAGTGATCTCAGAAGAATATCAACTCATAGGAGAGCAATTATACAAGAGAGGAATGGATGGATATCTGAGAATCTGTGTTCCAGAAGAAAGGTATTTAGAGATGTTGGAAATGGCACACTCAGGAGTAGCTGGAGGACATTTCTCAAGTGATAGAACAGCCAAACTCATCTTATATTCTGGCTTTTGGTGGCCAACCCTATTTCCTGATGCTAGAACTTATGTGAAAAGATGTGATGTCTGTCAAAGGGTAAGCCAACCAAACAAAAGAGATAACATGCCATTAATTCCTTTAATTTCAGCCAGAGCTTTTAGTAAATGGGGATTGGACTTTATTGGACCCATACATCCTCCAGCCAGACAATCTCATGCAGAATACATACTAGTAGCTACAGATTATTTGACAAAATGGGCTGAGGCCAAAGCTACTAAAAAAAATGATGCTCACACCACTGCTAGATTTTTGTATGAAAACATTATCACTAGATTTGGACTACCAATTGAATTGGTAAGTGATAGGGGGACTCATTTTTTGAATCAGATCATAGAAAACATGACTAATTATTTCATGATTAGTCACAATAAGTCAGCCCCATATCACCCACAAGCTAATGGGTTAGCAGAAAGCACTAATAAAGTACTTTGCAATGTATTGTCCAAATTAGTCAACACAAACAGAAATGACTGGGATTATCAATTGAATCATGTTCTTTGGGCTTATAGAGTGGCATACAAAACAGCTTTAGGGACTACACCATTTAATTTGGTGTATGGCCAGAATGCAGTTTTACCCATGGAATTTCTTATTCCAACACTGAAGGTGGGTAGCCAATACAATTGGACAGGACATGAATTATCTGAGAGAGTCATAGACTTAGAAAAACTGGGAGCATCGAGACTCCAAGCAGTGATGAGTATATACACAAACAAGAAAAGACAAAAAGCTTATCATGATGTTCACATAAAAGACAAAGATCTACAAGAAGGAGACCTGGTCTTAGCTTACACAATCAAGGAACATCAGAAAAAGTTTCAGAAAAAAGGTCATGGGCCATATATCATACATCAAATAAGCAAAAGTGGAGCTATTCAGTTAGCCAATATTGATGGGGAAATCATGCCAAATTTCATAAGTGGATGTAGAGTAAAGAGGTATGAGTGCCCATTAACTACCGAGGAATGGAGAAGGTTGCAAAAGGCCCAAAATAGGAAAAAAGAAGAAGAAAGTATTAGAAAGGAGGCTCAACTGGAAGCCAAAGAGAGAATTAGAAAATTGAAACAAGTGTGCTTATGTGAAAACACTCTAAAGCAAAAAGAACATTTGCCTTTGATTTTGATGAATTACCAGAATGAAAACATAAGGGTTTTGATAGACTCGGGAGCTCAAGTGAATCTAATTAGCTCAGCCTTGATCAATAAGTTTAATCTTAAGAGAGCTGAAAGCAGAATTCTGATCAAAACCCTGGGAGGGAAAAGAATTCAAAGCATATCTTCACTTTCTGTTAAAGTTAAATTTAATAACGAATATATGGAGATAGATTGTGAAGAGTGGCCAGACCATTTAATGACTGAAAAGCTGATTTTAGGGCAACCATGGCTCAAACAAGGTAAAGTCATCTTAAATTTTGAAAAAATGAAGCTTAATTTGACCATCAAGGACAAAAAGTTTTTAATGTTCTTTCTGAGTAATGAAGAGCAGGTAGTTCATATGGATGTTCATGACCCACATCTCGAGGGATTTGCTTTCTCAATGGAGGACAGGAACATTTTGACAATACAAAGTAATCAAGCTTCATGCACTCAAGATCAGCAAAAGATTGAAGAGGTAAAGGTTGATGAGGAGACAAAACAGAGAAGACTATTATTGCCAAAGTTGCAACATCAACAAAACAGAACAAAAAGAATATGGAAACAGGTCATGCACAGTTATGGCTCACCAAAACAGGAAATTAAAACAAAATGGGTATGGAAGCCAAAAAATGTCAAAAAATGTTCATCCACAGAGCATGGATATTTCCAGAACAGAAGGACAAATGGAGTAAAACAGTACTGGGTGAAAAAAATCAGAATTGGGTCAATGGAAGAGGGATAATCCACGATGGACCTATTTTTGGAATTTTGAAAAGGACAAAAAAATAATTCCTTCTTTCCCCTTAGAAGAAAATTAGGAGGGGAAGGAAAGAAGACAAAAAAAAAAAAAAAAAAAAAAAAAAAAAAAACCAGAAAAATATATATATTTTATTTTCTTGATTTTCTTTCTAAAAATAAAAGAACACAAAGCAAGATATAGGGAGGGAAAGAGTAACTTATTATGGAAAAAAAAAAGGTTGTTTTGCCTTATTGATTTTTAAATTTTTTTGTGATCATTTTTACCACTACCTTTTAAGTTTCTTCATTAATCATCTTTCCTAGCATCATCTTTCTAATTCAGGAATTATTTTTTGAGCAAGGAAGTGACAATTGGAGAGAGCATATTAGATGTCTTGCTACACCTGTGTTGCTCACTTAAAATTGAGTCTCTTGAAAAAAAAGCAAAAATTGCTGGGAACTTGTCTTTCTTATTTTTTATATATGTCAGTAACATTCCAGAATAATATAGTATTTTCTTATGAAATCTTGTGACTCATGTGGGTGGAGTATTTTCTTTTCTGTTATATATAAATACAGGATGGTGAATGCAAAGGAGTTGGCAATCCATGACTTCAAAGCTGATTCAGTGACTTTGTCCAGAGGACACTGGTTTTTGGACAGTGATGCAGCTGAAGAACAAGTGGACTTAGAATCCGATGAAGACCAAGAAATCCCAGAAGCTGAAAAAATAGCAAAAGAACTTAAAGAAATTCTGGGAGTGATAGGACAGCATATCTTCACAGTAGCAGTGGGAGGATATAAGTACACCATGCTGTGCCAAGAATTTTACAGGTTTCAGAAAACTTCTGTCAACCTCAAAAGATGGAAAGCTGTGGGATTGCACAAGCTCTTAGAAGAACCTATTTTCTTTATTGACTTTGAAAGAGTAGCACAAGTGATGGGAAGTTTGGAGGAAGTGGGAAAAGGCAATGATGCCTACTTCAGATGTAAAGTGAAGAATAAAGACAATCAGGAGGCAGGGATAGTCATCAAAGCAGAACATATCAGAGCCGCCTTACAGTTCTATCCAATGGGCACTAAACTGGACCAAAGTTTTGTCAAGAAAAATAAGGAGACTTACACGGGGTATGTAAAGTTCACTGACTTCAAGGGAAAAGAAAATGAAGAATATGCTATAAGAATGTTCTTGCAGTTCTTTTGTTTTCCGAAATTACCAAGGTATACCATGCCTCATAAGTCAGTAACTCTATTAATGTTCAATAACAAAGATAGAACCAAGCCATTTGGGGTGATGGATGTCTCACCTTACATCCATGAACAGCTGAAGGAAGCAGCAAAGCACTGGGAGCAGAAAAAATTCATGAATGGAGCCCAGTTTTTGACAAAAATCATTTATCATGTTCTAGGAATGGAAGAACAGTTAAAGTTAGCTCCTGAGGCACAGTACTTCAGAAATTTGATGTCAGGAATCAAAAGTCCCCCTAGAAAAGCACTTGGAAGAGAATCAGAAGGACAAACTCGCATGAGGGGAACAGGAATGAAGAGGAAAGTAATATATGAGGAAGTGATTCCAGTAAAGAAAAGAAAGTTGGACCCCAGAAAAGTAGAGTTAGAACAGGCGGAAGAAACAAGAGAGGAACAGGTGGCAGCACAGAAAAAGGTACAATCCTCCAGTGAACCTCATCCTCCGCAGACAAGTAAAGAACAGCTTTACACTTATCTCACTCAAGGAAACAGCAAAAGAGCCATATACGAGGCACAATATCAAAAAATGTTGGAAGATTTTTCATGTAAAGCTACCGATTGGATCCAAGAAGAGGTGGAGCACTATGAGGCATTGCATGAAGAAATGATGGCAGCAGAAACTGAGGAGATATTTGTAAAGAAGGAGGTAGAATTGCTGGCATACTTCAAGGAGTTGCAAGGACCTCCAGAGGCCAGAACTACGGTGATAGTGAAAAAGAAGATGCCAAGGAAACCTGTTCAGAAGAAGAAGATGATAAAGAAAGGAAAAGGAAAAATGGCAGATGAACATGTGATGAAAGAAATGAAACGAGTAATTACAGAAGAAACACAGAAGCTAACCTCAGTGATGGAAGTGTCAAAACCTATAGAACAAGAAGTGGGAGGATCTTCACGATTCTCATCTGATTCAGATAGCGACATTGAGAGTTTTTTGCTAAAAAGTTTAAATCTGTCAATACCCAACACTCCCAATATAGCTGTTCAGGCTGTAGAAAAAGTGAAAACACCTGAGGATTCAGGTAAGAAACCTCAAGAGAAGCAGACACAGGAGGAAATAGTTCCACAGATGAGTGCTGAAGAAAAAAGGAGGCAGTTAAAAGGAAAGGCAAGGATGACAGAAGAGGAAGACCAGAAGAGAAATGAAGATAGTTCTGGAATAATGAATGTTGACAAAAATTCAATATGGACCAACCCATCACAAACACAGTTCAAATTAAATGCAAGATTGACTGCAAGTTTGGAGGAACTAGCAAAGAAAGTATTCGGCAGTGTACTTAGCTCAAATAATCAGCAGAAGGATGCATCCAAAGAACAGGAAAGCAAGGAGTTAGAATCAGAAAAGAATGCTCAAGAGGTCTTGGGACAAGTAATAGAGGAAGGAATTGTTCAAAGTATAAAGGATGTGCTGCAGGATATAAAAAGCAGTGAGGAATTTACATCTAAGAATGATCAAGAACAGGAGGTGGAAGCAGATTTTATGGATATTGAGGAGCAAGATCAGGAATGCATAAAAGAGAAAAGTAATGACCAGGTTGCGGGTACAAAAGAAATTGAATCAGTTGAAGTTCAGGAAAAGCAGGAACAGGAAGACCAACTCAGGAAAGTTCAACAAATTCTTGTTGAAAAGGACTCAAATAATAGTCAGGAAACCCTAACACAAGAGAAGGAGATACTAATTAAAGAAAACCAGCTCTTCACAGAGAAGCAACAAGTATTGGAAGAAAAGAAGCCATTAGAAGAAAAGAAAGCTTCAGATTTTCCAGAGCAGAAGAGTGCAAATGACAGAGCACTAGTTTATGAGGAGGGAGATAACAATCAGGATACAGAGAACTATGATCACAGTGATGAAGAACAAGACATGCAGGACATAGAAGATGAAACAGTAGCAGAAGAAGATGATGTGGATAAAGAAGATAAGCAACTTGAAGTTAGACAGACGGAAATAGAAGTAGGGTTGGAAAGAATACCCAAAAATATAAGATCAGCTTGTCAAATGATTATGAGCAACATTGAACAATTCAGACCATCTAGCAGAAATATGATCATATCAGGAATGGTGGCTGAATCAGAATTTGAAAAAGGCAGTTTAATTATCAAAGAACACAAGAAAGAAAAAGAGCAGATGACAGAGCAATTAAGGTTGATAAAGGAAAGGAATGAAGAATATCTCAATAGAATCATTGTTTTGGAAGAAGCTGAGGTTCAGAAGCAGAACAGGATCCAATATTTGGAAGAAAAGAGTGTAAAGTTATCAGAACAGAATGCCAAAATGGAAATGGAATTAAAAACCATAGGAGGAAGATACAGAACTTTACAAACATCTTATCAAATTCTGACTAGAGCACACGAAGAGATTAATAAAGTGTTGTTAGAAGAAAGTCAATTACAAGGTGGAAGTAAATCTGTTCAATTGACAGAGGAAGAAAAGGAAGAGCTGCATAAAGAAATTCAAAGACTTCAAATAGAATTAAAAGAGGCCAAGGAAATGGAGAAACAGGCAAACACTCATGCTGCCACATCAATGAGAGGATATCATCAATTACATTTGGAGGTAGAGAAGGAAAGAAGTGAATGGCAAGCAAAGATGGAGGAAGAAAGAAATGAGTGGAGGAAGGAAAAGGAGTTATGGGCAGCTCAGAACAAAAGTTCAATGATGACTATAGAAGAATTACAGAAACAGTTGGAGAAATCAAAAGTTCCAGAAGAAATTCAAGATCAAGTACAGGCAGAAGATACAGACAACAGGGAATATGAAACAGGGGATTTTGACAGGGAACAAGAGAACAAGGAGTCAGCAGCCAAAGAAACAGAGGAAGAATATTCTGAAGATTTTGTACAGAAATTATTGACCAATAGAGAGTCAAGAATGGAATTTATCAGAAAAATGCATGATGAGTATGAAGATCAAATAGTTAATTTTGCTCTGAATAAAGGCATTAATCCAGATCAGCATCATTGGGCTGCAGATGGATTGGGAATACCTTTCTGTATGATTTTGGAGAGTATAAAGAATTATCAGTTAGCCAGAGTAGGGCTATCTCCGAACAAATACCTTGAGTATGAAGAAGATATTAATGTCACGAAGGAGTTATTTGAAAGAGCAAATCCTAAATGGAGAAATAAGTGGTTGGATGCCAATAAGGAATGCAGGAAAATCTGGAAAGAGGCACCTTTGAATTTAAAGATCAACCCAGCCTATTGTCCAGTTGCCAGAAGAAGAGAATGGACTGTTTTTTGGGAAAGGAGGAAAACAGGGCAGATTCCAGCAAAATGGCTGAATTTTCCAAAAATAGCAGGTCCAAAGGCAGGCACTTGGCCTACAAAAAATTACATGGTGAATACTGCTGAGTCAGTTTTAACAACATATAAAGATGTTAATGATCCAGCCTGTATATTACTTGTCAGAATAATGAGATTGATTCTAGCATGTATCGAGACCTACACTGATACAGATATCAGAATTTTGAACTACATAGGCTTTAATTCACCAACTGATGCTCTTTTGTTTGATTTGAGTGAGACACCAGACAGGATCTGCTTAATGGCCTACTACAGCAGAATTATATTTTTGGGTAGTCATTACTTACAGATTTTTGAGGATGCTTTCGATTATGGGTTTTTTGAGAGGGAGTCAGAGATTTTTGGAAACCTATCAGTTGTTACAAAAGCAAGACTTACTGCCTATGAAGTTGCTTACACTGAATATTTGAAGAAGGATGTCATAGATAAGCCTGAAGCTGCAGTGCAATGGAGGAAAGCTTTATTTGAAATGGTCAATAATTTGAATGTCACAGAAAGGAAGAGCCATGATTTGGTGTCACAAGTGTATCAAAGGAAGAAGAAATAAAGCTGAGCTCACATAAGAAAATCTTTCGTCAGGAGCCGAAAGGCTTAGGAGGGGAAGGATGTTGGAAGGAGTAATTTTGAAGGAGCATTTTTGATGAAAAAATTAGTAAAAAGTCAAAAAATTTGTAAAATATTTATGCAATGATTGTAAAAATAAGGAAGAGTCTTCCTTATGTGGTTGAGGATCTCATGTAATTTTTGTAGAATTTTTAGAAACTCTTAGATAGCATTTCTTTAGAAAATTAGAGAAAAAGACCTAATTTCAAGTGTGAAAAAGGACACTTGAAAATGTATATAAGTCAATTTTCTCTATTTTGGAGAGGTTGGTTAGTCATTTGCTCAAGCTATCAATAGAGAAGAAAGAGTTTCTGCAAAATCGTGTTTTCTCCTGTTGAGTGTATTTCTTTTGATGTGTGAGCTTGTCTCTTGCTTAATCATGGAGATTTGTGAGTCATATTTGTGTATTACTGAGTAAGTTGTATGAAGAGAGAGACCTATTGCTGTAAATGAGTGGAAAGGACTGCAGGAAGTTCCAAAATTGTGAAAATCGTCTGTTGGTACAGAATCGCGATTGTCTCGTCTTTGTGATACAGGTGATATTTTTCAGTTTTGAGTTCATATTTGTATTCTGCTAATGAAATGGCATGGTTTTGACATAAAGAACATGGAAAATGATGGAGATTTGCCTTAGTTATGGTAAACTCAAGATTTTCTCTTCATCTTCAATTTCTCTCAGCAATCCAGCCATCAATCTCTGATTTCCTTGAATCTATTATCTTGAAGGGGCTGTGGTCTTGTGGATATTCCTAGGATTGACAAAATAAAGATGATTTGTTGATTCTTTGTTACTTCATGATTGGAGAGGACAACTTGGAGTCCAAAACAAAACACCTTGCAAAACGTATCCCATGATGATGGCAGGGTGCATAACAGCAATACTGCTTTCATTTTATTATCCATATCCATTTTTTGAGCCTGTAACTGGGAGAATATAGCATCAAACTCATTTAGATGAGCAGCAACACTATTTGTGTCCTTCGTACGAAGGTCATATAATTTTCTCATCAGATACACTTTATTTGATGCCGTCTCTTTTTCATATGTATTGCATAACTTCTTCCAAAGCTCCTCTGCACTTTCACAGTGTAATACTGTAAAGTAAACATTATCTGCCAAGTGCAAGCGAATGGTAGACCTGGCCATTTCATCTAACTCATCCCAATCATCTTCATCCATGTCAGCAGGCTTCTTTGAAATCCCATTTACTGGCTTCCATTGCCTCCTTTGAATCAGCACATCTTTAATCTAATTCTTCCATAGAGCAAAGTTTGTGCCATCAAATTTTCGGATCTCAAAATGGTCTTTGCCCTGCAAGTTATAGCTCCTCCTCGGAACACTAGCATTAGACCCTGATCCACCGGATGTGCCTGAGACCTCTGATGCCATGATCGTAGAGAACTGAATAGAATGATAATGAGCTAGAAGAGTCCAAACACCAACAAATAAGTGTATCAAGGAGTAAATCGACCACTATATAGTTGACTAAACCAGAAATCTGGAAAAATTTTGCCAGAGTATCCTCTGCAAAATTAGCATATGACCAGTGTCAAAGTATCATAAAACTGCAAGTACTGACATGTCTACCTGCATAGTGAATCACTGACTCCATTGCATATAATCAGTTACCCAATAGAAGCCAACTAGGCTTATCGAGCACCTATGAACAACTATCATACATCTCCTATGGCGAGGCTAGGTAAGTCTTCCACCTGCATCACCGAAGAGACCCTGACATCTGGGTGTCTCCCAGTTAAGAAAACCTCACCACGACTCTCTTTATCAAACGTAAAAGGCTTTATGCAAAGAAAGTAACCGCTATATCAATGACCACATTGACGTACATAAGCGGTATCCATAGAAGCGTACATGGTGTGTATGTGCTCAATATATGTAGTAAAATGACACTAAAAGGCTGAATACACAGCCCAAAAACTAGCCAATAACACCTGCAAGTGTCTGTCAACTCTGATGTTTTAGGCTTTAAAAACCTGCATAAATTTGCAGCGAGTGCTCCCACCAAAACTGAAAACCCCTCGAGAAACATGTAGTTTTACGAGTGTAGCTGAAAATACAGCCCCAAAGGTTGATATTTATTGTCTGAGAAGTACAAGGAACACTCTTCTTGATGTTCTTGGACCTGTGCGAAGAGAACTATGTGTAAAAGTACTCCGAAATGGCTCCAAAAACCACCCCAAAATTGCTTCAAAAATAGGCTTTGAAAGCAAAAAATGAAGCTTTGAGGGACCAAAACTTGTTCAAGGTAATGTCAACCTTAGTCTTTCCCCTTCTTCAAACACCACAAGAGTGTAGCTTAGTGGCAAGAGATTGCCACGGTTAAGCGAGCTCTGGGGGGAACAGTACTGGGATGGGTGACCTCCCAGGAAGTACCGGGAACCTCTATATTCCTTGATCGTTGAGGTCCTCCCTCGCGTGCAGCTAATGGCGCCAACGGTGACTTCGGTGACTCGGATGACAAGGTATGCCTTGGTCACCGCCTTGGTCGCCGCCTTGGTCGCGCCTTGGTCGCCGCCTTGGTCGTAAGCCTTGGAGAAAGCCTGGGGGGGGTGCTCGCTTCCCTCGCACAGAAGGAACAAAGCTTTTGCCTCAAACTGCTCTGATACCAGTGAAGTGTTTCCACGGCGATGCACCACAGTGTGCTCTCCTTCTCGAGAGCTCCACGACGATATGCTCGGAGTACAAAACCGAGCTCTTGGGCCTGCACACAGTACTCCGCACAGAGGCTATAGAATACACAGAAAACACAGTACACAGGAAGCACGAAGACAAACTTAGGTCTTCCAAATGCGGTCGAACTTAGAGTCCGTGACTGACCAGGCCACTATACGTTTTATTAAAGAACATATACAAAGAAGTGTCTGGTGGCCATTTGGCCTTTCACATGGACACTAACGATAACACGAATGAGGAAAAAGTGAGAGCTATTGCAGAGTTACCTAGGCCCAAGAATGTCGAGGAAGTACAAGCTTTCATGGGGTATTGTGGCTATTACCGAAATTTTATACACATGTATGCGATCATTGCAAAGCCTTTGTACTCCCTTTTGACTAACTTTGAGTGGACGAAAGAATGTGAGAACTCTTTCAATGAGCTTAAATGGCGATTATGGTCAGCACCAATCTTGATCACACCAGATTGGAACAAACCCTTTCATGTTCACGTGGATGCATCCAATTATGCTATTGAGTGTGTACTTGCACAACCTACAGGTGAAGGAAATATGGATCCTCTAATTTCTTATGCTAGTAGAGAGTTGAATGCAGTTGAACAGAAGTATACCACCATCGAACAAGAAGGATTAGGCATGATATATGCGGTTTAGACACTATTTTCTTGCAAATAAGTTTAAATTTTTTTATTGATCATCAAGTGCTATTGTACTTGGTAAACAAGCCATGCAATACAAGTAGATTAGTAAGATGGTTTCTCTTACTAATGGAATATGACTTTGAAGTAGTGGTAAGGAAGGGCAAGGCTCACTTGAGATCAGAACACCTCTCAAGGCTCACATCCAGAGAGGCCCCACAAGGAGTATCAGATGATCTTCCTGCTTACTTGTTGAATTTGGAAGTTGTACCATAGTGGTCCAAGACATTAGTGCTAGTATTGACATATGGACCTAAACACCCAGTAATGAACACTCAAGATAGGGAAGTAGTGAAAGCCCAAAAGTACCATATCATGGCAGGAAGTATGTACAAGCATATAGATCAAGGGATATTAGCTTGTTGTGTGGAAGAGGATGAGTACGCTAAATGGTTGCAATTAGCACATGTGGGTGCATCAGAGCAACACTACTCAAGGCAAAGAACTTTATAGACACTAAGGAAACTCGGAGTGCACTAGTCGACTATGGAAGTAGATGTCCATAAGTTGTGTAAAGAATGCCCAGTTTGTCAAATTAGACCACCTATGGAGCACGCTACACTGTACCAAGTGTCTCTAATACCAGATTGGAGTGAATCGTAGTAGGCTTTCTGAGGATGAAAACATTCCCCCAAGAGATGACTTTGGCTAGGAGAAGAAGTTTAGAACAAGAAGCCCTCGATTACTCACTCATTGGTGATAATCTATAAAAACGTGGAAAAGATGGATATATGAGACTATGTGTCCATGAGAGTGAATATCTTAAAATCTTGGAAACTGCTCACCAAGGTGTAGTAGGACGACACTTTGGATCAGACCGTGTGATTAAGGCAATCCTATTTGCAGGCTTGTGGTGGCCAATGCTTCACATGGATGCACATACCTATGTGAAGCGGTGTGATGTTTGTTAGCGAACTCAATACCCCATACGTAAAGATGAGATGCCATTGAAACCTATGATGGGTGAACATGCATTCTCTAAGTGGGGAATAGACTTTGTAGGTCCTATTAACCCCCCAGCTAAGATTTCACATGCTGAATACATCATTGTGGCCACATACTATCTAACGAAGTGGGTAGAAGTGAAAGCCACGATGAAAAACGATGCTCAAAGGACAGCTAAGTTTTTATTTGAGAACGTGTTCACTAGATATGGACTATTGATAGAGTGAGTAAGTGATAGAGGCACTCACTTTTTGAATGAAGTCATTGAAAATCTTCTCCGAGAGTTCTTGGTGATACGCAAGAAGTCTACCCCTATCACCCACAAGCTAATGGGCAAGCCAAAAGCACCAATAAGATTCTATGCAATGTGTTGACCAAATTAGTGAATAATAAACGCTCTGATTGGGACAAATAGCTACACCATGTTGTTTGGGCATATAGAGTTGCCTATAAAATGGTACTCCAAGCCACACCCTTCCAGATGGTATTTGGCCAAAATGCAGTGCTACCATTAGACTTCCTGATACCCACACGGAAAGTAGCACAAGAGCATGAGTGGACAGGGCATGAACTCTCTTCTAGAATCTTTGATCTTGAACGGCTAGGTGAAACGAGACTGAGAGTTGCCGCAGGGATATATGAAGCTAAGAAAAGATAGAAGGCATATTTCAATGCCCATGTGAAGGATAATGGCTTGAAGGCCGGAGACTTAGTTTTTGTGCATACCGTGAAACAACATGCAAGAAAGCTAGAGAAGCATGGCTATGGACCCATGATTATTAACAGAATATCAACAAGTGGGGCAGTCTAGTTAGCCACTTTAGAAGGTGATGTCCTACAAAGCTACATTAGTGGATGCCAAGTCAAATTAAGAACCCCTCGTGGAGGAAATGCTTAATGGACTCAATACGGCTAAGAAATGCAAATAAGAGGAAAAACGAATCCGAGAAGAAGCGCAGGCAAAAGCATTGGAACACATCCAAAGAATGAAATTGAAAAGAAAAAGTAGAGATCAGCCTAGGAAAGATGCCTATGAAGCTCCAGGGTATCACATGGCTATGTGTGAAGTCTCAGGTTTAAGTTCCCAAGAATAACTGACTGACATCCTTTTGTGACCTTAGAGGTAGGACAAGGAAAGAGTGCAAGAACTGTACGGGCCTTGATTGACTCAGGTGCAGTCACTAGTGCGGTTAGACTTTGTTACTGTCAAGAATTGAAATTAAGTGTCAATCCTATAGAAGCATACCTCATAGGATCGCTAGGTGTGGAAACCCCTTTCATGGGTGAGGTGGAACTTCGCCTCTACATTCAAGGTGTTCTCTTGATAGTTAAAGTGCTAGTGTGTCAGACGAGGATCTCACTGAACCTCTTGTCTTGGGTCAAGAGTGGATATATGATCATGCAGTCAACCTGAACCTAAGAAGTGGACTTCTTCAGGTTGGGTAGGTCAAAATCGCATTACCATCGAGTTAGAAAATCAAGCACTCAAGAAAGTAGAACAGGTTGTCCCTCCACGAGCACTATCATGGAAAAAGATGATTTTCTTGTCCAACACTCTGTGATGCAAAAAACCTTCTCTCCAGACCCGGTGGTGCAAGTGGAACTCCCTATTTGTCCAAAGGAAGTCTCGGACTAAACACATGAAGTCTCGAAGATCAGAATGAAGCAAAGAAGTAGCAATCCTAAACCAAAGATCACCTCGACCAAGGCATCTCGACCATCGAAGCAGATATGGGTATGAAAGGGTGAACTTCCCCAAGCAACTCTGTCTACAGCCCCAACCAAACCTTAATCTAGTGATTGGCGTAGGGCACCTAGTAAAACACTTCTCCAACAATCACCCACAAAAAGACTATCTATCTAGGTACCCAAGAAGTTAATGATGGTTGACCCACAATCAAGAAAAATGTGGGTGCCTAAGGCTTGCTTGCAGGCTCAAGTAGACACCCATAAGCTTCACAAGATAGGACCCCATTCACACACACTCACACATGCATCAACAGGAACTAATAGAGTCTCATATAAATGGGTCCCTAAAAAGCCTCATTTTCAAATGGATGCTCATGTAGAGTCTGCCATAGCCCACCAATGGTCATATTGTAAAACCACGCATTACATTTGGGGACAAAAAGCTTGTAATAAGCCCCCCCTACCCCAATTTGTAAAATCACCTCCACCTACTAACTGCATCATCCTCACACTCCATTGTTCCACTTAGCTCATAGAACTATTCGTTCACTAACTACACATACAATCATCGAGCACCAATTGACTCACTAACTTGTCATGATGCCTCATGTTAATGTTGTAACAGGGACAAACTGTCATATCTTGTCCACTATAATGTTAACATGTGCTTCTATATTCTCACAGAATCGGCACGCAAAGCAGTAACATGGCAAAAGCAGTAGGAACCAGTTCCTAGGCAGGGTCAAGCACCCCAAATAGTAGACATTCAAACTGTCCCCTCGAGACACATCTAACAGAGAGGCCCTAGGAACTCACGAGAGTGCATGTCCTTCCAATTCACGACCCTCCACAGGGGCACACATTGCAAGTTAGCAAACATGCACATTGGTTCAGTGATGTGGCAAGTCCACTAGGAGAGGGTACCTACTTCTAGGAAGTTGAAATAGAATTTAATGGCAAGTGCGGAAGGTACCATTTCTTTACTCATGAGTTCGAAAAGTTTCAGAACGCACAAGTGATGAGATCAGTGTGGGCAAAAACTAGCCAGGATAGCTACTTTAGAGCACTACTACCCAAACCTGATTTTCTGCGTTGTTCTTACATGATCAGCACTATCATCCCTAGCAGAGCCAAAGGAGGAGATAGTACCTTTGTGCTTCCCTCATTAACACCAGGCCATGAACTAAAAAGGTTTAAAATTACCCTCAACTTAGTACGGGAGGCCCTGGACATGAAGGGTATGCACATTCCAAGAGAAAAAGAAACATTGATTTAAGGACAAATGAAGCACAAAGACCTCAACAAACTGAAAGTCTCCATTTACGTACAGTCATGCAGCATTTTTCCTTCCCGGCTCAAGAACGCTTCAGCATGCCACCAAAGAGAATTTGGTTGAGCTTGTATTTGGCGAAAACTGAAAATCTCGCCCTTAATTTGTCCCATTGGATCATTGATCAAATTCGCTTAGCACATCAGTGCTGGAACAAGAAACACAAGAATGTACTTCATGGATGTTGTGCACTTACACGGATCATTTATAGATTCCTAGCTTATGATGTGCCCATCCAGAGAGCATTGGTGTGGTCTAGAGCCCAAGAATTCCAGAGATGGGCATCAACAATGGGCCCACCATCTAAGAAGATGAGAGGAGCAGTTCAAATACCTTGTGCACCAGCAAGGGGAGCCACCCTCACACCAAATGTGACACCACTTCCAATAAGACGTGTTCGCCCATTCACGATTCGCTTACCCACGCTAAGTGCATAGGGACCAAATCTTGTTTTCCCTCCTATTCCCTCTGACTTGGAGTTCCCATAGGGTTACACTTTGGATGACCTAATAGATGAAGAAATTGCCACGATGATTAATGAGGCAAATCTTGAGACTGAGGAAGACCATGTCCGAGGACCGCAACCGACTATAGGGACTCCAACCCCTACCCAACCTGAAATAGTGGAAGTGAACGAAGATGAAGAAGAGACCAATGAAGAGGAGAGAGACAAAGAGCACGACTAGGAGCAGGAGGAAATTTTAGAACAAGCAGGCGCCCCATCCTATACGGCACAAATCAAAAGATTGTATGAGACCATGAAAAGAGTCCAGGAGCATCATAAGTTGTCATTAGAAACATGGAAGTTACTAATAAGTCAAATGTTAGGAGAAGAAGGGGTAGACGAACAATTTATTGAGTTCTTGAACGTGCACGCGGATGTGCTTGGCCTGGATGAAGCCATTCATTCGGCTGTAGCTTACATTCATCGCTTTGAACAACGAGTGCCTACTCGTCCCATCCGGTCCGGGAAACAAATTCATATATATGTATATGCACCGGGTGACACTACATAGATGGAAGAATACCACGAGGCACTGCTCCCACCACACTCTAGACCCTCATCCCCAAACCCACCCCCTCACCTCTCACTGCACAACTCACTTCTCCCCACGACACTACCACCCTAATCTCCACCACCACTACACATGTTATAGGTATTCCTCTTTCCTCTAGCACCCAACTTGGCGGGACTGCCACACCTACATTCACAACATTGTTCACCGACATCACATCCACCGCACCCTCCGTTCCCATTTACACCATAAGACACACTTTTCAAAGCATGGAAACGTCACCAGTTATGGCACCACTCCCTCCCCTCACACTCCCACAATCTCCTATACCCCCTCCCCCCACATCACCTCTTGTCCCCACTTCATTCACGATCCCTTTCCCATTCCCCCTTCATTCTCCACTTTCCCAACATCCCCAAATGTAAATAAATATTTTTTCTACATTAAATCAATGTATATATCAGCTCGAGAACAAATATCAAACCTTGGAAGATCCTCATTGCAATATAATTGCGGACCACCAGCAATGACAAAAGCACCTCACAGCCCTAGAAGAAGAGAACACCTCCCACAATCAACATTATACTATGCTAGAACACGCCCAACAGACCCTATTGGAGGCTCCTCAAGAATCAGAATCTTCGAACATTAAAAAATTAGAAGCTTTACTTGAACTTTATCAGTTTGATAATGTCAAAGTCCATCGTAATCTGACATTACTGAGGAAGCACATGGCCATTGCTCTTGAAGAGAACAAACAACTTCAAAATCAAAACGAAGAGAATCTAAATGTAGCAAAGGAAGGCTCCCCTCAGGAGATCGACCCACAAAGGTTTTCCTTCAGAGACCATGAAAACTATTCTTGAGAGCTATGTTGATCTTATGGCAGAGCATGACGATTTGGAAAAAGAACGGGACACTCTTTTCCAACAGCTAAGGATGCAAGAAGAACAAACAAAGGACACAGATTTTACACTGACTACTTAGGATGTGAATGTGCTAAAAGAACAGGTCGCCGAATTACAAGCAAACTTACTTCAATACGAAAGACAACCCTCCCTGGTCATAGAACCAGAACCGAAAAAGTTGGTGCCCATAGAAGTAGAGGATTCATATGAGGAACCTTATGTTCCTATGCCTATGCCAGAAGGCCAACAAACATCTGAAGGACTAGACACACTTGAAGTCAAAGCTCCAGAATGGCTGCAGATGCTCAAAAAAACGGCCAATATGCATGATGATAGAGTAGTGGTGCGAATTCAATCAATGTCGAAACTTGAGGATACCATTATAAAATCAGAATACTTCTGACTCATGTCCTATCACCGATGGATAGGCACAAGTGATGATCAATATGTGCCCTATTGCATGCTCCTATCATATTATAACGCAGAAATTCAATGACGATGTGGCAAGGCCCCAACTTTCACCACCCAATTTGATCCCGACAACATACGTGAAAGAGCTACACAAGGGTCCATCTTCCAACCCACTTGGAGGCTTCGTCTTCTAGAAACTTATCCAGAAATGGTTTTTACATGGAATAATATGCCACTTTTCATCAAATACAATCCATGTTACGTCCCAGTACTCAGAAGATGCACATGGCCCGAATTTTCCATCATTGTGAAGAATGTTAAAGGCTATGAGAAATGGCTAAATTACGTGTACCTAGCACCACCATGAGGACCGGCCACCATAGCGTACATGATATCCACCATCCACCACTAGGGTGTTAGACTGCGAACTATTCATGACATTATCGGAGAGATCCTCTCTCCCTTCTTTGATAAGAAATGAAAGAAAAAAAAATATTGAAAAGTGTTCTTTCAATATGGTTACATATAAGCTTTCTAAAATATGTTTTCTATGAAATTCAAATTTGACTAAACCATCTCTTGAGTATTTGCAAGACAAAGATGATTGAAAAGTGTATTTATACTCTCATTTGAGCCCTCCAATTTCTCATTTGAATTCTCTTTACATAAGGTGTCTTAATGATCTCTGTGGGTAATATGAATAATCATTATATGCATATGAATAATCATCAATGTGCGTATTAATTGTTTTGTATGTATTTTCATTATGACTTGATATGGTTTTCGTTCATCATTGGTGAATGTAACCCTGCATAACTGAATGTAAGGAAAATAGATATCCTTCTCTTGAATCAACCTATATGAGCTATGCGTATTTAGAGACGTATGTATTTCTCATGACATCCATATCATGCATCTGGAGTTTTCTTTTTCACAATTATGAATCCTAAGTAGCATTTCCCTTATGTTGTTTTCTTTTTATGAATCTTGCAATAGGAAGATTTGTCTGTTGCTACGATTTGATTTATGTCAGGCCATGGGTGTTCAAGATGATTTATATGAATGGAGATTTGTATGTATACAATTATGTGTGTTAGCAATAATAAAAGATATCATAAACATGTGATGTGTGTGTGTTTATAAATATTTGATATACTTTATGTTAATCATTGTGTAATCTAAATTAAATTAGCATATAATTAATAAATAATATATTTGAATTTCACTCTTAAATAATTAAAATTATATATATGTGTACCTAATTGTGCATACGGGAGTGGTGTACTGCATGTGCTTTCCTTATTAAAGTGCATGTTGTGAATATTAGTATCTATATCCTTTTGTGTGACTTGATGATTACGTATACCATACATGGGTGAGTACATGTGCATGTTTTAATGTTAATATGAAACCATAATTATCAAGAACATTAAAATAATAAAAGTTAAAAATGATAAATAAATAAAACTAAAAAGAAACTCCAAAAGGCGCATATGAGTTGTGTGTGTGCATTGTGTCTATGAATGATTTATGTTAGTATAAATTTTATGAACTATTATATTATATATTTTGTATGAACATAATATAAATACATAATTATTTATATAAAAAAAATGTGCACTATGTGGGCTACTTTTTAACGAATGATTGAGGTTGCACGTAGGATAGAAGTGTGCTGGCAGAGTTTCTACCGCTGAAAGAAAAGGAGGGCGATGGCACTTATAGGGCTCTCTCGGGTTTTTCTCTTTTGAGACATACACACAGAGTCAGCGATTCTCTCAGAGCAGGTTCTTGTAGAAGAACAAAGAGAGTTCTGGAGGAAGAAGGAGACACTGAAAAGGAGGGCATGACCGTTTTCTTCTAGGAGGAAGGCAGAACGTGGTATTGATAGAAGGGGACTTACTTTTTCATGGTAGTCCTCTGAAGCTCCAATGGAGGACTTAAAGGGATAAGAGCTGTGTGCTACGGAAGTTTGCAGAACGATTAGAATGTTGTCATCTATGGCCATGCTAATCTAGGAAAGCATATGCTTCCATGTGAAGGCGCCTAAGAGTTCCATCGGCTGCAATGTTAAAGAATTCCTACATCTGCAAAGACAAGAAATTCAACTGCAATGATCAGATTTTCCAACATTTATTAGGTAAGAGTTCCGTTGAAAAATGTTGAAGGATGTCCAAGGTTATACCTTAGCATAGAATTTGTAACTATGTTTCAAGAAACATAGTTAATAATTGATCTTTGTAAGTATTTTGTTTTTTTAACTTCTCTGCACATTGTTCTTCTATCCCTCACATGGCAATGTGTGACATCTTCTCCATTGAACGTTTTAAACTTTCTTTGCTAAAATTATCATGCTTGCATTTTTCTCAATTAAATATTAAAGCATTGTATCGATCAGTTTTTTTTTTAAATGGAAGGAATAGGTTCAGTGTCAAGCTCATGATTTCAAAATAGTTTTAGATTGTTGATTGTTAGCGCATGTCTTAGCAACTAGAAAAAAAAATTATGTATGAGCATAAATATTGTATGATGACGAAACTGATCGGTGAAGCGAAAATCAAACAACGTTTAACACATTCGAGAGTATTGTTCATCTTTAACGAAGATGTTGGTAGGAGTTTGAATCAGACTTTATTTTTTTTAAGACTTTCCAAAAAGCTTTTGAAGTTGTGTTTATACTTTTACCTAATTGAATCCATCAATCTTCATCTTGAGTGAAGCAATTTCAATTTAAGGTTTCGATTTACATGATGCATCGCTGCTAAAAGTGCGCACATAGTTGTGAATAGAGTATTGTAAAATACTTGTGTTGATTACCGCGAAGGAGATGATTTATGTCAAGCTGCCACAAGATGTTTTCCAAATGCCATGTTCGTTCTCATATGCTTGCAACAGGAAATTAAGCTATTCGAGGCTAAGCTATTCGAGGCTGAAGAGCTCCTCCGAATAAAGAGTACTGGAGAAATGCGTATAAGATTTTTGAAATTTATCTCAGCTCTTCAATGAATTCATTTCGTTTTTAAGTAATTTTCATTTCTTAACATTGTAACTTTTGAGATTAATGCAGTACTGAATGAGGAGTATCGTGTGGTGCCTAGTATAGGAGAATTTGGAGATCGGTACTTTGGCGCTCATAAGAATATCCATTAATGAAGAGAATGTTGCCAATAGTTGTATTTGTTGAGCTGAAATGTTTTCTCGAATTCTTGCATTGAAAGTAAGTTGTTTACTATATGATACCATCCCCGCTTCTCAGTTGAGCAACGATTTGCAGATTCTGTTGTAGTTAGTGTTGCACAATTTATCTTCAGTGATTGACTTCAATAATTGTTGTCAATAGATATCTTCATTGGTGCATCGAACCTGCATTCTCATCCATAGCAAATATGTGTTGTGCTATGCGTTAAAACTATATGAATAAAATGCTATACAAATCGCATGAATAGTAAGTTGTTAGCATAAATGTGTTCTTAAAAACACTGTCTCGTTTTGGAAGGATTTGATGTATGGATTTACTTATGCACACAAATGACTTCCATTGTTCGGTTGAACAAGTTTTATTATCTCACAACGTTCAATGTACATTCGTCTTTCTTTAATGAAAAGGCAACATTTAACACTCATGCTCTATTTCATATGTTCTTGACATACTAAAGGTTATTACTATTCGGACTTAATATTGAAGCACAAAAGCAATGTTGGTGTTAATGATATGTTGATAATGTTAAAGAATTTTTGTATGCTCATATCCTATTATGTTCAATCTTCCCATTCGAGGAATTTAGTCTTAAACTTCTAATGATTTTACCCTCCTTGATGTGAGTTTCTAACATCTGCATACAAGATAAATACATATGATGACCATGCTAATGTAACTCTGCATATGTGCTTATGAGCTATTGAAAATTATACCATCGAACTATTTATATAAGATATCACTTCATCTCGCACTAGTAAAGTCAAAACTTTGTTGCATATATGATGTCACCAACAAGTAAGCAATTTTATCCAAAGTGCTCTAATCAATACTTCTGAAGTTGATAAGTATTATGATTTACATTGTCTGAGTTTTTGCTTACTCTATTTGATTAATCTAATTACGATATTGGTTGGTATGTTTACGAAATTACAAAAGTTCTAGACAACTCTATAAGTGTACCAACTAAACTAACAAAGCTTTCTGAGTTTGCATATCTTTGATATTCCTTCAAGTGATATCTTGGATATTCCTTCCATCACTTGAGTTTGCCTCAAGCACCCGGCGTGCGCCATATTATCGGCGGTTGGCTTGATCCAGGAGCCGTCGCTTTCGCGCCAAATTTGTGAATCTCACGTGAAACACCACAGCCCAGCAATCTCAGGTAATGTATGTTTGAATTTCTCTTTATAAATGAGCATGTTCTTTCGAGAGTTGTGTATTTTTCTCCCTCACAATAAAAAAAATATATGAATGGGAGTTTTGTATTTTTCTCCCTCATAATTAAAAAAAATATGAATGGGAATTTTGTATTTTTCTCCCTCACAATTAAAAAAAATATGAATGGGAGTTTTGTATTTTTCTCGCTCACAATCAAAAAAAATATGAACGGGAGTTTTGTATTTTTCTCCCTCACAATTTTAAAAAATATGAACGGGAGTTTTGTATTTTTCTCCCTCATAATTAAAAAAAAATATGAACCGGAGTTTACCATCTCCCTCATCAAAAGGTAATTACGAGCACGGGAGTTTACCATCTCCCTCATCAAAAGGTAATTATGAGCACGGTGTCGGAAGGATTTCTTCACTTGATTTAATACATGGGAAAATAAAAATATTTTTATTTCAAGTCGGCTAATTGATGTCTCTCTCACATAATTTTAATGCATTAGTTTATAATTGACTAATTTTTCTTTGAATTACCTGCAGACAAAAGATGGACATATATTCAGAATTTAGAATAATGGCAAGAGATATTTGGTTGAACCCTTGAAGTTATCTTAATATTTACCCTTATCTATTCCCTGAATAGTCATAATCTTCTTAATTTCATGAATGACTTATGAACTATAAAGATGTGTGTTATGTGAATAACTAAGTAAGAGTATGCATTTGTGTTTATGTGTATGTGTTGGCCTAAGAGTCTATAACATGCCAATATACCTTTGATTGTTTATTCAACTTTTGGTGTGGCTAGAACATATTTTAACTTAAGTACATGTGAATGTAGGTAACTCTATGGTTAGTGTGTTACCTTATGTGGTTATTGTAAATATGATTTACCTTAATAAAATGAACTACTATTTTCTATGTGCCTAAAACTATGTTAATTATGATATTTATTTAACTTAAAACGTAATATAATTGAAGCCTTATAATTATAATTATCAATAGATTTAAATCATAAACCTAACTATATGTTTTGCAATTATAAGTATTAATTGGTTTAATTATTAATTAATTTAACTAATATAAATTAGTGTCACTATTAAAATACAAATGAATGTATTAAGTTTATATGATAGTTATTTTAAACAATAACTAATAGTTAAATTCATTAATATTTAATATATTAAAATATTATATTTTAAATAATATAAGTTATTATATTAATATTAAAAACTATAAATATTATGTTAGAAAAAGTTATAGTTTACTCTAAGTTAGTTTGAGTTAATCTAAGTATGCATGAGTTAGTTTAGTATGCATGTTTTAAGTGATGTTCTGTATGAGTTAGTAGGAAGTGTGTACATGCATATCTGTGTGTGCATTTGTGTATATAAAAGAATAAGTGAGTGTGTTTGTGCTAATGATTCTTCTTGCAGATCATTGCGAACGAGATTACGAGATTACGAGTTTACGAGATTACAAGTTTACGAGATTACGAGATTACGAGTTTACGAAATCACGAGATTACGAGTTTCAAGCAGCTTATGATTATTAAGAAATATAAATTTGTATAGGATTATTCTCTGGAAATTGTATTAGATTTTATTATAAGCTTTTGTATAGGTTTAGAATTGACCTTAAAGGTTTTTCATACTTGCATTCTGTGATTTAATTAAATTCTATACATTTCGTTTTCATATGTCTAAAAATTTAGCGTCAATAATCGGTTCTGTTACTAATAGTAAAGAATTAGATAACTCATTTGTTATAGGGACGCTTCTACCATCTCCTATTGATAGTACAATCAGTAATTAAAATAAAGAAATAGAGATAATTAAAGACCAAATAGTTGATGAAACTTTACATACATTAGAGTACGATGGTTATATATCTAGGGTTTTGCCATTACTTTCTATACTTTTACCGGAACCTGAGAATAAAGAGACTTTGTTTCCACCTAATTTAGAAAGAAATACTAATTCAAAACAAAACGAAAACGTAGTAGTTGATATAGTTAAAGATAAAATAAGTAGTGAGGAATTAGTTTTGCTTTCTTATTTAGAAGCAGTAGCTAGATATAGGAACGTACTTCCTTACGGCCCATAGTGTTCTATTTTTCATGAATTCAGATATTGCTTCCACTAGTAAAACTCCAGTTAAAAAGAAGATAGATAACTCTTTCATTTTAAATACACTTTTACCTACAGCTTTAGTAAATAATATTGCTCAAATAAACAAAAACAAGGATAAAATAGTAGAGGTAGAAAAAGTAAAAGATATTATTGTATCAGAAAAATTATATACTTCACTGATGACTATAGAGTATCTAGATTTAAAACTTTTTGTTCTATTGCTTTTCCTGAAAATAACGATAAAGAAATCTTATTTCCATCTATCTTCAATAGGAAAAATCAAACTGAAAGCAACGAAATAGTTATTATTAAAAATTGTATTAGCGAAGAGAAGCCTAATCGAGTTACAGAAGAGGAATCGATTTTTACAGCTTATCATAATGCTAGGAATATACTTTCATAAGAATCTTAGTTCTTAAATTAAACATAAATAGATTAGAAACCTTTAACTTTTATCACCCAAAAACTAAGAATTCAATCCAAGACCCGAAGCATACTTAGAAACACCCTATGTGCAGTCACATGGTTAGGTTAGCGTGAATCTTTTAGATGAATGTCTGCCTCCCTTAAACCCCTCTACGACAATGGGAGTTTTACCATCTCCCTCATCAAAAGGTAAGTGATGAATTTGTAACTTGAATGCTTAATGAGTTTGTATTTTGATGATTTAAGGTTTATGACAAAGCTTTGCATTATGATTTTCTTGAACAAAAATATGCTAAAAAATATAGAGAGAAAATGTTTTAATTGCATTATGATTTGTTCGAAACAAAAATATAGTTGAAAATATAAAAGTAATATGTTTGCAAATTATTATGAACAATATGATCTGTTTTTACAAAAATTATGATGAGAAAGATGATAAAATATGATGTAAATATGATCTTCCTTTTCATAAAACTATGATGATGAAAACTATAATGATGAATATTATGAATAATATGATTCTCTTACTAAAAATTATGATCCAAAAGATGATAGTCTTCTAAAAAACAAAAATATAACAAAATATAATACTCATATAATTTTCTTTTTGCATTTCATAAACATACGATAAAAATGATGATGAATATGAGGAATAATATGATTTTCTTTTATCATTATTATGATGAAAAATATGTCAAAATATGATACAAAAATGATTTTCCTTTTCATATTTGATAAAACTATGATAAAACTTATGATGATAAAACAATGATAGGAGTTTCTTTTACCAGTATTATGATGGCAAAATATGATGATGATGTGATAAAAAGTTTGAAGAAACATGATGAGTGATGAAATCTACTTAACTTGTAGTTTGTAGTTTATGATTACCAATAGTAATTTTATCTAGAGATTGGAGATAGAAGATGAAACCTAAAATCCAAGCAATCGAAGAAATATTTGGATGACAGGTGACCTTAAAGATGAACGAAAACAATCAGGTGAAAAAGTTCTGAATTCGACTTATTTCTTAGTTGTTTATAAGTTATTGCATTTCATGAGTAGTTTTGTACATTCTTCTGATATGTAAGGGGAACTATTAAAATTATAAAACGAAGGATTCAAATTTGAAGTAGGAGTATGTATGAGATGAAGATAGGAATTAGAGAGACTCTAAGAGTCATAAGGCTAGAAGAGGGAGAACTTGACTTACGACTCCTAGTAAAAGTAAGCTTATTTTATATAGGTAGGCTACCTAGTTTCTAAACCATTTAGCTATTGAGATCCTAGTTCCCACTATAACCTATCTCTAGAACCTTTGCTCTGAATAGGGGTTAAGCCTTTCCCCTCTAACAAAAAAGTTACAAAGAAAGAAAAGAGGGATACATAAAGCAGTACATTAATGGTTGCTGCATAATGAGAAATGAAAAATAAGAAAAAGAGAAATTTGAAGAAAAATAAAAAAGAACAGGAAAAAAGTATTATGATTCAGTTGTGATCTCCAAATCACTCTTGAAAAGAATTAATGGGCTATACGAGTCAGATGTATGCTATTGAGGAATTAGTTACATGTATCTTATGACAAGTGGCTAGGAAATGAGCGAAAGAACACTTATGTAAAATATTTAGTACTTTTGAACAGGGTTAATAGAAGAGCAAGTGCCACAACTATCTGATTGACTTCTATAGGACTTTCTAAAACCTATTTTCAATTTCATGCATTGAACAAAAAAATCTATAATTCAAGTTTACATAATTTTAAAATTTTTCTTTACTATCAAAAGTTGTACTTATGTTTAGGAGCACATTTCATGTACTATTTGAAAATAACTCAACAAATATTTTCCAAAAGAATTTGATATTCCCTTCTATGATCTGCAAGCTTGGCCCATCGAGGACGATGTCGACGTTTGCTGGGGGTGAATGTCAGAGAGATCCACTCTCCCTTCTTTGATAAGAAATGAAAGAAAAAAAATATTGAAAAGTTTTCTTTCAATATGGTTACATATACTTTCTAAAATATGTTTTCTATGAAACTCAAATTTGACTAAACCATCTCTTGAGTATTTGCAGGAAAAAGATGATTGAAAAGTGTATTTATACTCTCATTTGAGCCCTCCAAGTTCTCAATTGAATTCTCTTTACATAACGTGTCTTAATGATCTTTGTGGGTAATATGAATAATCATTATATGCATATGAATAATCATCAATGTGTGTATTGATTGTTTTTTATGTATTTTTATTATGACTTGATATGGTTTTCGTTCATCATTGGTGAATGTAACCCTGCATAACTAAATGTAAGGAAAATAGATATCATTCTCTTCAATCAACCTATATGAGCTATGCGTATTTAGAGACGTATGTATTTCTCATGAAATTCATATCATGCATCTAGAGTTTTCTCTTTCACAATTATGAATCCTAAGTAGCATTGTCCTTATGTTGTTTTCTTTTTATGAATCTTGCAATAGGAAGATTTGTCTCTTGCTACGATTTGATTTATGTCAGGTCATGGGTGTTCAAGATGATTTATATGAATGGATATTTGTATGTAAACAATTATGTGTGTTAGCAATAATAAAAGATATCATAAACATGTGATGTGTGTGTGTGTTTATAAACATTTGATATACTTTATGTTAATCATTTCGTAGTCTAAATTAAATTAACATATAATTAATAAATAATATATTTGAATTTCACTCTTAAATAATTAAAATTATATAGATATGTGTACCTAATTGTGCATACGTGAGTGAAGTGTAGTGCATGTGCTTTCCTTATTAAAGTGCATGTTGCGAATATTAGTATCTATATCCCTTTGTGTGACTTTATGATTACGTATACCATACATGGGTGAGTACATATGCATGTTTTAATGTTAATATGAATCCATAATTATCAAGAATATTAAAATAATAAAAGTTAAAAATGAAAAATAAATAAAACTAAAAAGAAACGCCAAAAGGTGCATATGAGTTGTGTGTGTGCATTATGTCTATGAATGATTTATGTAAGTACAAATTTTATGAATTATTATATTATATATTTTGTATGAATAGAATATGAATACATAATTATTCATATAAAAAAAAAATGTGCAGTACGTGGGCTTCTTTTTAACGAATGATTGAGGTTGCACGTAGGACGGAAGTGTGTTGGCAGACATGCAGAAAAGGAGAGGAACATGTGCGTGAAGAGGAAGGTTCTATCGCTGAAAGAAAAGAAGGGCGATGGCACTTACAGGGCTCTCTCGGGTTTTTCTCGTTTGAGACATACACACAGAGTCAGCGATTCTCTCAGAGCAGGTTCTTGTAGAAGAACGAAGAGAGTTCTGAAGGAAGAAGGAGACTGTGAAAAGCAAGGCATGACCATTTTCTTCTAGGAGGAAGGCAGAACATGGTATTGATAGAAGGGGAAGGAGTCTTTTTCATCGCACTCGTCTGAAGCTCCAATGTGAGGACTTAAAGGGATAAGCGCTATGTGCTACAAAAGTTTGCAGAATGATTAGAATGTTGTCATCTATGGCCACGCTAATCTAGGAAAGCATATGCTTCCATGTGAACGCGCCTGAGAGTTCCATCGGCTACAATGTTAAAGAATTCCTACATATTCAAAGACAAGAAATTCAACTACAACGATCACATTTTAATACATTTATTAGGTGATAGTTCAATTGAAAAATGCTGAAGGATGTCCAAGGTTATACCTTAGCGCAGAATCTGTAACTATGTTTCAAGAAACATACTTAATGATTGATCTTTGTAAGTATTTTGTTTTTTTAACTTCTCTGCACATTTTTCTTCTACCCCTCACATGGCAATGTGCGACATCTTCTCCATTGAACGTTTTAAGCTTTCTTTGCTAAAATTATCACGCTTGCATTTTTCTCAATTAAATATTAAAGCATTGTATCGATCTTTTTTTTTTTAACATGGAAGGAATAGGTTCAGCGTCAAGCTGATGATTTCAAAAACAGTTTTAGATTGTTGATTGTTAGCGCATGTCTTAGCAACTAGAAAAAAAATTATGTATGAGCATAAATATTGTAAGATGACAAAACTGCTAGGTGAAGCGAAAATCAAACAATGCTTAACACATTCGGGAGTATTGTTCATTGTTAACGAAAATGTTGGTAGGATTTTGAATCAGACTTTATTTTTTTTAAGACTTTCCAAAAAGCTTTTGAAGTTATGTTTATACTTTTACCAAATTGAATCCATCAATCTTCATCTGGAGTGAAGCAATTTCAATTTAAGGTTTTGATTTACATGATGCATCGCTACTAAAAAGTGAGCACATAGCTGTGAATCGAGTGCTGTAAAATACTTGTGTTGATTACTGCGAAGGAGATTATTTATGTCAAACTACCACAAGATGTTTTCCAAATGCCATGTTCGTTCTCATATGCTTGCAATAGGAAATTAAGCTATTCGAGGCTAAAGAGCTTCTCCGGATAAAGGGTATTGGAGAAATGTGTATTTTTGAAATTTATCTCAACTCTTCAATGAATTCATTTCGTTTTTAAGTAGTTTTCATTTCTTATCATTGTCACTTCTCAGATTAATGCAGTATTGAATGAGGAGTATCGTGTGGTGCCTAGTATAGGAGAATTTGGAAATCGGTACTTTGGCGCTGATAAGATTATCCATTAATGAAAAGAATGTTGCCAATAGTTGTATTTGTTGAGCTGAAATGTTTTCTAGAATTCTTGCATTGAAAGTAAGTTGTTTACTATATGATACCATCCCTGCTTCTCAGTCCAACAACGATTTCGAGATTCTGTTGTAGTTAGTGTTGCACAATTTATCTTCAGTGATTGACTTAAATATTTGTTGTCAATAGATATCTTTATTGGTGCATCGAACCTGCGTTCTCATCCATAGCCAATATTTGTTGTGCTATGCGTTAAAACTATATGAATAAAATGCTATACAAATCGCATGAATAGTAAGTCGTTAGCATAAATGTGTTCTTAAAAACACTGTTTCGTTTTGGAAGGATTTGATGTATGGATTTACTCATGCACACAAATGACTTCCATTGTTTGGTTGAACAAGTTTTATTTTCTCACAACGTTCAATGTACACTCGTTTTTCTTTAATGAAAAGGCAACATTTAGCGCTCATGCTCTATTTCATATGTTCTTGACAAACTATTCGGACTTAATATTGCAGCACAAAAGCAATGTTGGTGTTAATGATATGTTGATAATGTTAAAGAATTTTTGTATGCTCATATCCTATTATGTTCAATCTTCCCATTGGAGGAATTTAGTCTTAAACTTCTAATGATTTTACCCTCACCTTGACGTGAGTTTCTAACATCTGCATACAAGATAAATACATATGATGACCATGCTAACGTAACTCTGCATATGTGCTTATGAGCTATTGAAAATTACACCATTGAACTATTTATATAAGATATCACTTCGTCTCGCATATATGATGTCACCAACAAGTAAGCAATTTTATCCAAAGTGCTCTAATCAATACTTCTGAAGTTGATAAGTATTCTGATTTTCATTGTCTGAGTTTTTGTTTACTCTATTTGATTAATCTAATTATGATATTGGTTGGTATGTTTACGAAATTACAAAAGTTCTAGACGACTCTATAAGTGTACCAACTAAACTAACAAAGCTTTCTGAGTTTGCATATCTTTGATATTCCTTCAAGTGATATCTTTGATATTCCTTCCATCAGTTGAGTTTGCCTCAAGCACCTGGCATGCGCCGTATTCTCGGCGGTTGGCTTGATCAAGGAGCCGTCGCTTTCGTGCCAAATTGGTGAGTCTCACGTGAAACACCACGGCCCAGCAATCTCAGGTAATGTATGTTTGAATTTCTGTTTATAAATGAGCATGTTCTTTCGGGAGTTTTGTATTTTTCTCCCTCACAATTAAAGAAAATATGAATGGGAGTTTTGTATTTTTCTCCCTCATAATTAAAAAAAATATGAATGGGAGTTTTGTATTTTTCTCCCTCACAATTGAAAAAAATATGAACGGGAGTTTTGTATTTTTCTCCCTCACAATTTAAAAAAATATGAACGGGAGTTTTGTATTTTTCTCCCTCATAATTAAAAAAAATATGAACGGGATTTTACCACCTCCCTCATCAAAAGGTAATTATGAGCACCGGAGTTAACCATCTCCCTCATCAAAAGGATGAGCACGGTGTCGAAAGGATTTCTTCACTTGATTTAATACATGGGAAAATAAAAATATTTTTATTTCAAGTCGGCTAATTGATGTTCTCTCACATAATTTTAATGCATTAGTTTATAATTGACTAATTTTTCTTTGAATTACCTGCAAACAAAAGATGGACATATATTCAGAATTTAGAATAATGGCAAGAGATATTTGGTTGAACCCTTGAAGTTATCTTAATATTTACCCTTATCTATTCCCTGAATAGTCATAATCTTCTTAATTTTATGACTGACTTTACTTATGAACTATAAAGATGTGTGTTATGTGAATAACTAAGTAAGAGTATGCATTTTTGTTTATGTGTATGCGTTGGCCTAAGAGTCTATAACATGTCAATATACCTTTGATTGTTTATTCAACTTTTGGTGTGGTTAGAACATATTTTAACTTAAGTACATGTGAATGTAGGTAACTCTATGGTTAGTGTGTTACCTTATGTGGTTATTGTAAATATGATTTACCTTAATAAAATGAACTAGTATTTCATATGTGCCTAAAACTATGTTAATTATGATATTTATTTAACTTAAAACATAATATAATTGAAGCCTTATAATTATAATTATCAATAGATTTAAAACATAAACCTAACTATGTATGTGGTAATTATAAGTATTAATTGATTTAATTATTAATTAATTTAATTAATATAAGTTAGTGTCACTATTAAAATAAAAATTAATGTATTAAGTTTATATGATAGTTATTTTAAACAATAACTAATAGTTAAATTCATTAATATTTAATATATTTAATTATTATATTTTAAATAATATAGCTTATTATATTAAGAATAAAAACTATAAATATTAGGTTAGTAAAACTTATAGTTTACTCTAAGTTAGTTTGAGTTAATCTAAGTATGCATGAGTTAGTTTAGTATGCATGTTTTAAGTGATGTTGTGTATGAGTTAGTAGGAAGTGTGTACGTGCATATCTGTGTGTGCATTTGTGTATATAAAAGAATGAGTGAGTGTGTTTGTGCTAATGATTCTTCTTGCAGATCATTGCGAACGAGATTACGAGATTACGATTTTAAGAGATTACAAGTTTACGAGATTACAAGTTTACGAGATTACGAGATTACGAGTTTACGAAATCGCAAGATTACGAGTTTCAAGCAGCTTATGAGTATATAGAAATATAAATTTGTATAGGATTTTTCTCTGGAAATTGTATTGGATCTTATTATATGCTTTTGTATAGGTTTAGAATTGACCTTAAAGGTTTTTCATACTTGCATTCTGCGATTTAATTAATTTCTATACATTTTGTTTTCATATGTCTAAAAATTTAGCATCAACAAGCGGTTCTATTACTAATAGTAAAGAATTAGATAACTCATTTGTTATAGGGATGCTTCTATCATCTCCTATTGATAGTACAATTAGTAATGAAAATAAAGAAATAGAAATAATTAAAGACCAAATAGTTGATGAAAATTTATATACATTAGAGTACGATCCTTATATATCTAGGATTTTGCCATTACTTTCTATAGTTTTACGAGAACCTGAGAATAAAGAGACTTTATTTCCATCTAATTTAGAAAGAAATACTAATTCAAAACAAAACCAAAACATAGTAGTTGATATAGTTAAAGATAAAATAAGTAGTGAGGAATTAGTTTTGCCTTCTTATTTAGAAGTTGTAGCTAGATATAGGAACGTAGTTCCTTACGGCCCGTAGTGTTCTATTTTTCATGAATTCAGATATTTCTTCCACTAGTAAAACTCCAATTAAAAAGAAGCTAGATAACTCTTTCATTTTAAATACACTTTTACCTACACCTTTAGTAAATAATATTGCTCAAATTAACAAAAACAAGGATAAAATAATAGAGGTAGAAAAAGTAAAAGATATTATTGTATCAGAAAAATTATATACTTCACCTGATGACTATAGAGTATCTAGATTTAAAACTTTTTGTTATGTTGCTTTTCATGAAAATAACGATAAAGAAATCTTATTTCCACCTATCCTTAATAGGAAAAATCAAATTGAAAACAACGAAATAGTTATTATTAAAAATTGTATTAGTAAAGAGAAGCCTAATCGAATTATAGAAGAGGAATTGATTTTTATAGCTTATCATAATGCTAGGAATATACTTTCATAAGAATCTTAGTTCTTAAATTAAACATAAATAGATTATAAACCTTTAACTTTTATCACCCAAAAACTGAGAATTCAATCCAAGACCCGAAGCATACTTAGAAACACCCTGTGTGTAGTCACATGATTAGGTTAGCGTGAATCTTTTAGATGAATGTCTGCCTCCCTTCACACCCCTCTATGACAACGGGACTTTTACCATCTCCCTCATCAAAAGGTAAGTGATGAATTTGTAAATTGAATGCTTAATGAATTGGTATTTTGATGATTTAAGGTTTATGACAAAGCTTTGCATTATGATTCTCTTGAACAAAAATATGCTAAAAAAAATAGAGAGAAAATGTTTTAATTGCATTATGATTTGTTCGAAACAAAACTATAGTTGAAAATATAAAAGTAATATGTTTGCAAATTATTATGAACAATATGATCTGTTTTTACAAAAATTATGATGAGAAAGATGATAAAATATGATGTAAATATGATCTTCCTTTTCATAAAACTATGATGATGAAAATTATAATGATGAATATTATGAATAATATGATTCTCTTACTAAACATTATGATCCAAAAGATGATAGTCTTCTAAAAAATATATATATAACAAAATATAATACTCATATAATTTTCTTTTTGTATTTCATAAACATACGATAAAAATGATGATGAATATGAGGAATAATATGATTTTCTTTTATCATTATTATGATGAAAATATGATAAAATATGATACAAAAATGATTTTCCTTTTCATATTTGATAAAACTATGATAAAATTTATGATGATAAAACAATGATATGAGTTTCTTTTACCAGTATTATGATGGCAAAATATGATGATGATGTGATAACAAGTTTGAAGAAACATGATGAGTGATGAACTCTACTTAACTTGTAGTTTGTAGTTTATGATTATCAATAGGAATTTTATCTAGAGATTGAAGATAGAAGATGAAGCCTAAAATCCAAGCAATCGAAGAAATATTTGGATGACAGGCGACCTTGAAGATGAACGAAAACAAACAGGTGAAACAGTTTTGAATTCGACTTATTTCTTAGTTGTTTATAAAAAGTTTTTGCATTTCATGAGTAGTTGTGTACACTCTTCTGATATGTAAGGGGAACTGTTAAAATTATAAAACGAAGGATTCAAATTTGAAGTAGGAATACGTATGAGATGAAGATAGGAATTAGAGAGACTATAAGAGTCATAAGACTAGAAGAGGGAGAACTTGACTTACGACTCCTAGTAAAAGTAAGCTTATTTTATATAGGTAGGCTACCTAGTTTCTAAACCATTTAGCTATTGAGATCCTAGTTCCCACTATAGCCTATCTCTGGAACCTTTGCTCTGAATAGGGGTTAAGCCTTTCCCCTCTAACAAAAAAGTTACAAAGAAAGAAAAGAGAGATACATAAAGCAGTACATTAATGGTTGCTGCATAATGAGAAATGAAAAATAAGAAAAAGAGAAATTTGAAGAAAAATAAAAAAGAACAGGAAAAAAGTATTATGATTCAGTTGTGGTCTCCAAATCACTCTTGAAAAGAATTAATGGGTTATACGAGGCGGATGTATGCTATTGAGGAATTAGTTACATGTATCTTATGACAAGTGGCTAGGAAATGAGGGATAGAACACTTATGTAAAATATTTATTACTTTTGAACAGGGTTAATAGAAGAGCAAGTACCACAACTATCTGATTGACTTCTATAGGACTTTCTAAAACCTATTCTCAAATTCATGCATTGAACGAAAAAATTTATAATTCAAGTTTACATAATTTTAAAATTTTTCTTTACTATCAGAAGTTGTACTTATGTTTAGGAGCATATTTCATGTATTGTTTGAAAATAACTCAACAAATATTTTCCAAAGGAATTTGATATTCCCTTCTATGATCTGTAGGCTTGGCCCATCGAGGATGATGTCCACGTTTGCTGGGGGTGAATATCAGAGAGATCCTCTCTCCCTTCTTTGATAAGAAATGAAAGAAAAAAAATATTGAAAAGTTTTCTTTCACTATGGTTACATATACTTTCTAAAATATGTTTTCTATGAAACTCAAATTTGACTAAACCATCTCTTGAGTATTTGCAGGAAAAAGATGACTGAAAAGTGTATTTATACTCTCATTTGAGCCCTCGAAGTTCTCAATTGAATTCTCTTTACATAACATGTCTTAATGATCTCTGTGGGTAATATGAATAATCATTATATGCATATGAATAATCATCAATGTGTGTGTTGATTGTTTTGTATGTATTTTCATTATGACTTGATATGGTTTTCGTTCATCAATGGTGAATGTAACCCTGCATAACTAAATGTAAGGAAAATAGATATCATTCTCTTCAATCAACCTATATGAGCTATGCGTATTTAGAGACATATGTATTTCTCATAACATTCATATCATGCATCTAGAGTTTTCTCTTTCACAATTATGAATCCTAAGTAGCATTGCCCTTATGTTGTTTTCTTTTTATGAATCTTGCAATAGGAAGATTTGTCTATTGCTACGATTTGATTTATGTCGGGTCATGGGTGTTCAAGATGATTTATATGAATGGATATTTGTATGTATACAATTATGTGTGTTAGCAATAATAAAAGATATCATAAACATGTGATGTATGTGTGTTTATAAACATTTGATATACTTTATGTTAATCATTTTGTAATCTAAATTACATTAACATATAATTAATAAATAATATATTTGAATTTCACTCTTAAATAATTAAAATTATATAGATATGTGTACCTAATTGTGCATACGTGAGTGCAGTGTAGTTGTAATAAAGTAAGTCTATGATCTAGGGATCCGATGGCTTCAGACAGATCTGAAATCGGATACCGTTTGGTCACTCGTCTGTAGGACCAAAGATCTCAAGAGTAGACTCAAGCATAAGTCATGTGCTCTCATATTCAAGTAATCTACTTAGCCTAGTGGTTAAGTCTCATGGTTGTGAAGGAAGAGGTCTTGGGTTCAACTCCCATGGGGAGCATGGGAAGAGAGTTTTGCCCAAAGAGCTCTAGAGCCTTCTAACTCAAGTTAACGTGAGTTAACTTGAGTCCAGTGGACTTAACTCAAGAGGTGAGTACAACAACCACTAGTGGACTCTAGTGGAAGGTACTAAAGTAGTGGTCGAGATCACTCCAGCCACTAATAGACTCTAGTGGTGGATATGAAAGGAGTGGAGGAGATTGCACATGCACTTGTGGACTCTAGTTACATTTGTGGTCCTCATTAGTTCAAGCAGCTATATATACAGGCATAAGGTTGGGAGGAGAGTCATTCATTCATAAGCATTTGCAGTCGTTACGCTGTTGCATTGGTATCAGAGCATTCACTCCATAGCTCTCTACTTTTCATCATCTTGCTCATGAGTTTGCTCTCTCCTATATGCGTGTGCATTGCTCGCGGATGATCAGATAAAGTGCGCCGCTGAATTTCGCATGTTGGCTTAGCTTTGGAGTAGCAGCATAAGCAAAAAACATTATCCTCTACTGTGAGCCGAAGGGGATTCGAACCTTCGCCCCCCCAGCTAGAGCGTGATCTTCTACCCAACGCGTTCACGGGCAGTCGTGCTCTGCATCGGCTGTGTCTTCATCTTGGTTTAACAGGCGCTGAAGAACGTGGAGCTAAAGAGAAACAAAAAAAAGAGCTTCACGCGCTGCGTCGTCTGTGGGAATCGAACCCGCGTGCACAGTTTAAGAGCCGATTGCTTTGACCAAGGCGCCAAGGCGTTTTCCTTATCATCTATTGCAGAAGAAATCTTACTAAAACAGTGATCAGAGCTGAAGTGCAAGCCAAAATTCTCTCCATTCAAGAAGCCAAGCCCTCTCATCCATCCACGGAGCCAAGTCAATTGCTGCAGGCTGGAACCCGAGGAGTATGTTGCTTTTAGCCAAAGAAACAAACAAGGAGAACCAAAGATTGAGCAAAGCTTGAAGGAAGTGGAGTTGTGGAGTGAAGATCCGGAGGCCTATCTTCGTCATAATTCTAGCACTCTCTGCTAGAATCAAGTCGACCTCAACGGACCAAATCATCAGGGACTATTTCTTGTGATATTCTTGCATAGCTCTTTTGATTTTGTTGCACACACCACTTGCGTTAGGAATACTTAGTAAGTTTAATAACGCTTTGTGTGCGATGGAGGGGACTTCTAGCCACGTCTCGCTTACGAGTACTACTAGTACGTCAGTGTTTGTTTCTGTTCCTATTTTAGTAACATCCTCATTCATGCCTAGACCACCAATAGTTGCACGTGCATTGCATTCATCTGCACCTATGGTTTCAAATACAAGTCATGCGTCTGATGCATCTAAAATAGAATCAGGGACGATTGTAGCATTAGACGTTGAGGAATTTGCGAGTAAAGGGGAAACAATCACTACTCTAAACGTAGGATATGGAGAGTAGGATGTTGCTAGTTGAGCAAAAGCTTGGACGGTTGTCCAGTGTTCCGGATGAGGTTGCAGTACTCCGTCAATATGTTGATGGAATCCAGGATCACCTTAAGGCCATTCTGAACTTACTTCAGACGCCTAAGGATTTCAGTAAGACTATTTTAGGTAGTCACACAGATACGATCGCAACTTCACCAATGTCTGTTAGGATGGAAAAGGATAAGGAATTATCCTCTCCCCAAATAGACATGTTTCCTTTAGCGGGAAGTATGAGCCGTTTGAGTCTAGCGTCTTCTACTCCCTTGTGCGTTGCTTCGGTAGGTATGTTAGAAACTCATAACCGCCCTGTGGATCTTTCCTTGGGAAAGGAGATCCGTCCTCCTTATTTCTCTGGAGAGGATAAGGATAGGAATAAGGACGCGGTTTTGACTTTCTTAGAGAAATGGAAAGATGTCCATGAACTCAAACATACCCCGGATCATGTGAGGGTAGTAGAAGCCAGTTTATCGCTAGGACCGAAAGCTTATACATGGTGGATGAGTCTCTCTGAGACTCACAAGAAACCCACCACTTGGAATGAATTTTCCCATCTTTTCAAGAAAGAGTTTCTCCCCGAGAATGAGGAGGAACGCAATTGGGAAGCTTGGGATAAAATTCAGCAGAAGGGTAGACCGCTATTGGTGTATATTTCAGAATACAGAGATGTAATTCTGAAGTTAAAGAGTTTAGATGACTTCCATCGACTTCGCGGTTTTGTCCGAGGACTTAACCAGCGAATTCGAAGTGAAGTTAAGAGGCATGCGCCTAAATCCCTGGAAGAGGCAATTAAGGTCGCACAGATTTATGAGGACAATTCACGTTTGGATGTCCCGCAGGAAAGCAGTTATTCCCAGAAGAATACCTTTAAGCGTAAGGGCAAAGGGACTAGATCTACTGAAAGAGTGTCTAAGAAACCTCGTATTTTTAGACACATCCTTTCTCCAGAAGATCATGATAAAGCGCAAAAAGAAAACTTGTGCTTTAAATGTCTCAAGCCTGGACATCGAAGCCGTGCCTGTCGAGTCGGAAGAGAAAGAAAGGGTAAGCAGCAAATCAATCTGATTCAATCTTTGAACTTGGATGCAAATTCAAGTGCAAAGAAGGTTCAGATTATGCACTGCGACAGTACCCATTCATGCCAAATTTCCAAAAACATGTGGCAACCTCAAGAGTTTGGTCCACATGATTTGGTCAAGTTGCATGGATCAGTAAAAGGACACACCATTCAGATAATGGTGGATGATTCTGCTACGCATAATTTTATCAATTATGCGTTAGTAAAAAAACTGGCTCTTCCTCAGGAACCATCTCCTCATAAATACATTGTCTCCATGATGCACGGTCAAGACACCCGTGTTTGGGACACAATGATATGTAATTTGGAACTAGAAATCCAAGGATTTAAAGATACCTTGGACTTCCAAATAATGAACATGGATCGGGTAGATCTTGTTTTAGGGAGAGAGTGGCTATGGAGTCTAGGTCCTTCATTGACCAGGTGTTATTTTACAAATACTTTGGAATTCCAGCGTGACGGTGTTTTGTATAAGATCAAGGGTGAGCATGATGTTCCAAGTATCCCTTTGATATCATACACTGAACTTAAGAAACTTGTAAATAATGAAGCCAGGACCCAAGCTTTTCTTGTCCTTGGCACCGATGTAATAGATTCTGATAATATAAATCAAGTTTCTTATGTCTCATCCTTTATTCCTCGAGAAGTTCATGTTAAATTTAACAATTTAATGAAGGAATTTAAAGATGTGTTCCCTAAGGAACTCCCCTACGGCTTGCCACCCTCTCGTGGAAACATTGATCACAGTATAGATCTGTTTCCGGGTACCAAGCCAAAATCTCAAAACCCATACCGCCTCCCCTATGTCCAGAATCAAGAAGTAGAAAATCAAATCCAAGAGTATTTGGATAAAGGATTTATCCGCCCAAGCCAGTCTCCATGGGCAGCACCCATCCTTCTAGTGAAAAAGAAAGATGGAACTATGAGGCTGTGCGTAGATTATAGGGCGTTAAACAATCTTACGATAAAGAACAAGTATCCCATGCCACTAGTCGAAGATCTTTTCGATAGTTTAAAAGGGGCTACAGTCTTTTCTAAGATTGATTTACGCCAAGGTTATCATCAGATCAGGATCAAAGATGATGATATTCCTAAAACAGCTTTTCGAACAAAGTTTGGTCACTACGAGTTTTTAGTGATGCCGTTCGGGTTGACAAATGCACCCGCAACATTTATGACTTTGATGAATCAAGTGCTGAAGCCGTATCTGGGAAAATTTGTTGTAGATTTTCTCGATGATATTCTGATCTACAGTAAAGATCATGAAAGTCACTTAGAGCACTTGAAAAAAGTTTTTCAACTTCTTCGCGATAATAAACTTTACGGTAAAGAGTCAAAATGTGAATTCTTTACCCCAGAAGTAAAGTATTTAGGTCATATTATTTCCGCGGAAGGAATCAAAGTTGACCCGGAAAAGGTCCAAGCGATTCTTGAATGGCCTGAGCCCAAGACGGTTCGAGAATTACAAAGTTTTCTCGGATTGGCAGGATATTATCGGAAGTTTGTGGCTAGATATGCCAAGATTGCAGTACCTTTGACTGATCAACTCAAAGGGAAGCATCAGAAGTTAAATTGGAAAGAAGAGCAAGCAAAGAGTTTTCAAGAACTGAAACTTGCTTTAGCTTCGGCCCCGGTTCTACAAATTGTAGATCCGAACAAGCCTTTCCAATTAGAGACAGATGCAAGTTCATCTGCAGTAGGAGCAGTACTAAGCCAAGATGGTCGACCAATAGCTTTCGAGAGTAGAAAGCTAAGTCCTGCTCAGCAAAATTACTCTACCTATGAGCGAGAGATGTTCGCTATTATCAATGCTCTGAAGAAATGGCGCCATTATCTATATGGATCAAAGCTGACCATAGTTTTTGATCAAGAGAGCATAAAGTGGTTTGCAAACCAACCTGATCTAAGAGGTAGAAAAGCGAGGTGGGCCGAGCAGTTGCAAGAGTTCGATTATGAACTCAGGTATAGAAAAGGAAAGTTCAACGCAGTGGCAGACGCCTTAAGTCGGATGCCTATGCTGAACAATCTAAGTTTTGTACAAATTCAAAGTGAATTTATTTCAACTTTGAAAGGAAGCTGCAAAGAGGATCCAAGCTTCAGTCAAGCATGGAAAGCAGCTGAACAAGATAAACAAAATGAAGCAAGTACTTCTGAAAGAAAGTTTAAACACTATTCTCTCCAAGATGAATATTTGCTTTATAAAGGTAAGGTTTGTGTTCCAAGTACCTTGGACATACGAAATCAAGTACTTTTCGAATGCCATGATGCTCCAAGTGCAGGACATCCTGGTATTAACAGAACCTATGAGTTAGTAAAAAGACATTTTTATTGGCCTAGTTTACATCGAGATGTGCAAAACTATGTATCTAAGTGCCATAAATGTCAAGTAAATAAATTTGAACGACTTAAAGTTGGAGGATTGCTGCATCCATTGGAAATTCCCAAAGGAAAGTGGGAAAGTATTTCCATGGATTTCATTTCTGGATTACCCCGCACTCAGAAGGGCTTTGATTCAGTTTGGGTTGTAGTTGATCGATTGACTAAACTTGCTCAGTTTATTCCAGTCAAGACTACTTATAAGACTCCAGAACTTGCAAAAATATTTGTAAATCAACTTTATAGACTCTATGGTCTTCCAGTAGACATAGTTTCTGATAGAGATGCTCGATTTACAAGTCATTTTTGGCGAGCAGTCTTTAGTAGACTTGAAACTAAACTAAGTTTAAGTACAGCTGAACATCCCCAGACGGATGGACAGACAGAGAAAGTCAATCAGATTTTGGAAGACATACTCAGAGCTTATGTTACTTCCAAACAGACTGACTGGGAAGATTATCTTCCATTAGCTGAATTTGCCTATAATAGTGCCAAGAATTCATCAACTGAATTTAGCCCATTCATGTTGATGTATGGTTTCCAGCCTAGATCTCCTTATGCAGTAGGACTTCATAATGAACGAGTTCAAGCAGCTCAAGAGTTCCTTCAAGACATGAACTTTAAGCTCAAGTTAGCTAAAGAAAACCTAAAGAAAGCTCAAGATCGTGCAAAGGCTTATGCCGATCCGAAGCGTAGAGATGTTAGTTTTCAGGTTGGTGATCAAGTTTATCTTTGTATTCCTGAAAGATCGGAAAAATTCAAGACTGGTCAATGTGCCAAGTTGTCACCTAGGTATTGCGGTCCTTTTCCAATCACCAAGAAAGTTGGTTTGTGGGCTTATGAACTACAACTTCCAGATGATAGTTGGATTCATCCAGTGTTCCATGTTAGTCGACTTAGGAAGAGTCTAACAGATTCAGATAATCTAGTTGGACAACATGTTATACTTCCTATTCCAGTAAATGAAACAGTTCCTCATGAACCTGAAAGGATACTTCGCACCCGAGATAAACGTACAAGAAGCCACTTGTATGAAGAGTGCTTACTAAAATGGAAGGATGGAACTGAAGAAAATTCAACATGGGAAAAAGTTTCCACAATCCAACGACGTTTTCCAGCTTTCAAGTTTTAAGTTGGTCCCAACTAAAGAAGGTTTTTACTTTCAAGCTTCTAAGTAAATAACCTGATTGAATGAATGCATGTTCTTCAAGTTTAGAACATGAGGCTCGGGGGTTGCCTACAGTTATATATATAGCTTTATTTTCGAGGACGAAAATCTTTCCCAAGGGGGGAAGAATGTAATAAAGTAAGTCTATGATCTAGGGATCCGATGGCTTCAGACAGATCTGAAATCGGATACCGTTTGGTCACTCGTCTGTAGGACCAAAGATCTCAAGAGTAGACTCAAGCATAAGTCATGTGCTCTCATATTCAAGTAATCTACTTAGCCTAGTGGTTAAGTCTCATGGTTGTGAAGGAAGAGGTCTTGGGTTCAACTCCCATGGGGAGCATGGGAAGAGAGTTTTGCCCAAAGAGCTCTAGAGCCTTCTAACTCAAGTTAACGTGAGTTAACTTGAGTCCAGTGGACTTAACTCAAGAGGTGAGTACAACAACCACTAGTGGACTCTAGTGGAAGGTACTAAAGTAGTGGTCGAGATCACTCCAGCCACTAATAGACTCTAGTGGTGGATATGAAAGGAGTGGAGGAGATTGCACATGCACTTGTGGACTCTAGTTACATTTGTGGTCCTCATTAGTTCAAGCAGCTATATATACAGGCATAAGGTTGGGAGGAGAGTCATTCATTCATAAGCATTTGCAGTCGTTACGCTGTTGCAGTAGTGCATGTGCTTTCCTTATTAAAGTGCATGTTGTGAATATTAATATCTATATCCCTTTGTGTGACTTTATGATTACGTATACCATACATGGGTGAGTACATGTGCATGTTTTAATGTCAATATGAAACCATAATTATCAAGAACTTTAAAATAATAAAAGTTAAAAATGAAAAATAGATAAATGTAAAAAGAATCGCCAAAAGGTGCATATGAGTTGTGTGTGTGCATTGTGTCTATGAATGATTTATGTAAGTACAAATTTTATGAATTTTTATATTATATATTTTGTATGAATAGAATATAAATACATAATTATTTATATAAAAAAAATATGCAGTACGTGGGCTTCTTTTTAATGAATGATTGAGGTTGCACGTACGACGGAAGTGTGTTGGCAGACATGCAGAAAAGGAGAGGAATATGTGCATGAAGAGGAAGGTTCTATCGCTAAAAGAAAAGAAGGGCGATAGCACTTATAGGGCTTTCTCGGGTTTTTCTCTTTTGAGACATACACACAGAGTCAGCGATTCTCTCAGAGCAGGTTCTTGTAGAAGAACGAAGAGAGTTCTGGAGGAAGAAGGAGACTGTGAAAAGGAGGGCATGACCATTTTCTTCTAGGAGGAAGGCAGATTGTGGTATTGATAGAAGGGCAAGAGGTCTTTTTCATGGCACTCGTCTGAAGCTCCAACAGAGGACTTAAAGGGATAAGCACTATGTGCTACGGAAGTTTGCAGAATGATTAGAATGCTGTCATCTATGGCCACGCTAATCTAGGAAAGCATATGCTTCCATGTGAACGCTACCTGAGAGTTCCATCGGCTACAATGTTAAAGAATTCCTACATATTCAAAGACAAGAAATTCAACTACAATGATTAGATTTTACAACATTTATTAGGTGATAGTTCAATTGAAAAATGTTGAAGGATGTCCAAGGTTATACCTTAGCGCAGAATCTGTAACTATGTTTCAAGAAACATAGTTAATGATTGATCTTTGTAAGTATTTTGTTTTTTTAACTTCTCTGCACATTTTTCTTCTACCCCTCACATGGAAATGTGCGACATCTTCTCCATTGAACGTTTTAAGCTTTCTTTGCTAAAATTATCACGCTTGCATTTTTCTCAATTAAATATTAAAGCATTGTATCGATCCTTTTTTTCTGAAAATGGAAGGAATAGGTTCAACGTCAAGCTGATGATTTCAAAACAGTTTTAGATTGTTGATTGTTAGCGCATGTCTTAGCAACTACAAAAAAAATTATGTATGAGCATAAATATTCTATGATGACAAAACTGATAGGTGAAGCCAAAATCAAACAATGCTTAACACATTCAGGAGTATTGTTCATTGTTAACAAAAATGTTGGTAGGAGTTTGAATCAGACTTTATTTTTTGTAAGACTTTCCAAAAAGCTTTTGAAGTTCTGTTTATACTTTTACCAAATTGAATCCATCAATCTTCATCTGGAGTGAAGCAATTTCAATTTAAGGTTTCGATTTACATGATGCATCGCTCCTAAAAAGTGAGCACATAGCTGTGAATAGAGTGTTGTAAAATACTTGTGTTGATTACTGTGGAGGAGATTATTTGTGTCAAACTACCACAAGATGTTTTCCAAATGCCATGTTCGTTCTCATATGCTTGCAACAGGAAATTAAGCTATTCGAGGCTGAAGAGCTCCTCCGGATAAAGGGTATTGGAGAAATGCGTATAAGATTTCTGAAATTTATCTCAGCTCTTCAATGAATTCATTTTTGTTTTTAAGTAATTTTCATTTCTTATCATTGTAACTTCTGAGATTAATGCAGTACTGAATGAGGAGTATCGTGTGGTGCCTAGTATATGAGAATTTGGAAATCGGTACTTTGGCGCTGATAAGAATATCCATCCGTGAAGAGAATGCTGCCAATAGTTGTATTTGTTGAACTGACACGTTTCCTGAAATTCTTGCATTGAAATAAGTTGTTTACTATATGATACCATCCCCACTTCTCAGTCCAGCAATGATTTCCAGATTCTGTTGTAGTTAGTGTTGCACAATTTATCTTCCGTGATTGACTTCAATATTTGTTGTCGTTAGCATAAATGTGTTCTTAAAAACATTGATTTGTTTTGGAAGGATCTGATGTATGGATTTACTTATGGACACAAATGACTTCCATTGTTTCGTTGAACAAGTTTTATTTTCTCACAACGTTCAATATACATTCGTCTTTCGTTAATGAAAAGCCAACATTTAACGCTCATGCTCCATTTCATATGTTCTTGACATACTAAAGGTTATTTCTGTTCGGACTTAATATTGAAGCACAAAAGGAATGTTGGTGTTAATGATATGTTGATAATGTTAAAGAATTTTTGTTTGCTCATATCCTATTATGTTCAATCTTCCCATTAGAGGAATTCAGTCTTAAACTTCTAATGATTTTACCCTCACCTTGATGTGAGTTTCTAACATCTGCATACACGATAAATACATATGATGACCATGCTAACGTATCTCTGCATATGTGCTCACGAGCTATTGAAAATTATACCATCGAAGTATTTATATAAGATATCTCTTCATCTCGCACTAGTAAAGTCAAAATTTTGCATATATGATGTCAGCAACATGTAAGCAATTTTATCCATTGTGTTCTAATCAATACTTTTGAAGTCATGTAAGCAATTTTATCCAAAGTGTTCTAATCAATACTTTTGAAGTTGATAAGTATTATGATTTTCATTGTTTGAGTTTTTGCTTACTCTATTTGATTAATCTAATTACGATATTGGTTGGTATGTTTACGAAATTACAAAAGTTCTAGACAACTCTATAATTGTACCAACTAAACTAACAAAGCTTTCTGAGTTTGCATATCTTTGATATTCCTTCAAGTGATATCTTTGATATTCCTTCAAGTGATATCTTTGATATTCCTTCCATCACTTGAGTTTGCCTCAAGCACCCAGCGTGGGTCGTATTATCGGTCTTTGGCTTGATCCAGGAGCCGTCGCTTTCGTGCCTAGAACATGATGGCACATATGTGTATGAAAATATTAGAATATGTTGGCCACCTTCCGAACCTTCAAGAACATTCAAGATCCACATTTCTCAGGAGTCACTTTCACTACAGGCAGTCTTGACTTAGTATATGACATGAGCACAACCCCCTCCATTAATGTGATATATACATGGCACATAAGAATCAAGTTACCTACCAGCATGCTACAAAGAGACTTTTGAGGAGATGTTCATTGGAGGGTTCTGGGAGTACCATTCCGAAATATTCGTCCAAGACCCTCACATCTTCTCCAACTTTTTGTTGTGGAGAGGACCTTACATTCCGAACAATTGTATCTACCACATCCAAACATCCCAGGGCAAGTCGATTGGGATGCCTTACTAACAAATTTAGCAAGGGGACTGAGGCTAGAAGAGCATCACCTGGCTACCGACATCGTCGAATACTATGTCAAACGTTCAGCCCATCAAGGGTCTGTCAAAGGCAACAGACGCGAGAGAGGGGGGGTGTTGGTAGCAAATAGGGCACTCAAGGATCTACAAGACAAGTAACCGAATGAAAGGAGTCAGAACAGATTATAGAAGGAACAAGTAGGTAAGGCAGCCAATGCAGATCCGACAAGTAGGCCAGTCAATTTTTCCAACCTAATCTCTTTTCAACAGTGATTTTCATCACTACATGAACATTGTAAATACCATTTTTTGTAAATTCGACTCCATTTTGTTCAAGCGGAGGGTTTCTCAACCTTGAGGAGTATTAGAAGTATTTATGTGTCAATTTTCATTATTTTTAGAGCTTGTTTGAGCCTTCAAAATAGCCTAGGAACGTAATTTTTAACTAGGCCGGACACTAGGTCTGGACAGGACCAAAGCTAGTGAAAAACTAGAAAAAGAGCTAGAGAGCTCATTTTTGGGGTTGTCCTGTTAGTGATTTGAGCTTGTACATGAGACTTTTTTTGGAGTAATCTAAAGAACTCCATTGTTTCTCTCTTTATTCTTGCCTTGTGTGCACGTGTGTGTATGTGTGTGCATGTTTGTGTGCTCACTCACACACTTGTGCCATCACTTGTTTGAGGTCTTCATACCATCCTCATGTCTTTCCGGATTGACATTAAAGCAGGTGCTACTCACCATTGAGCTACATAGAAGTATTTGCTCATATGAGCTGTGTGAAGAGAAATCAATTAATCAATGTTATTTTTTGTGCATACACTTAGTCTGCCAAAACGCGGGGATAACACTCCTGATTTATTAAATATATTTCTCTTAATCTAAAAACTCGAAATCTTGTTTCTAACTTATGATAGATTGATCGGATTGTGAATTGATGTTGTCAAAAAGTAGATAAAATAATTTAGATAAGGCTAAGAGCACTGAGCATTTCAAGAGTACGTGTATCCAAAAATAAAAAGTTTTCTAATCACCACCAGATCTCGAAACTAGCCTCTTTTTCCCTAGACATTCAAATTGTTTGTAGAAATATCGGATACTGGGATCAAAATATCCATATTAACTTTGGGACCTCCATTAATGATTCAAATGAATAAGTTAACAAGCATACTCGGGGGGTTTTCAAGACCAACCCATCCACAAGTTGTGTCATCATCTCCTCACAGTGGTATGAGAGCTTAAACAAAACATCCTTAACATGGACGATGTTTTCCCTTCATTGATTTATGAATTCAATATATGAAATTATCTAGAATGGGCTTTAAAGTTTTCTGCATAACTGCAAGGAAGAAACCTCTATGGTTATGAGACTCGAAATGAGTTGATGTCAGCTAAGATGACCAAAGGAGAACAAACTAAAGAGGAGCAAGAGAGATAGAGCCCCCTCTATTCAAAGGATGGTTTGGAGAGGTCATACATTCTAAAACATAGTTATGATTTTGTATTACCACACATTGAGAGTTCCAAGATATTTGAAACGACTTACAATTCTCTAAAATCCTTTTCTCCTCAACTGCAAGAGCCTAGAAGAACCAACTATGGGTTGAGATCACTTATCTCAAGATACAACCTAAGTAGAATGCCATCAACTTTGTCACCTACATAAAAGAGGGTTTCCCTCTTGAGATGATGTGAAGTCCCAGATCTTACCAAGTAACACTACAACATATGAGGGGCATATCGACGCTGCATATACCGACGGTCACAGTCGGCGTCGGTATGGGCCTCGGAAAATGTCACTTAAAGATACCGACGGTCAAGTGACCGTCGGTATGACCGTTTTAAACGGATCATCGGTGTGGCCCGCAGCCGTCGGTATGTGCATCGGTATAAGCGTCGGTATAACCATCACTATGGGCATCGGTATAAGCGTCGGTAATTTACTGGGGATTACCGACGCGTATACCAATGCCCATACCGGCACCTATACCGGCGGCGAGTTTTAAACATACCGCGAACCCGAGAGCAAAACTTCACATTTTTGCGCGTGTTTAAGTATTGTTGGTCTTCTGTCGAACTTGTGCGCGTGAATCGAATTGCGACCTGCATTGTCTTGTGCACACACACACACACAGATTTCTCTCTCTACACACACACACTCTCTCTCAGCTTAGATCTGACATCTTGGTAAGTGTTGCGCCTACTGTTAGCATTTGTGTTTCTCTATGCTTTAGGTTTTATAATTTCTCTTTTGTTTGATTTTGCAGAAGTTCTTTGGCATCGATTGTTTGGAATTGGATGATAGACGACATACATTACGCTTTGACGACAACGATCCAAAAGAGGGGCATACTTGTAAGTGATTGTTTTATTCTCTATTGATAGAGAGAGAAGGAGAGAGAGAAAGAGAGAGAGAGAGAGAGAGAGAGAGAGAAAGAGAGAGAGAGAGAGAGAGAAAGAGAGAGACAGAGAGAGAGAAGAGAGAGAAGAGAGAGAGAGAGAGTGAGAGATAAAGAATAATGAAAGAAAAGAAGATAGAGATAGGAAAATAAAGCATACATACACACACACATTTACACATTTACACATGCATACATACACACATACATGTACACACATACATGTACACACATACATGTACACACATACATGTACACACATACATGTACACACATGCATGCTTACATACACACACCTATACACACATGCATGCTTACATACACACACACATATACACACATGCATGCATACACACACATAGAAATTTACATGCATGCATACATACACACACATGCATACACACATACGTACACACACATATATACACATATGCATACATACACATACACACACACATATACACACATACATACACACACACATATACACACATGCATGCATACATACACACACATATACACACATGCATGCATACACACATATACACATATACACACATGCATACATACACACACATGCATACATACACACACATGCATACACACATACATACACACACACATATATACACATATGCATACATACACATACACATACACATATACACACATACATATATACACACATATACATTCACACACACACATATACACACATGCATCCATTAATGTTCTTTGTTGCACGACTGTTGATATGGAACGTTCTTTGCATGTGTATGGGAGTGGAAGACCAATATTTTGTATTTGATTTTCATATGGCAATACATTGCTTTGCCACATTTTGTAAAAGCTTCATATATGAGAGTGGTTTGCCACACTTGTACATGCTTCATTATTGAAATATATAACTTCTTTTGTACATGGTTCATAGTTCATTCTGATTATCTCTTTTGTGTCCAATAATACTCTGTTTCATGAAATCATATTTCGGTTGTCATTAGAGTACACATCACATGTACTCGGTTTTTTTTGGGCAGACTGTATTGTCTTTTGTTAAGCAACATCATGGTAATGTTGCTGTAGCAAAAGACAAAACACTCTGCCCAAAAAAAAATTTGTAGGTATGGTCGTCGGTATACGCGACGGTACTCCCAGTAGTGTCATCGGAATAACCGTCGGTACACCCAGCAGGCGATGGTATAGGCGACGGTATGTCCAGCACAAGCCTCGGTATATGCATCGGTATGGGCACTGGTATTACCAATGCATATACCGACGCATATACCGATGCATATACCGATGCTTTGGTACCGACGTGCACACTGACCTTTACACCGGCGTCGCAGCAAATAAAGCTGCGTTCATTTTCCTCGGTAAAAACCTTGGTATACCATCGATCTGTTGTAGTGTAAGGAGTCCCCCTTTGTCAAAGGTGTGAGGTGGTATAATGGAAATGAAATGGATTTTATTTTAAGAATCAAAATAAAATTCAATTTTGATAACTCGCTTAAACAAGAAGCGATATTTCAAGTAGTCTTGGATTAGTTAGGCATTCAATTTCAAGGACATGTGCCTCCTACCTACTGAGAACAAAAACACGGTCCTTATGTGGCTTATTCTTGACAAGGGGAGATGGAGCTTGTTAAAGCAAGTAAATTCTATGGTTTCTTCCCTAGTCGAAAAGATGCTTTAGTGATAGGGAAGACTAGGTTCACTTTTTCTTTTCCTATCATAAGAGCATGATGGGTGGTAGTGGCTTAACGAGCTCTTTTTCTTGTGTTATGAATTTAATTGGAAGCAAGATCTACCTGTTGAATTGATGCATTGCTCATCTAATCTTTGGAATGCCATTAGGTAGAAATTGCCCTAGAATATTTCCCAAAAATGTGCAATCCAATTTGGAAAGCTTACTAGTGTTTTGATCAATTGAGAAATCACTAGTTTGTCTTGGAACAGAGTCTGTGATTATATATATATATATATATATATATATATATATATATATGTATATATATATGTGTGTGTGTGTGTGTCTCTCTCTCTCTCTTCCCCATTCCCCTTAGACATCATAGGGTCATTCTAGAAATCAACAAGTTGACAAACAAGTGGGACACCCACAACGGAGATGAAAAGATCATAAACATTCTTTTTTTATTCTTTGCAATTTGTTTTTAAAATTTTCCTTGTTTTTAATTTGAAGAAAGGTTTGCAAAAAATGGTAAATATTTTTAGTTGATAAACACGAAAAGCGTTACAATAGTTTTGAAGAATATGAAGAAAGAAATCTACCAGGGATATGTAGATATTATGTATATATTTTATTTATTTGTACAACTACAATGGAGCATGAATCCTTTAGGAAAAGAAATAAAAAAAGGTACAAAGATATGAATCATCAGAGGTAGGTAAAGTACTTGAACTATATCGTCCTAAAAGAAACATTTTATGTATCCAGAGCTGATATACGCTATGAAACTTACGAAAAATGCTTTCTTCTATTCATGGTCTGCAAATTTAAAGAAGAAACACTCAAAGAAAACTTTGCTATTCACTAAGCTCAAAGCAAAGGAAAACGTTCCTTTTATTTTATTTTTTTTGGGGGTATTGAGGACGATGGACATCCCTTATGAACCCAAAATTAAATTTACTCTACATCAATTTTAGTCACTCTGAATGCCCTTTTTTCTTTAACAACGAGATGATATAAGCTTGCATATACTTTCTTCATCTCCCCTTCCAAAAATACTACGAAAACAAAGAGACCATATCGCCTTACTAACTTCTTTTCCAAGCATTTTAATACATTACCCAAATGCTCTCAAATGTCATATGTAATGCTCTCAAATGTCCGATATAATTCATAGAATACATAAAAACATGTAAAATCAGCAACATGTTCACGATAAAGTGTCAGAATCCTCATGGTCTGTTAGATTGCTTTCGGATTCTAGTACCACGTTGTTCCACCTTATCGATGGATTTTATAAATTATTTATAAAGTTTAATAGGCCGTGATTACAGTTTAATATTCGTGGAAAGATAAAATAAATGCTGCATTTCATTATTACTATGGTCCGCAACAAGACAAGATATTAAAGGGATTCTCCTTAGATATATATATATTAGTTTGAGGTGGTCGACTATCAAGCGAATGGAAGATATTTAAAGAAGTGGTATTTCAAGTAGCCTTCGATTATATGGGAATTAAAACTTGGGGATAACTTGTGATAGAGGAATATGGAATCCTTTCAAAGAGAATGTTTGAAGCATCTATGTGGTGCAAGAGATGTTCTAGTGCTAGGGAACACTTTGTTCACCTTTTCTTTACTTATCCTTAGAGCTCTTGGGTATGTGAGTAAATGAGGAAGCATGAATAGAAGTTCACACAATATCAAATAAGTAGATTGATACACATAGACAACTGATGGCTAGAAGAGTTGTATGTCAATAGATGATCAATGATATGAGAACGAGTGAAGTCAGAGCTATAAGTGAGTCTCTAAGTACAAAGTAGCACCATATTTGAGTATATCATGTGTATGTGGCTACATGAGAAACTCTCCAACACAAAATAGAGTAAAACCTGCCCATGTATAGGGAGAGAAGTGGAAAAAGCCTTTCATACCTTGAAAGCAACATTTACGACTCCTCAAATTCTAGTTCATCATGATTCTAGCAAGGACTTCTTCCTAGAGAAAGATGCATTAGACTTCACCTAGAGGCCATTCTATCCCAATATGGAGATGATGGATACCTATATCATGTTGCATACCATTCAATAATTTTTTTCCCTCTAGAGATTAGTTCTAAAATCCATGATAAAGAACTTCTTACCATGGTGGACATGTTTGATACCTGGCATCACCATCTAGAAGGAGTGTTGGGGGATTCTTAGACAAGAAGGAGTTTGAGGGTTTGTAGGAGAAAAGGAAGAGACAAGAAGAGAAAATACACTTTGGAAGCTTCTGCCGATTGATTACAATAAGACAATTACAATGGTGGAAACACAATACAAGCCAATACCTCTGTGCACAATCCCACAGAGTGCTCAAGTGCAAAATACCACATATCCCAAAGTCTTCTTGCCGCCGGCCTTCTTTGCACCATACCTCCACCTGCTTAAGCTTATCCTTGTGCACACCTTGCACCAAGCTTCCACTAAGGGGGAGGAATGAATACCTTCTGACGGCACGTGCACACTGCAAAGGGACCTTGAGATACTTGGGGGACTATAGCTTAGCACTCTCTGCACAAATCCTTAGTCTCTCTCCATGCACCTTGCACTTCCACTTCTCTGCGTCGCACACCGGTGACTCCTGCACTTCTCTCTCTTGCTTCACTTAGACTATGCCTCTCTTGCTTACTCTAAGATTGGTCCAAGAATGGCCTTGCCTTGATTTGAGTGTGTCGATCACGTACGCTCCTAACTGCAATGGTATCTTGGTGCTCACTTTGATGTCCCAAGATTGTCTTACCAAGTGGCAGCCAACGACTCACTGTTTTGTCCTGTAGTGACTTTAGTCTAAAACCAAAAATTTTAATGGGGGGCATACTTCCACCTGTGCGTACGCTGCCACTTCACATACCTTCACATTTCCTTTTAAGTCTTCACTTTTGCACATAAGGGGGGGTTCACCTGAACCTTCCAAAACACTTTAAAACACACTTTGAACCTTAGGGAAATTAGAGAAAATACCTCTGCAACCTACAACTCACTTTCTCCAAGTTACCCTTTGTGGCCAATTAATTGTGCACTACCTGTGCACTTTGACACCTGCATTTTAGCACTTTGACTTTGCACCTGTTGACTTTGACCTTGATCATGTTGACTTTAACCAGTTGACTTTGACTACAGTTGACTTTGACCAACATGACTTTTATGGGCTCAACAAGGAGCATCTCATAAAGTTATTGTGTATATAGATCATAATAACCTAGAGTCTTTTATGACCACCTGCATCCTGAACAGAAGGCAATCTCGACGGAGTAACATTTTATCCAAGTTTGACTTTGTGATCACATACTCTCTAGGATGCCAGCAATGTCAATCAGATGCCTTGTTAAGATCTTACCTTGCACCAAAGAAAGGTGAAGAGGCCTTTGATGAACAAGAGAATGTATTACTCAAGCCTGAGCATGTTCAGTTAGTAGCCATCTCTTCACTCCATCATTAAGATTTAGCCTTGAATCATTTGATCTGTGAGACTATACCACAAGATGAATTGTTTTGTAATGTTAAGCAGAAAACTCAAGAAGGAAACATTCAAGAAGTAAATGAATTTTAGGAAAAGGATGGGTTACTATTCTATAAGAACTTATTGTATGTACCTCTAGGAAATTGTAGGATCCGAGTACTTCAACAACATCATGACAACCTTGCAGTAAGAAATTTTGGAGCAAATAAAACAATAAAACTCATATCAAGGGATCTTTGGCAGCCTCAAATGTGGAAGGAAGTGAAAGAATATATCTAATCATGTGACACTTGCAATAGATTTAAGGTAACTTTCCATGAACATCATGGCCTCTTGCAACCTTTACCTATTCTAGAAAGGCCATGGGCTTCATTATCTATGGATTTCATCAAAGATCTTCTAGATTTAGATAAGTATAATGCCATTCTTGGTATAGTGGATAGATTTGCAATGATGGCACACTTCATTCCAGCTACCAAGGCAATCATAGGTGTAGCCACTGTTAGACGTTTTCGTAGATACATCTTTAGGCTTCATGGATTTCCTAAAAATATTGTCACTAATCAAGGTCCATAGTTCATATCTAGTTTTTAGAATATTCTTTCCAAACTCCTTTGTGTCCAAGTTAAAATATCTAGATCCAATCATCCATGGAATGATAGACAAATAGAACTGATGAATCAAGTCCTAGAACAATAACTTTGTTGCACCATCAACTATCATCAAAATGATTGGTTTCAGCTCCTACCATTTGCATAGCTTGACTATAACAATAGTGTCCATACATCTAGCAAGATCACTACCTTCTTTTGAAATTATGAACAATATCCAAAGATGGATATATAGCTCTCAAATCATGTCAACAACCCAACTACTAGAGATAAGCCCTAGTAACTTATGGATATTCACAAAGAACTCAAGCAAGAGATCCATAGAGTGCAAGAACAATATAAGTATTATGTAGATCAGCATCATGTTCAAAATTCAGCCTATCACATTGAGGATAAAGTGTGGCTACTCAGAAATAATCTATAGACTTCAAGGGCTTATGCAAAGCTATACCATCATAGATTTGGTATGTTCTTTTTCTTGGTCAAGATTAATCCAATAAATTTCCAGCTCTAGTTACCAAGTAACATGAGAATACATCCCATTTGCATGTGTCTATGTTGGAACCAAATTTGACTTCACCATTCAAGGAAGAGAGACCTAGTCCTTCACCACCTATCAAGATTGATGATCATGAAGAATTCAAAGTTGAGCATGTCCTAGATTCAAGAATATCTCAAGGAAAGTTGGAGTAGCTTGTTCATTGGAAAGGATATCTTTGAAAATGTGAAATATGCAAGCTCTAGGTGGACAAAGGGGTCAAAAGACCTTAATGTTGACAAAAGTCACGACTTGGATCACTTAGGGCGGTCTCATGGTCTCGCAAGGTCAACCAAAGAAGTCCTAAGGTGGTGTAAAAGTTGGAAGAGCCATCCAAAAGCTATAAAAGAAGGTGAGGACTCATCAAATGCATGGAAATCTTATAGGTCATGAAAGACCAAGAGACATATACTCAAGGAGGCTCAAGGAGAGAGTCATCCAAGCCATAAGAAGCTGAAGTGCAATATTCTGAGCTCAAAAAAAATGTAGAGGAGGACATTACATTCACAAAGGAGGACTAAGGAGGAGCTATCAATCCCAAAGCCCCTCTAGTCTCTCTTAGGGAATTTGGTATATCTTTCTAACCCTAATTTCTGCATATCCTACATCTCTGCATATTCTGTTTTGTAGAGATTTGTTCACTCTGAGCTAAACATATATATTTGAGGTGTTCTATAGCTTGTTGGAAATATTTTTAACCATGCTAAGTGATGCTAAAAATTATAGGTGATTTGGATCACTATAAGGTAGGTGAATTGGATTTTAACTATAGGGTAGTAGAAACATGTATGAGGGGACTAGGTATTGGGTTCATTTCACTTCTAGTGTGCAAAGATGAGGGACTAAATTCCATCAGGTATCAAAGTAGGAAACATCCTTTAAAGTTTCTAGAAGATGGACACAAAATCTTGGATATCAAGGCTAGGGGGTACTTTTTAGAGTAACCCTAATTTCCCATTCATTATGGTTGATCTAGGTCAAAGAGTGGAGTTGCTTGACAAACAAAACTACCAGCCATGGAGTTTTAGAGTCACGAACTACCTCATGAGCAACTATTTATGGCCTATTGTGTGTGGACATGATGATAAGCGCGACGTGGATCCCCAAGATCCAAAGATCACCAATCAAGAATTAAAGATGTGGAAGGATTGGGAGGAAAGGAATATGAAAGCTATCTTCTACATATCAGAGATGATCTCTAACACTATGGTTGGTCATATATCAGAATTTGATCATGTTATAGATGTTTGGGAGGCCTTAAAGAAGATATATGCCACTTCCACAAGAAGCAAAAAGATGCAGCTTCAGAATGAACTCCACCCTTTGAAGAAGGGTAGTGGTAAATCTCTTGTTGACTACACCTTGAGGGTGAAGGAGCTGAGGGAGCAATTAGCATCTGTTGGCTCCAAATTAGATGAGGAAGACCATGTGCACATTACTCACAATGAACTTAGAGGGGGAGACAAGTGGAAATCCCTCATTACTACCATCTTGTATAGAGATCCTCTCCCAACTCTAGAAGGGTTGATCCCACATCTAGTGATAGAAGAGGTTGTCATAGGAAACACATCCAAGAGGGATGGTCACTCACAAGTCCTATATGCTAGCAAAGGCAAAGGCAAGAGTGGTGCAAAGGGGAAAGGAACAAAAAGCAAGTGGAAGTAGTCCAAGGAAGAAACTTTAGATTCAGAAGGAGATAGCAAGGCATCATCTTCAAAGAAGGGCAAGAATGGCAAAGGGAAGAACAACCCTCATCAAGGTAAAAATTGCTTTATATGTGGTAATTAGAATCATATTTCTTCAAATTGATGGTTCAAGCATGACAAAGGCAAGAAGAAGAAGAAGCAAGGGAACTATGCTAACAACTCCAAGAAGGGTGGTGAGAAGGAGGCCCTCCTAACCATGAGACATGGCTACACTAGTGATCCCAAGGACACAAAGTGGTATATAGACTCTAGATGCTCTAATCACATGTCATGTATGGAGGAATCTTTTGTTCATATGTATGACGCAAGCTCAAAAGGCTATGTGGACAAAAGAGATAACACTGAGCATCCCATTACACATGTGGGAGATGTGAAGCTAGGTGAAGGAAAATTTTTCAAGCCTCTTAAAAGGTGTGCTCCATGTTCCATCTATTTCCAAGAACCTTATTTTTATAGGATAGATGGTAGAGAGAGGTATGCAGGTTATATTTGATGCAAAAGGGTGCATGATGAAGAAAGGAATTAAGGTCATTGCCAAGGGAAGGAAAGAAGGCAAATAGTTCACACTAGATGTTGTTCCTACACACAACAAGGTATGTTATGTGATGATTGGTAACAAAAGGATTGTAGGGATTGATCTTTGACACATGAGGATAGGACATATCAATATTTCTAACTTAAAAAGCATGTGCAAAGTAGGTTTAGTGTAGGGACTAGCAAATCTAGAAGGCCAAGATCTACATGCATTTTGTGATGCTTGTCAGCTAGGTAAGCAAGCAAGGAAGCCATTTCCAAAGAGTGAGTACACATCCTCTAAGCTCTTGGAGCTTATACACTTAGATTAATGGAGCCCTAGCAGAGAGGCTTCATTGGGAGGAGCTAGGTACTTTGTCTTTCATTGATGACCACTCAAGAAAGGTATGGCTATATCTTGTCAAGGAAAAATAAAAAGTGTTTTCATGCTTTCAAAATTTTAGGTCCCTTGGTGAGAAAGAATGTGATGCACACATCAAAACACTAAGTTCAGATGGAGGGGGAGAGTATTTCTCCAAGTAATTGGCAAAGTACTTGCAAGAAAATGGCATAAAGAGGAACTTTATATGTAGATAAACCCCTCACAAAAATGGTGTTGCAAAGAGGAATAATAGGCATTCGGTTGAAATAGCTAGATGTCTCATAAAAGAAGGTATGTTACCATTCTCGTATTGGGATGAGGCTCTGAATAGAGGTTGTTACATGATAAACACAGTTCCGATAGGAGGTGTGCACAACTTGACTCCACATGAGTTCTGTTATGGCAAGAAACAAACCATGGGGCACCTTAGGGTATTTGGATGTGTATGATTTGTTCATGTGCCTAGTGAAGTGAGAACAAAGTTAGATCCCAAGATTAAGAAATGTATGTTCACTGTCTATTCAAATGAGGAAAAAGGCTACAGGTGCAACAAAACTCTCTCAGGGAAGCTATATGTGTCAAGGGATGGTGTTTGATGATTCAAGGTCATGGTATGGAAACAAGCGCAAGGCAAAGTTGGATGAAGAGGATCAAGAGGAGCATGCAAACTTTGATGTGCAGATTCAACCTCAACAGTCAATCACAATCAGTGGATGAGAGGCTTCTACATCTAAGGTACACTCATATGATCACTCTTACACTTATGATTATGAAAGATCATCCCCTACTTCAAAGTATAGAAGGTTGCAAGAGACAAACTATGAGACTAGGGAAGCTCAAGAGGAGTCAGAAGAGGAAGAGCTTGAGGAGTTCATTACTCCTAATGTAAAGTCCAATAGACTCAAGAATCAATATCCCAAAGGTGAAGAGAGGAGATCTACAAGGAAGAAGGCACCCCACAAAGGTATACATATGGTTCTTGCATGCCAATGCACTATGCATACATGATGAATGTCATTGCAGATCAAGAGCCAGATTCTTATGAGGAGGGAAAGACCAAACTAGAGTGGAGGAAGGCTATGTATGAAGAGTTCAAAGCTCTTAAGGAGAACAACACTTGGAAACTAGTACCCAAGAAGGAACACATGAAGATAGTCCCAAGCAGGTGGGTATACAAGACCAAGAGGAATGCATATGGCAACTTGGCAAGGTACAAGGCCAGACTAGTAGCCTAAGGCTTCACACTGTCACAAGGGGTGGATTATGATAAAACGTTTTAGCCTTGTGGAAAAAAAGGCTACCATTCGAGCTCTCATAGCCATATGTGCAAAACGTAGGTGTCATGTCTACCAGATGGGCATAAAGATTGCTTTCTTGAATGGTGAGTTACAAGAAGAGGTGTTCATGGAACAAACTCAAAGGTATGTAGATCCATAGCATCCAACCTATGTTTGTAGGTTGAAGAAGGCCTTGTATGTCGTAGGGCTTGGAATTAGAGGCTAGTGGACTTCTTGAAGAGATGTGGTTTCTTTCTAAGTGATGCACATCCATCCTTGTATGTGAAGAAGACAAATGACAAGATATGTTTGATATGCATATATGTAAATGATCTTCTTGTGACAATTGATGATGATTCAAGGATAAAGACCATCAAAGAGAAGCTTGGAAGAGAGTTCAAAATCTCAGATTTAGATGTGCTAAAGTACTTTCTTGGCATTGAGCTAACCTATGGGAAAGAAGATATCTATCTCTCTCAAAAGAAGTATCTTCTAGATGTGTTGTTTAGGTTTGGCATGACAAATTGCAAACCAGTAGCTCAACCTATGGATTCAAATGTCAAGTTAAGCAAGGAAGATGGTAAGAAGCCAGATGACCTTACACTATACAGGAGCATTTTGGGATCATTGATCTATGATACACTCACGAGGTTGACTTGTGCTACATAGTTGGAGTTCTATCACAGTTCATGCATGGAGGCCCAGGTACACATCTCAACCATGAAAAGAGAGTGTTAAGGTATGTGAAGAGTATAGTTAATCATGGTTCAATATACAGGTATGATGAAGAACTTTAAGTACGAGCATGGGGTGATGGAGATTGAGTAGGGAGTGTTGATGATAGAAGGTCAACTTCTGGCTATGTTTTCATGGTAGGTACAAAAGCAATTTCATGGATGAGCGAAAAGGAGCCCATAGTTGCATTGCATTCAACAGAGGCAAATACAGAGCTTTAGCACTCACTACATGTGAAGCAATTAGGCTTAAGAAGCTCTTCAAATATTTTGGTATACAACTTGGACCAATTCCAATTTATGGAGATAACATGTCAAGCCTACGTCTTGCTAACAATCCCATATATCATGCAAGGAGCAAGCACATTGAGGTGCATTCTCATTATGTAAGGGAAAAGGTTGCAAGTGGGGACATTAATGTTCATTTTGTAGGTACAAAGCACCAACTTGCAGATATCCTCACCAAAAGCTTAGATTTGACCAAGTTTACAAAGTTTTCAAAGGCTATGAGCTTACTTGATATGGACACTACCACCTTAATCTTGAGGGAGAGTGTTGAAAATGTGAACTATGCAAGCTCTAGGTGGCCAAAGGGGTCAAAAGACCTTAATGTGGACAAAATCTATGACTTAGATCACTTAGGACGGTCTCAAGGTCGGCCAAGGCCAGCCAAAGAATTCCTAAGGTGGTGGAAAAGTTTGGAGAGGCATTGAATCTATAAAAGAAGGTGAAGAGTCATCAAATGCATGGAATTCTCGTAGGTTATTGAAGACCAAGAGACATATACTCAAGGAGGCTCAAGGCGAGAGTGAATCAAGGCTCAAGAAGCTCAGATGTAGCAATCCAAGCTAGGAAAAAAGTAGAGGAGGACAGTACATGCACAAAGAAGGAGTAAGGAGGAGCTATCAAGCCCACACCCCCTTTAGTCTCTTGTAGAGAAATTGGTGTATCTCTGTAACCCTAATATCTGCATATCCTACATGAAGGGACCTAGGTATCAGATTTATTTCACTTCTAGTGTGCAAATATGAGGGATTAGATTCCATCAAGTATTACATCAGAAATTTTACTTGGGAACATGTAGAAAACCTTTAGAGAGCACTAATCAAGGTTTGAGAATTTCATAAGAAAAATCCAATGAAGCTGAGACTAAAGAACATGACCACTCCTCTTGGAACTCATCACTTGAGGGAGAGGTGATGTCATGGAAAAAGCAAACCATCATGAACCTCAGATTCCATGTGATCCTCTATATCTCATGATTGGCTCAGAATTGGAGAAGCTAAGCTACCATTGTGTGCGGAACGTGCCAAAATCCTAAGATTGAGTGTCTACTTTCTTGTTTTTTATATCTAGATATCATGTTTCGAATTCATGACATCATGAATTCATAACCACCATTGATGAACCACCCATGAAAATCTATATAAGTAGGTGTTGGCCACATACATACTTAGTCTTTTTGATACAAGTCTTGGGAGCTCAAGGAGTTATGATCTCCAAGTAATTACTTTCCAAGTTTCAGTTCTAGTTCTAGTCTTGTGCCTTATTCTAGTCTTGTCTAGTCTAGTTTCATGAAATCTTGTTGTGTCCTATTGTAATCTCATAGTAAGAGATCATTACCAGTTACTCCTTGTATCTAGTCCATCCCCTTGAAAGCAGTTCTTGTAATCTAGAGATCTTGCTTCATACCTATGGTCCTAAGTTGTGGGATCTTTTGTATCATCTCTAGTTGTGTTATCTACACCTATGAGTCTTGGGTTGAGGGACTTCTTGTATCAATTATATATTCTTGTATTATTTACCCATGTGGGTGATCTTAGAATCAAAATTCAAATTCCAAAATCTTGTCTAATCTAGTCGAAGGGCACAATCTAGTGCTCCCATGACATAATCTCCTTCTAGATAGCCTCTTGCCAATTTGTGCATGTATTTGCTTCTTCAAACCATGTGGTTTCTTCAATAACTTTGCTCATATATGAAAATTTCTAGCCATTAATGAGTCCTTTGTAAGCCTCTCAACAAGATACATTTTTCACACCTTCATACGCAACCTTTCCATTGATTTGGATATATGTTAGTTTCCTTTGAGGTCTTTGCTTCCTTTCATGATGGTCTAGTCTTCATCTTCTTCAATCTCTATGATCTTGTCCATGTTTTTGTTCCTTGCATCATCATGTTATCCATTATGAGTGTATGCATGATTTATTTCTCCCTCTAAGAATGAATATTTCTTCTTCTTCATTTCCTCTTGAAGCTCTTTCTTGACCATCTTTAGTCATGTCCGTAGATACATTTTATGATACCAAGGTAAAAGCTCATCAAATAAAATATAATGCATCTTTTCACGTGCATGCCCTAATAATAGAAATCTTTCGGATCTATCCTAAATTTTTCTTTCTTATTCACTTGGTATTGAAACTTAGCAAGTACAATTAAACACTCTCAAGTATGATACATCTATTTTTCTATTATACCAAGCTTCATATGGTGTTGAAGCATGTTCAGCCAATGTGGGTACTCTTTTCATGGTGTATATGATAGTGGTTGTTGCATCATCCCAAGAATAATTTGGCATTCACATCACCTTCATCATAGCCTTAGAACATCCTACAATAAACTTATTGTTCCCTTCTACCATAAAATGTTGTGTTGTGTTCATGCATGTGATTTTTCTCTTGATGTCATTTGATTCCAAGAAATCATAGAAGTGACATGGGAGAACTATTCTCCCCCTCCATCTGACCTTACAATTTTGATGTACTTATCACATTCCTTATCTACAAGATCCATGAATGCCTCAAAGTAATAAGGGACATTCTATTTATCTTTCATGAAATAAAACCAAGTCATTCTTGTGCAATCATTAATGAGGTTTTAATATATATATATATATATATATATATATATATATATATATATATATATATATATATATATATATGTATATATATATATATATATATATATATATATATATATACATATAACATCCATTTGAGCTCTTTGTTTATGGCCCCTAAAGATCTCTATGAACTACATAAAGTGGACGATAACTCAGATAGTTACAATTCTTAAATGGTAACCTAGCTTGTGTACCCAATTGGCAAGCTTCACACAATTTCTTGAGATTGATATTCTAAAGATTTGGTAATGTGAGTACTAACCCCTTCTTCTCCATGTCCTTCAACCTTGGATTATTGATTTGTCCATAGCTCTTGCGCCAAAGATCTATTCTCATTACCTTCTTTCTTCCATATGTGAAGTAGGCTATGTGGTTGAAGTTTCAATTGATATCTGATGTGAATAGCCTTCCTTCCTTCTTAACTTTGGCTAAGAATCTCTACCCTTAAGGGTCTTCCACAAATCATCCCGTCTCATTGAACAAGCTTTGCAATCCTCTTTTAATCATTTGACCCATAGAATCAAGGTTCTTTGTAATTGTGGGAACAAGATTAACAGCTTTCAAGCACTTAACCTTATGAGAACCATGCAAATAAACAACAACTATATATGTAATGGCATGGGGGGTATCATGACTTATCGCCACATGCCCATTGTTTAATAGTATGTGCATATTTGAGAAGAAATCCTTGCTGCAAATCATGTGGTTGCTGCATCGGATATCTATATAGAATATGTTTGACCTTTGTGTCTAATAATCACCCATCGATATCATGGAAAACATGCTTTAGTTCTCATGTGAATGAGAAACACAAATGACTTGCTCTTTTTATGCAGAGTTTTTTGCTACTCGGTATCTTCCTCATGTTATTGATTTCATTCTTTAATTGAATCATCTTAGCTTTCTATGAATTAGATCATAACCTCTCTTATATTTCATACACTTTCATTGAAGTGACTGGGTCCTCAATATGCCCTATCATTGCATTACCAATATGTTGAGATAGGATGAAGATAACGCTTTTATCTCTCTCATTTTATTCTTAAAAAATCCTAAACTGATTAGGAGTTGATTATCCCTCAATGTAGGCTTGCCATCTATTCCACCAAAAAGTCCCCATAAACCGTTGCTCATGAGAAAGTTAGACATCCTAAAATTCCATAATTGATAGTTGTTCTTATCAAGTGGCATGGTGAGTATTAAGAACTTTACCTATCCACTCCAAAAGTACCCAAAAAAAAAGATGAGACAGATGCCTTGCCTCTTCACTATGAGAATTCTCTTGAATTGTATGTATGCCCTTGAACTTGCATCATTACCTCCTCTTCTTCCAAAACCTTAATTAAATCATTTTGTTCCTTTTTTACTATCGTTGTGTTTTGAGGCTTTACAATACCATTGTTGGGAGAATGCTCAACTTCCCTATGCAACTTGAGGCTAGAATGATGTGATATGTATATTTGTAAATACATTTGTTCACTCAAATCCATTTTCTATGTGTTCAAATAGAATGAACTCAAGAGCATTTGGTTACTCCAACCACACTATGAGACATTTATAATTCAAATTTTATCACTCAAACTACTTGCTTATACTTTGACAACCAATGCTTCTATGACAGACTTATCATCTCCTTAACAGAGACCATTATTCACTCCACACTTCAATTGTCATAGAATATACAAATCTAAAAGTAGATCTTTCATCCAAGTTTAGGGCACTATATTAAATTTCTAGCCAGACCAATATTACAACAAATGGATAATATATGAAGAGGAAACTCTACTCTACACTCAAAGTTATCTCGCTCCTTGATTCTATGAGTTATGGATACCTAAAGTGAGACAAAAATACCTAATCAAGCACAAGGATTGCTTAAAAAGGGGCCTACTAGTTATTCAAACTCGCAAAGTGATGACACACATGGTATCTTCTAATTTCAAAGCATATCATGTATTTATATGACTTTGAAAAGATTCGCTAAATGATAGAGCACTCTTTCCCTAGAAAATAGGATTCATCATTCCTAATGTGATAGGTGATTGATCGTGAAATATGAGGGGGACTCAATTTCAAATTTGAATACAACAATTTTCATGTTTGGATGCTTGCTTCATGAACCTCGAAGTGTCAACACGTGAAGTGGTTCACATGCTCCTAAGTTTGGAGCTAAATTTTCAATAGGTGTGAAGTATTTCGATGGTGATGCACCATAATTTCTCTCCTTCTTGAGAGCTCCATGGTGATATCTTCTGAGTGGAAAATCGAGCTCCTAGGGCCACACATGGTACTGCACATAGAGGCTATAGAAAATGCATAAAAATACAGTACACAGGGAGCATGATCACAAACTTGTTAAGTGTTACAAATGCGGTTAAACTTACAGTCTGTGACTGACCAAGCCACTATATGTTTTATTAAAGAACATATACAAAGAAGTGTTTGGTGTCCATTTGGCCTTTCGCATGGACACTAACGGTAACAATCTCCCACTAAAGGCCAATATGGCCAAATTAACTATGGGAGAAAAATAAAGAATGATAAAGAATATCTGAGTGTAAGTATAAAAAATATACCTCCCAACTGATGGGCATGTTACTCAATATGCAAGTGACTGTGTAAGATCATAAATCAAATAACCCCCATCAAGTGACAAGAGTATCGAAAGCTATCCTACGGTAGAACTTTAGTCAAAGCATATGTATCATTATCTCGAGTATGAACCTTCTTGAGAATAACGCGCTCAATAGATAAGCAATGTCTAATGAAGTGATACCTCACCTCAATGTGCTTGGTCTTTGCATGATAGACCGGATTCTTAGCCAAAGCAATGGCACTCTGACTATCACTGAGCAAACGAGGCACAGGGTGAGGTAAACCCATATCACAAGCAAGACGAGAAATCCACAATGCTTCCTTACATGCCTCACTTGCTACAACATTCTTTGCTTCTATGTCGAAACAACTATACATTCTTGAAGACAGGATCTCCAAGAGATAGCACCTCGAGCAAAATGAAACATGTACCCTGATGTAGACTTATGATTGTGTACACACCCAGCATAGTCAAAATCTATGTAACCTATAAGGGATGCTTTCTCTCTACCTAAGCATAAACACTTGTCTTTAGTGCCACTCAGATATCTCAAAATTATCTTGAACACTTCCCAATGTTTCTTGCCAAGATTAGACATATATCTTCTCACAACTCCCATTGCAAATAAAATGTCTGGTCTTGTAGCTACCATAGCATACATGAGACTACCTATAGCAGATTGATAGGGATTTTTAGTCATGAATTCCTTTTCCTCATCTAATTTGGGGTAATCATCCTTGCTCAATTTCACATATGTGGGTAAAGGTGTACTCAATGCCTTTCCACCCTACATATTGAACATGTGAAGTACTTTGGATATGAACTCACTTTGAGACAAGTATATGCATCTTTGACTCCTATCATGAGTAATGTGCATGCCAAGAATATGTTTGGCATCACCCAAATCCTTCATATCATATGTTTGAAGCAACTTTTGTTTGAGAATTGACAAGTCATAAGAGGAGTTCCCAGAAATCAACATATCATTGACATAAAGTATCAAGCTGCCATCTGAGCATCTCTTTGTGTAGATACAATGATCCTCATTGCTTCAAGAATATCCTTGAGACTTCATAAAAGCATCAAACTTTTGGTACCATTGTCTAGGGGACTGTTTAAGTCCATACAAGCTCTTCTTGAGCTTAGAAACTAGACTTTCCTTTCGAAGAACTACATAACCCTTTAGTTGTTCCATATACATCTCATCTATAAGATCTTCATGCAAGAAAGCAGTTTTCACACCCATTTGGACTAGATCTAAGTCCTCCATTATAACGAATCCAAGCAACATGCACAGGGTAGTCATCTTGACCACTAGAAAGAAGATGTCGTCAAAATCAACACCATGTTGTTGCTTAAATGCATTTGCAACAAGTCCTGTTTGGTACTTTGGAGAAGCACTATCTGATGTGAATTTCAGCTTATATACCCATTTACATGGAAAAGCTTTCTTTCCCTTTGGCAAAGGTATTACATCCCAAGTACCATTCTTGTGAATAGAATCCAATTCGTGATTCATGGCACACTCCCACTTGAAATGATTCTATGTTTGCATAGCCTCTTTGTAGCAAGAAGGCCATCGGCACCTATTAGCATAGAAAAATCTAAACATGGAACATATCTATCAGATGGATGTGGGACACGTGCATAGCGTCTCAATGGTTACTGAATAGGAACATGTGTAGAGTGATCTAATCATACATTTTCTTGAATGTCCCTATGTGCAGCATTTTTATGCATGCTAGTTACAGGACTAGTATCCTCAAACACCACTCTTCTCACTTCAACCTCCTTAATGGGCTATTTATGCATCTTAGACTCATTGAAAATGACATGACTACTTTTGATCATTGACGGTGTTTCAGGATCCCATAAGCGATATCCAAATTGTTCTTCTCGACCATATCCAAGAAAAATGCATTTCTTTGACTTATGGTCCAACTTTTGTCTAAGATTCTTGGATATATGAACATATGCTTAACACCCAAAAACTTGAAGATGATCATAATATGGTGGCTTCCCTGTCCATAACTCTTGTGCCACTTTCAGACCTTTGGCAGTACTAGGTAAAAGGTTAATCACACAAATTGTAGTCAATATTTCTTTAGCCCAAAAGCCTTGTGAGAATATTGCATGATGCAACATAGAAACTGCTCTATCTTGAATAGTTCCATTCATCCTTTCAGCTACACCATTTTGTATAGGGGTATAAGGAGTTGTAAACTCTCTACAAATCCCTCTAGACTGACAAAAAAAAGGCTGAATTCATGTGAGGTATACTCACCCCCATTATCTAAACGTAAAGCCTTAAGCTTACTGAAGTATTTCGATGGCGATGCACCGCACTACACTCTCCTTCTCGAGAGCTCCACGACGATATGCTCGGAGTAGAAAACCGAGCTCCTAATGCCGCACACAGTACTCCGCACAGAGGCTATAGAATACGCAGAAAACACAGTACACAGGGAGCACGAAGACAGACTTCTTAGGTCTTACAAATGCGGTCGAACTTACAGTCTGTGATTGACCAGGCCACTATATGTTTTATTACAGAACATATACAAAGAAGTGTCTGGTGGCCATTTGGCCTTTCACATGGACACTAACGGTAACAATCTCCCACTAAAGGCCAATATGGCCAGAGTAACTATGGGAGAAAAAAGAAAGAATGATAAAGAATACCTGAGTGTAAGTATACAAACTATACCTCCCACCTGATGGGCATGTTACACAGTATACAAGTGACTGCGTAAGATCAAGAATCAAGTAACCCCCATCAAGTGACAACAGTGTCGAAAGCTATCCTGTGGTAGAGCTTTAGTCAAAGCATCTGCAGCATTATCTCGAGTGTGAACCTTCTCAAGAATAATGCTCTCAGTGGCTAAGCAATCTCTAATGAAGTGATACCTCACCTCAATGTGCTTGGTCTTTGCATGATAGACCGGATTCTTAGCCAAAGCAATGGCACTCTGACTATCACTGAGCAAGTGAGGTACATGCTGAGGCAAACCCATATCAGAAGCAAGACGAGAAAGCCACAATGCTTCCTTACATGCCTCACTTGCTGCAACATACTCTGCTTCTGTGGTGGAAACAGTTGTACATTCTTGAAGACGAGATCTCCAAGAGATAGCACCTCCAGCAAAATGAAAAATGTACCCTGATGTAGACTTACGATTGTCTACACAACCAGCATAGTCAGAATCTGTGTAACCAATAATGGATGCTTTCCCTCTACCTAAGCATAGACACTTGTCCTTAGTGCCACTCAGATATCTCAAAATCATTTTGACCGCTTCCCAATGTTTCTTGCCAGGATTAGACATATATCTGCTCACAACTCCCACTGCAAATGCAATGTCTGGTCTCGTAGCTACCATAGCATACATGAGACTACCAACAGCAGACTGATAGGGAATTTTGGTCATGAATTCCTTTTTCTCATCTGATTTGGGGCAGTCATCCTTGCTCAATTTCACATATGTGGGTAAAGGTGTACTCAATGCCTTTCCACCCTGCATATTGAATCGATGAAGTACTTTGGATATGTACTCACTTTGAGACAAGTATATGCATCTTTTACTCCTTCCACGAGTAATGCGCATGCCAAGAATACGGTTGGCATCCCCCAAATCCTTCATATCAAATGTCTGACTCAACTTCTTTTTGAGAATTGACAAATCATAAGAGGACTTCCCAACAATCAACATATCATTGACATAAAGTATCAAGCTGCCATCTGAGCATCTCTTTGTGTAGATACAATGATCCTCATTGCTCGGAGAATAGCCTTGGGACTTCATAAAAGCATCAAACTTTTGGTACCATTGTCTAGGAGACTGTTTAAGTCCATACAAGCTCTTCTTGAGCTTACAAACTAGACTTTCCTTGCCAGGAACTACATAACCCTCTGGTTGTTCCATATAGATCTCATCTGTAAGATCTCCATGCAAGAAAGCTGTTTTCACATCCATTTGGACTAGCTCTAAGTCCTCCATTGCAACAAATCCAAGCAACATGCACAAAGTAGTCATTTTGACCACTCGAGAGAAGATTTCCTCAAAATCAACACCATGTTGTTGCTTAAAACCCTTTGCAACAAGTCGTGCTTTATATTTTGGAGAAGCACTATCTGATGTGAATTTCAACTTATATACCCATTTACATGGTAAAGCTTTCATTCCCTTTGGCAAAGGTACTAAGTCCCAAGTACCATTCTTGTGAATAGAATCCAACTCACTCTTCATGGCACGCTCCCACTTGACATGATCCTCTGTCTGCATAGCCTCTTTGTAGCAAGAGGGCTCACCGGCGTCTGTTAGCATAACAAAATTTAAACCTGGAACATATCTATCAGGTGGATATGAGACACGTGCAGAACGTCTCAATGGTTGCTGAACAGGAACATGTGCAGACTGATCTGAATGGACATTCTCTTGAACATCCCTATGTGCAGCATTTCTATGCATGCTAACCGAAGGACTAGTATCCTCAAACACCACTCTTCTCACTTCAACCTCCTTAATGGCTGTTTATGCATCTTAGACTCATTAAAAATGACATCACTACTTCTTATCACTGACCGTGTTTCAGGATCCCATAAGCGATATCCAAATTGGCCTTCTCGACCATATCCAAGAAAAATACATTTCTTTGACTTATGGTCCAACTTCTGTCTAAGATTCTTGGGTATATGAACATATGCTTCACACCCAAAAACTCGAAGATGATCATAATATGGTGGTTTCCCTGTCCATAACTCTTGTGCCACTTTCAGACCTTTGGCAGTACTAGGTGAAAGGTTAATCACATGAACTGCAGTCAATACTGCTTCTGCCCAAAAACCTTGTGAGAGGTTTGCATGATGCAACATAGAGACTACTCTATCTTGAATAGTTCTATTCATCCTCTCAGCTACACCATTCTATACTGGGGTATAAGGAGCTGTAAACTCTCTACGAATCCCTCTACACTGACAGAAAAGGCTGGATTCATGTGAGGTATACTCACCCCCATTATCTGAACGTAAAGCCTTAAGCTTAGTTCCTTTTTTAGTATCAACTGAAGCAAGCCATTTTCTGAAAGTAGGGAATACATCATCCTTCGATTTGGTAGGATATACCTAGACTTTTCTAGTAGCATCATCTATGAAAGTGACAAAGTAAAGAGAACCACCTAAGGACCTAGTGGGCATAGGACCACACACATCTGTATGAACAAGATCTAAAGGCTGAATTGAAGAGTCAATGTGCGTTTTATGCACATTTCTGGAGTGCTTTCCATATTGACAATGCTCACAAAATGAAAAATCAGAGAAAGATAACACAGGTAAGTAGCCAGAACGAGAAAGATTTTCCATTCCACTACAAGATATATGGCCCAAACGACCATGCCAAATACAAGCCATAGGCTGTTCAGTAACACCTAACAAGTGTTCTTTTCGTGATACAAATAAAGGGTAAAGTGAGCCAACTTTCCTTCCTTTTGCAATAACCATATTTCCCTTTGATATACAAAAGGACTGAGCATAGAAGACCACCTTGTAACCAAGGTCATCAAGTTGACCAACTGACATCAAACTGCGTGATAACTGAGGTACATGGCGTACATTTTGCATAGTAAATTTTGAACCGTCAATGAACTGCACAACCACATCTCCAATCCCCACAACATCACACTGGTAAGAGTCACCAAGTCTCACGGTACCAAGAGACTTTGCTGCATAATTAGACAACCATTCTCTATGTGGTGTCACATGGAAAGAAGCACCAGAATCTAGCAGCCAGGTGTGGGAAAGAGAATCAACCATAAGTGCCTCAGATGGCACAGTACTATCAAGTGTCAACACATCAGCATCATCAGAAATAGCATTAATTTCTTCAATCTCACAGTCGAAGTAGATGGTGCAGGTAACTGTTTAACATGCCCATCAACATTCTATCCTTTACCTTTAGCATTCTTTAATGCATAACAGTCTTTCTTCATGTGTCCTTTCTTATGACAATAATGGCATTCAATATCCCTCTTCCTTAATTTACTTCTTCTCTTATTCCGTTGACCATTCTTTTCCTTGTTCTTGCTCCTGCCACGTTGTTGATTCTTTCCTTGGTAAGAATCACGAACATTATATGCATCTCCACTCTGAGTGCCAACCATAGATTTTCTACGAATCTCCTCACTCAAGAGTGCTCCACATATGTCATCATAGACGAGTTTACCACCTGGTGCACTATTGCTAATAGCTGTGCAAAATGTATCCCATGATGATGGCAGGGTGCATAACAACAATACTGCTTTCATTTCATTGTCCATATCCATTTTCTGAGCCTGTGTCACTCTAGCACAATGGTGAGTACCAACGTGAGGAGATACACCTCATAAATGTCAATCCCTGGAGACGTGAGGACCGATATGAAGACCGCGAGCAAGTGATGGCACAAGTGCGTGAGTGAAAGCACACAAGTATGCACACACATACACACACACGCGCACAAGGTAAGAGCAAAGAGTGGAACAATGGAAAGCTTCGATTACCAAAGAGCTCTCTTACAAAACTGAAATCTACCACCAGCTAACCTCAAAAATGAGCTCTCCAGCCCTTTTTATAGTTTTTGAGTGGTTTTGGCCCTGTCCAGACCTAGTGTCCGGCCTAGTTAAAAAATAGGTTCCAAGGCATATTTGGGGGTTCAAACGGAGTCTAAAAATCATGAAAATTGGTAGGATGGTAGTTCTAATACTCCTCAAGCTCGAGGACTCCTCGGCTTGAACAAAATGGAGTTACAAAAATGGAAAATGGTATTTACAATGGTTTTTAGTGATAAAAATCACTATTTTTGTAGGGATTTCTTCTGAAAATTTGACATGTGCTTCTTGGAGCTCCCTACTTGCTCCTTCTTCTTGTGTGTCCACTTCCTTGATGCGCTTCCATGCTTTGTCCTTGACCTTGAGCTTCAACACTCCCCCCCCTCTTGAGTCTGTCGTCCCTGACAGACCTTTGTTGTAGTGGTTGTTCCATGTAGTACGTTGAGAGGTAGCGTCCTTTGCGTCCAACAGGGGCGATCCCTCTTGCCAATGTATCCTGGTCGTTTGTCTGGTGCTTCGCTTTGCCACTGTTATCTCTTGCAGTTTGTAGTCCCTTTGTACGTACTTCTGCCTTGTATTCCATCTCGATGGTGCATTTGTGAGTTTTCCAAAACTGCTAGCTGCTCAAAGGATGTGGTCAATGTTGGTTGTGAGCAACTCTCGGTGGTGGATGGCTTCCTTGCTCTTGTTGTTGTCATCTTGATGTCGTCTTTTCATAGTTTTCATGCCAAGTACTTGTAACCCATAATGAATGGTGGGTAAGTGCATTTGTGCATGGGTTGAACAAGTTATGTGCCTTGTGCATGGCCTTGTAATGTGGCCCTACATATGCGTACTTGGAAAATGCATGGCAAGAAGTATGGTGCAAGAGATTGGGTCTTGAGCTAAGTGCTCAAGGGTATGCTGACGAAGAGGTTTCCTAATCTATCATGGTTATAGTATTGTTGAAACATACACGTCCTACCATGGTGAAGGGTCCGTTGATCTTCATCTCTTCGTGTTGCGGTTCCTTCATGGTGTTTGACCATCGGCTTGTCCTTTTTGTTGAAGGATGTTCTTGCTGGAAGTTCGCTGATGAGCATTTTCAAGTACATAGTTTTTTTTTTTTTTTTTTTTTTTTTTTTTTTTGGAACAATGGCATGAAAGAAGAAGAAAGAGGTTAGTGTCCATAAAATATTTTACATGTGAAAATTTGTGTCTCATGTGCCTGGGATTTTTTCAATTGTGTCTATGCACGGCCATGTAAGGTGGCCCTATATTGATGCATACTTTGGAGATGCATGACCTGAATGGTGCAAAAGACAAGGTTATGCCAAAGGCACATGGTTGCTGCACGTCGAGGCTTTTGATGTTACTCGCATAGTTGATGCATTCGTTGTTTGGAGGTGCCGATTGGATCTCGAAATGATGTAATCCTCCTAATGGGAACCCATTTCCTAATAGTATTTGGCCACGTAGAGATCACCTCAGGCCCGTTCTTCTTTGGATGCTGTCCAAACTTTGGTATCCAGTGTGGTTGGCCCCTTGGTTCTGTGGATGTTGCTTGTGCTTTTGGCTTCCAAACCCATATCCTGGGTGAGTGCCTGCTTATTTTTGTAGAAGGGTTGAGTTTATCTTCTTTTGGTCGTTGTGCTCTGTCCTTATCCTTGGCTTTCCTTGGCTTCTTTGTTGAGGCCTTTTGCATGGTGGGGAGCATAGGCCTTTGTACGTGTAAGAGCTTCTTGGGTACCCACATCTGTAATCGCCCTTGCTGAGCTGTAGCTAATTTTTTAGGCACCCAAATTGGTACCTGACTGTGGTCGGCCTTCATTGATAGCTTCGGTGCCCAAATTTGATGGATTCTTCGTGCTTGACCCTGTCGTAGGTGCTTGGTTCTTCTTTTTTCATGGTCGATCTGGTTGGGTGGGAATCTTTGAGGTAACATCGATGGTTGCACTTCTTTCTTTACCCAGATCTGCTTCATGCCCCTAACTTCTTTCTGCTTGAAGGCTCTTTGTCTATTTGATAGACTGGCTATCTTGCACTGTTTTGCTTGCTTCTGAGGTTGAGCTCCTGTGGATGCTTTGCTCTTTAGAAGACAAGAAGAAGGTTCATCTTGATTTTGCGACTGTCCTTCCGTGCTTGCGTCCGTCTGGATCATAGAGCTTTTGACATCTACAACATCTTGTTCAAGAAGATTAGCCTTAGAGGAACAAAGAGAGTGTGTGGTGTCAGTTTCAGTGGGCATGTGATTCTCCAATTCTAATGTAATGCATTGATTATATACCCACACTTGAAGAAGTTGACTTCTTAGGTTCAAGTTGACAGCATGGTCGTAAATCCAATCTTGACCCAAGACAAGTGGTTCTGTGAGGTCCTCATCATGACACACTAGCATTTTGACTTTTATTGGAACATCTTGAAGGTAGATGGGAAGTTCCACCTCGCCCAAACAGGGTGTTTCCACGCCTCCTAATCCTATGAGATAGGCTTCTATGGGCTTGATGTCCAAATGCAGGTCTTGGCAGTGTGAAAGTCTAACTGCACTAGTTGCTGCTCCTGAGTCAACCAATGCTCTCACAGTCCTTACACTCTTTCCTTGTCCTACCTCTATAGTCACAAAGGGCCATCGATCAATTATTCGAGAAGTAGTTATGCCCGATTTTTGGCACATGTCCATGTGATATTTTGGAGCTTTTGTGTTGACATCTAGGCCTAGCCGCCGTAACTTATTTCTTCTGATGCGCTCTCTAGCCTCTGCTTGTGCTTCTTCTCTAACCCTTAACTCCTCTTCTTTTCGCTTCTTAGCAGTGTTGAGTCTCGTGAGCATTTCCTCTGTAAGAGGTTCTTGATATAACTTGACTCGGCATCCACTAATATAGTTGGGTAGGACATCACCTTCTAAAGTGGCCAATTGAATAGCACCGCTAGTGGAGAGTCTATTAATGACCATGGGTCCATATCCTCGTTTCTCCAATTTGCGAGCATGTTGCTTTAGCGTGTAAACCAGCACTAGATCACCTTCCTTCAATCCTTTATCCTTTACATGGGCATCAAAGTATGCCTTTTGCCTTTTCTTTGCAGCATAAATGCCTGCTGCTGCCCGTAGCCTCGTCTCACCTAAGCGTTCTAGATCAAAGATCCTGGAAGACAACTCATGTCCATTCCACTCATGCTCTTGTGCTACTTTCAAGGCTGGGATTAAGAAGTCCAATGGTAGCACGGCATTCTGTCCAAAGACCATCTGAAATGGGGTAGCATTGAGTACCGTTTTGTAGGCAACTCGGTATGCCCAAACAGCATGATGAAGTTGTTTGTCCCAATCAGAGCGTTTATTATTTACAAGTTTCGTCAATACGTTACATAGGATCTTGTTCGTGCTCTCGGCCTGTCCGTTAGCTTGTGGGTGATAAGGGGCAGACTTCTTGTGTATCACCATGAATTCTTGAAGGAGATTTTCAATGACCTCATTCAAGAAGTGCGTACCTCTATCACTGACCAACTCTATTGGTAACCCATATCTAGTGAACACATTTTCGAATAAGAACTTAGCCGTCGTTTGAGCATCATTCTTTGTCGTGGCTTTTACTTCCACCCACTTTGTAAGGTAATCTGTGGCTACAATAATGTATTCTGCATGGGAGTTTCTAGCTGGGGGGTTAATAGGACCAACAAAGTCTATACCCCACTTTGAAAATGCACGTCCTCCCATCATTGGCCTTAAAGGCATCTCGTCTTTTCTTATTGGATATTGTGCACGTTGGCATGTGTCACATTTCTTCACATAAGTATGTGCATCCATATGAAGAGTGGGCCACCAAAGTCCTGAGAATAAAATGGTCTTAATTACTCTGTCAGGCCCAAAGTGTCCACCTGCAGCACCGCTGTGTGCAGTTTCTAAGACTTTTAAATAGTCTGATTCATGAACGCACAGTCTTAGGTAACCATCCTTGCCTCTTCGATATAGGTTGTCTCCTACTAAGGCATAGTCTTGAGCCTCTTGCTCCATGCTCCGTTTTCTTGCAAGACTAGCCTGATTGGGTAATGTTCCCGATTTCATGAACTCAACCAATGGAGCACTCCAATCTGGGATTAATGACACATGATAAAGAGTGGCATGCTCCACTGGGGGTCTCTTCTGGCACACTGGACAATTTTGGATCCACTCCTGTATTTCTTTGTCCATGCTAGGCCAATACACTCCTAAACGTTTTAGATTCTGCAATGTTCGTTGTTTAGAGTAGTGATTTCCTAGCAGTCCCTCATGGGCTTGTTGCATCCAACTAGTATGTTCGTCGTCCTCCACACAACAAGCTAATACGCCCTCAGTATCTTGCTTGTACATACTTTCGGCCAATATTTGATACTTTTGTGATTTCACAATTTCTTCTTTGCTTGTTTTCACATTTTTATTTGCAGGTCCGAAGGTTAGGACTGGCACCAACTTATTTGCCCATTTAGGAACAACTTCCAAATTGAACAGATAAGCATCGGGCAATTCATCAGACACTCCTAGCGGTGGCTCTCCTGAAGTGATGCGAGAAAGATGGTCTGCCCTAAGATGGGTTCTACCTTTCCTAACAACAACTTCAAAGTCGTATTCCATTAGTAAGAGGAACCATCTTACTAAGCGGCCTGTATTGCAAGGTTTATTGACCAAATATAGTAAAGCTTGATGATCAGTGAAAAACTTGAACTTATTGGCCAATAGATAGTGTCTAAACTTCTTCACAGCGTATACCATGCCTAAGCCTTCTCTCTCTGTTGTGGTATAATTTCGTTCAGCTGCATTTAATTGCCTACTAGCATATGCTATCGGCAAATCTAGGTTTCCTTCACCCGTGGGTTGTGCTAGCACACATCCTATTGCATGATTGGAGGCATCTACATGGACATGGAATGGTTTACTCCAATCAGGAGTGGTCAGTATTGGTGCTGAGCACAAGCGTCTTTTCAGCTCGTTGAAGGAATTCTCGCATTCCTCGTTCCACTCAAAATTTGTTAGCAACCCGTAAAGAGGTTTAGCTATGATGGCATACATGTGGATAAACCTACGGTAATATCCACAATGGCCCATAAAGGCCTGTACCTCTTTAACATTTCTTGGTCTTGGCAACTCTGCTATCGCTCTTACCTTGTCTTCATCTGTTGAAATTCCATTCTTAGAAACAATGTGACCTAAGATTTTACCTTGTCGTACCATGAACACACACTTCTCTGGGTTTAGACACACTCGATAATCTCTACACTTGTTGAAGATTTGTCTGAGCTCAGGGATGTGGTAATTTCTCTGTTGGGAATGCGCACATAAATCGTCCACATATACTTCTAAGCTCTTCCGCAAGAACTCTTTGAAGACATGACACATGAGCCTTTGGAATGTTGCAGGTGCATTGGTGAGCCCAAATGGCATCACACGAAATGCAAAAATTCCCCATAAAAAGGCCGTTTTGTGTTGATCTTCGGGGGCAATGGCTACTTGGTTGTAACCTGAAAATCCATCAAGGAAGCTATAAACTTCCTTGCCTGCAACACGCTCCAATAGATGTTCGGTGATTGGAAGTGGATAACTATCTCTGATCGTTGCGGCATTAACTTTTTTAAGGTTAATGCACACTCGCAATTTCCCATTCTTCTTGGGCACCACTACAATGGGGGACACCCATTCAGTGTGCTCAATCTCATAGATGAATCCAGCTTCAATCAGCCTGTCAATTTCCTCCTTTATTTTGGCTGCATAATTGTCATTATATGTGTATGGCTTTTGTTTAGTGGGCTTGGCATCAGCGGTCATCGGAATCGTATGAGAGCAAATCTTTGGATCTACTCCTTTCAAGTCTCTATAGTGCCATGCGAACACATCCCTATATTCCCTTAATAGAGCTACAAGCTCTGCTTCTTCTTTTGCACTTAGGTCATCTCCTATGTACGTACATCGTTCTTCGTTCCCTTCAATGGTCACTACAATTTTTTTGGTCTTTTCTTTATTGTCATATGCTTCTCCTGTAATGGCCTCTCTCTTAGGCATCCGTACCAAAATTTTTTGGTCTTCCACTTCATATTTCTTGAAATTATCTGGTACTTCAAACAATGATTCTTCCTCTTCTTGTTTCACTGCTTTTCTTTTCTTTTTCTTTTGACCTCCTTCACTTCCTTCCTTTGAGTTTATCGTTTTAATACTTGTGAGGGGTTCTTCTTCTTTTTGGGTTAGCACTCCTATGTCTTCTAAGTAGTGTTCCTTTGAGTCAAAGTAAGTATCCATCACAATGGATTCTAGGTCATCGTCATTCTCTTCTTCTTCTATGAACTCACTAGGATCACACTCTTCCAACAGGGGCTGACACATGAACACTGAAATATCATAACCCTCCTCATCACAATGAGGTGTCCATTGTTCTTCATTGACTGCTATGTCCATGGTAGCTAAGATTTCTGCCCAACCATGAGGCTCGAATTCCTCATCTGGAAATATCATCGGTGTATAGGTTGGGTCTTTTATTGGTCTATCTCCTGGGGAAGTTCCTTCTTCTCTCGCTTTTAGGCGCTTTTCCTCTTCCTCTGCGACCTTGCACATCCACAAGTGAGTATCTTCATGCAGCCAGGATGGATCAGGTGAACTTCCAGAATGCACGGAGATAGAATCTTCTTTCGCTTTGTGGATAGGATTCCACTGTAGGGGTGGTACATCTCTGAAGGTGTAATCCTTCAAATTGACCTTGGTGGTGACCCCTAAGTGCTGTAAGTACAAGGAGTTGGTTCCCCAATCCTGTACTATTTGCAATTGTCGTAGGAAGGGTCTTCCTAGGATCATCTCGTAGACATTATTTTTCTCAAAGTCACATATAGCAAACGTATGTTCAAACTCTACACCACAAGTGGTTAGAGTTATCCCTTCAAGCAATCCTAGAGGTCTTTCAAAATGACCATCTGCCATTTGAAGCTTCATTCTAGTTGGTCTTAATGTGGATTTGCCCCATCGCTTCCACAAGGAGGTGGTCGCAATAGCAACACCGGCACCTGAATCTACGATTGCTTTGGTTGTGTAACCTTGATAGGTGATCGGAAGATAAGTGTTACCTTCTTCACCTTCGCTCATGTCTCCTATCTTGTCGAGAGGTATCTCTGGAACTTTTTGCTTAGAGCCTACTTTTGGCATATTGGATTCAAGTTCTGGAACCTGATCTTTCACATGATTCCAGAGCTCAGGTTTTGCTTTGAGCAGCTCCTCTACAGTGAGATGACATTGAACCTTAGTGTTCTTCACAACATCAGTGTTTCTTGGAATCACTGAGTCTTCATTTCTTACCCATATTGTGGGAGCTCTGATCTGGAGAGATTCAGATTCCCACGGGCCTGTGTAATGAGGCAACTCTTGTAAAGAATTAGATTCAAAATCTAATCTTTCATCTTCTTGTTGCTCTGCTTGGTCTCCATAGATAGACGGAATGTCTTGGGGAAATTGGTCATGAAGATCATCAATCTCAGGAATAGGAGGGGAATTACCCTTCTCCTTGGCCCATTTGTCTTCCTGTATTTCCCGCAAGAACTCTTGAGAGTACTGTTGAATTGAAGGAGGTATTCCAGCATCCGTGGAATTAGGAACATAAGCTCCCATTGGTGGTGAGCTTCCTCTTTCAATAACTGGTTGAGCCTGTGGAGGTAAAGAAATTTGTGGTTTATTTACCAACTGCTCTATTCTTTCTAGTAAGCCCTGGAAATGCAAATCCGGTTTGACAGAGTTTGTCTGATTGAACTTTTGACTAGTCTCAAGTATGGCTTGAGCTTGTTCTACCATTTTCATGCACATTTTCATCCGTTCAATCTCTAAATCTGCTCTAGGGTAACTCTTGTCTAGGTTTGCAGCTGTTGGCCCTTCTTGAAGACGAGCCTGGTAGGCCTTGAACGTCATGTCCAAACCTTCTGGGGTTGGATCTGCAAGAACAGACCCTGGTTGTGGGTTATTTACAATGGGTGGTGGGGTGGGATGAAGCGAAGTGGATGGAACTTCGGTATGTGAGGGGCTTTGAGATGCAATGTCTTCTATTTTTGTTTTGGTATCCCTTAGGCTTTCTTCTAGCTCGGATAGCTTTTTGTTCCACTTGCGATTAGCCTTCTCTCTGGTATCCTTCCATGTTCTTGGTTTCCTCTTACTAGGCTCTCCTGACTCACTTGACTCCGATTGCTCGGATGGTTTTGCTTGTTGTGCAGCCTGTGCCCTAGTAATTGCCTGTACAGGAGCCACATTACTACCACTTGAACTTGAATCTGCCACTAAGCCTACCACGTTGATGGGTGTAACCTTGGGTGCACTAGAGGGATTCCTGGGACACTCTCTAGGAAGATGTTCCTTGCCGCACTCAGAACAAAAGCCTTGTATTGTGATGTTTTGTCCTAGTCCGAGAGCTGGTTGGTGGGGACATTCACGAATGAAATGGTTGCCCTGACATCTAAAGCATGGTCCTCTAGGGGCTTGTGGTCTTACTTGTCTCAATTGGGGCCTAGGATTTGGATTCGTATACATGACATTGGAGTATTCTGGCTCCCAATTTTGTTCCATAGGTGGTGCCTCATATTGATACTGAGAAGTCTCACTTTGCTCAGGTGACTCTATATAATAAGCATGTGGACTATCTTCATGGAAGTAGTCTGAACCATGAGCGTGAGAATCATGTTCTGAGATCATTGGGGTTAGTGGCACCAATGCTCTATTATGGTTCTCCTCTGCCATCGTATATTTAACTGGGATCACATTGGCAGGAGCTGGTGGTTGGTTTCCTAGGACTGGTTGTGGTCTATATGGTGCTTGATATTGCTGCTGGTATTGAGGTTGATATTGTTGTGGCCTATAATATGGCTGTTGGTATTGATTCTGATACCTACCCTGCTGGTAAGGTTGCTGATAATTTTGTCTAACAGCCTGTCTGTTATAGGGACAATCTTGGGCCGTATGGTTTGTGTATTTTCTCTCAATGGTGCAATACAGAGCATTAGGGTTTCCTTGGGGTTGAGTCATCATTGGGCAGACATTAGCCATGTGATCTCCTCCACACGTATAACATCGCTTCACTGAGGTAACCCTTGGCATTTGTCTATTTTGAACTCCTAGCTTTTTGGCCACTTGCTCAGCTATCTCGTCTATCTCAGTGGAGGCTCTAGAGGTATGACTTGTAGAACTATCAGAATCCTTATAGAGTTTGGATAGTCCTAATTCCTCACCCAAGTTGTCTTCTATGTCAATGCACATCCGTATACACTCTTCTATGGATCTAGGATCTTTCAGGTATACATATGACCTTAATTTTGTGCTCAATAGGCCATCTAAAAACAGTGCCACCTGTTTGGCTGATGTGGGTAATTCTGGTACAGGGCATCTTTCCAAGTACTGTCTAAACCTTCTTCCTGCAAGTCGCACTGTTTCTTGGGGTGTCTGCTTGAAGCTGTGGATCAAGGATGATGTGTTATGCCTGATACCACTTTTGGAAAATTCCACAATGAATTCTTCTAGCAGCTGACCTATCTCTCTATAGTTGCGACTGTTTAGAGGTTGAAACCAAGCTAAGGCAGTACCCTTAAGAGTCAACCCAAATGCCTCGAACTGGGTGAATAAGTCTTCAACCTGTTCAGCTCTTAGCACTTGTTTGAACTCTGCCACATGATCATAAGGATCTCCAAATCCATCAAAGTAGTTCTTCATTGTCTTAACCACTTAAGACGGTCTAAGGGTTCTTGAGTGCTCTCGTGGTCTAGGCAATGGGAAATCATGATCATCTCTTTGATGCCTATGAACTCTATGTCTCTCCCTTTCCAGTCTTTCCGTTCCATATCTTGATCTGTCTCTGCCTATAGTGTCTGCAAAGCTTACCTCCGGTCTCTCTCTAGTTCTTTCTCTCTGGGTTTCATGAGCCTTGGATGATCCGGCTCCTTGGAGGCCCTGAGAGACATTAGATCTTGGTGGAGGGAAAATTGATTCGCCTTGCCAGGTGTAAGCATGTCTGTCATGATCTGATACCAAGAATAGTTTCTGGGATGTGTGATCTAGGTAGACAGCTTTCCCTGGTGTCTCTGGGTCCTTGAATTCATAGATGGTGACTACTGGGCTGGGTTGATCTGGCCTAAATCTCCAAAAGGCTTCCTCCGTTTCTTTATTCACGAATAGTTCTATGCTTTTATTATCTTGAGGAATCCAATCTGGAGTGAGCACTCTAGTTAAGACTGACTTACCTCTAGGGGTCTTGGGTTCTCCTCCTAGGTCCCCTTGCTCTAGGTCTCATATCTCCTTCTCAGGAATGATATTTCCAAACTCATTTGTCCTATCTGGTAAGTTGGTAACCACATACATGGTTCCTTCCTTATCAATGTAAGCACCCTCTTCAAACTTGACCACTGGGTGTTCAAGTCCAAAGGGTTGGTCAGGATTCTTGAGTTGAACCACTGATCGTCTTAGACCATCCTCATAGATGCGAGCACCTAATTGGTTGATCCTGATATACTCCAATTGGGTCTTATAGGGACCTTCTGGTGTCTGTAAATAGGCAATGCCTGAGCTACGTGTGGGTCTTTCCATGCTAAAAGACATTTCCGAGTCACTGGTTTCTGAACTTCGTGTGTAAGGATAACCACTAAGCTGTTGAGCCCAAGACATGGCTGTATGGTTGACACTAGCCTCAGATGATCTAATGCTTTGTCTATCCTTGCCTAAGTGTCTGCCAGATCTCAGGTTCATAAGCCTTGGCTTCTAGTCCCAAAGTTCTCTTATATTGCTCAAAATCCTTTGGAACACCTTGATTTTCTAGTTTCCCTGAGGGTCAACTTCAAAATACCCTATCTGATAATCCTGGTATTAATATTAACATAATCAGTCGATGTTTTTGTTGTACTCCTCACGAGCTTTCCAACAAACCCAAGATCACTCCGAACGGATTTCGTATGAGAAAGTTATGCCAGTTCAGGGTTTTGGGGGTTAAAACAGGGAAACAGGGTCTCTCAGAAAATGCTTCAAATCAGGCGATATATGACATTTATAGGACACGATACTTGTTACTTGAGGAACTCGATACACGATACTTGATCTTTGAACAGACGATATACGATATTTCAAGGAAAATGATACTTGATACTTCCCCTAAACGATACACGACCTCCAAGCCAAACGATACACGATCTCTCACAAAACGATCGCTGGACAAAACGATATCTGGGCAAACGATCGCTGGACAAAACGATCTTTGACAAAACGATACTCGATACTTAGCTCAAAACGATACTCGATCGCTGGCAAGTATCGCGATCTCTGAGACGCGATACACGATACTTGGACCAAAACGATACTTGACCAACACGATACACGATATCTGAATCCAGACGATACACGATATTTGATCGCAGACGATACTTGATCTTCGGGAGAAAACGATACACGATACTTCCCCTAAACGATCTTTGGTCAAAACGATCTCTGGACTCAACGATCTTTGGTCAAAACGATACACGATCGACGATATTTGGTTCAAAATGATACGCGATCTCTGAGTGAAACGATCTACGATCTTTGACCAAAACGATCGCTAAGCAAAACGATACCGATCTCACCCAAGTATCGCGATCTCTGGTAAACGATCTCTCACTGAGACGATCGACGATACTTGAGCCAAAACGATACCGATCGATGGGAAATATCGCGATACTCAACCTCAGGAGCAAAACGATACTTGTGAAGTATCGCGATACTCGACCGCGGGAGTAAAACGATACTTGACCCTTAGACAAATTTTAACAATTGTTTTTGACTTTTTGATTTTGCCCCCTTGATTTCCTAGCTCTTCTCTCTTATCCTCACTCTCTGTATCAAGCAAAAATCAACATTTAACCTCTGTAAATCCCAAACGATACTTGACGCAGGTCGACTTTTTTTCTCAAAAGAAAACTTGGATTTCCTGAGAGTTTATGAGTATGAAGTGGGTTTGCTTACCTTTGATACTCTCTTCCAACTCTCCTAGCACCCTATTTTGCTCCGCGTAGCTCCCAAAAGCTTTGTTTCTCAAAAACGATACTTGACGCAGGTTTTAGCACTTTCGAAAATGGCCGCTCAGATTCTTGGTGTTTGGAGAGTGTTTCACGAGTTTTTCTTCAGCGATTCAGTTCTGCACCCCCCTCTAAGCTTCTTGCTCACAACCACAAGTAAAAACAAGGTGAATGTACTCTAAAAAATGGAGAAAAACTGAGAAGATGAAGGTGGGTGGAGATGGTGATGATGGTGAAGATGAAGAAGAAGGAAAATTCAAAAACTGAACTGAAAATGATGATTTTTTTACCTTCCAACGTCGCTACTCTACGTCTTACCGTCACACGCTCGTCCTCCAAGCTCTCTCCCCGGCAACGGCGCCAAATTTGGTGTCACTCTAGCACAATGGTGAGTACCAACGTGAGGAGATACACCTCATAAATGTCAATCCGTGGAGACGTGAGGACCGGTATGAAGATCGCGAGCAAGTGATGGCACAAGTGCGTGAGTGAAAGCACACAAGTATGCACACACATACACACACACGCGCACAAGGTAAGAGCAAAGAGTGGAACAATGGAAAGCTTCGATTACCAAAGAGCTCTCTTACAAAACTGAAATCTACCACCAGCTAACCTCAAAAATGAGCTCTCCAGCCCTTTTTATAGTTTTTGAGTGGTTTTGGCCCTGTCCAGACCTAGTGTCCGGCCTAGTTAAAAAATAGGTTCCAAGGCTTATTTGGGGGTTCAAACGGAGTCTAAAAATCATGAAAATTGGTAGGATGGTAGTTCTAATACTCCTCAAGCTCGAGGACTCCTCGGCTTGAACAAAATGGAGTTACAAAAATGGAAAATGGTATTTACAATGGTTTTTAGTGATAAAAATCACTATTTTTGTAGGGATTTCTTCTGAAAATTTGACATGTGCTTCTTGGAGCTCCCTACTTGCTCCTTCTTCTTGTGTGTCCACTTCCTTGATGCGCTTCCATGCTTTGTCCTTGACCTTGAGCTTCAACAGCCTGTAACTGGGAGAATATGGCATCAAACTCATTTAGATGAGTAGCAACACTATCTGTGTCCTTCATACGAAGTTCGTATAATTTTCTCATCAAATATACTTTATTTGATGGCGTCTCTTTTTCATATGTATTGCATAACTTCTTCCAAAGCTCCTCTGCACTTTCACAGTCTATAATGTAAAGTAAACATTATGTGCCAGGTGCAAGGGAATGGTAGACCTGGCCATTTCATCTAACTCATCCCAATCATCTTCATCCATGTCAGCAGGCTTCTTTGAAATCCCATTTACTGGCTTCCATTGCCTTCTTTGAATCAGCACATCTTTAATCTGATTCTTCCATAGAGCAAAGTTTGTGCCATCACATTTTCGGATCTCAAAATGGTCTTTGCCCTGCAAGTTATAGCTCCTCCTCGGAACGCTAGCACTAGACCCTGATCCACCGGATGTGCCTGAGACCTCTGATGCCATGATCGTAGAGAACTGAATAGAATGATAATGGAGCTAGAAGAGTCCAAACACCAACAAATAAGTGTATCAAGAGTAAATCGACCACTATATAGTTGACTAAACCAGAAATCTGGAAAAATGTTGCCAGAGTATCCTCTGCAAAATTAGCATATGACCAGTGTCAAAGTATCATAAAACTGCAAGTACTGACATGTCTACCTGCATAGTGAATCACTGACTCCACTGCATATAATCAATTACCCAATAGAAGCCAACTAGGCTTATCGAGCACCTATGAACAACTATCATACATCTCCTATGGCGAGGCTGGGTAAGTCTTCCACCTGCATCACCGAAGAGACCCCGACATCTGGGTGTCTCCTAGTTAAGAAAACCTCACCACGACCCTCTTTATCAAACGTAAAAGGCTTTATGCAAAGAACGTAACCGCTATATCAATGCCCACATGGACGTACATAAGCGGTATCCACAGAAGTGTACATGGTGTGTATGTGCTCAATATATGCAGTAAAATGACACTAAAAGGCTGAATACACAGCCCAAAAACTAGCCAATAACACTTGCAAGTGTCTGTCAACTCTGATGTTTTTGCTCCCACCAAAACTGAAAACCCCTCGAGAAACCTGTAGTTTTACGAGTGTGGCTGAAATAACAGCCCCAAAGGTTGATATTTATTGTCTGAGAAGTACAAGGAACACTCTTCTTGATGTTCTTGGACCTGTGTGAAGAGAACTACGTGCGAAAGTACTCCGAAATGGCTCCAAAAACACCCCAAAATTGCTTCAGAAATAGGCTTTAAAAGCAGAAATGAAGCTTTGAGGGACAAAACTTGTTCAAGGTAATGTCAACCTTAGTCTTTCCCCTTCTTCAAACACCACAAGAGTGTAGCTTAGTGGCAAGAGATTGCCACGGTTAAGCGAGCTCTGGGGGGAACAGTACTGGGATGGGTGACCTCCCGGGAAGTCACGGGAACCTCTATATTCCTTGATCGTTGAGGTCCTCCCTCGCGTGCAGCCAACGGCGCCAACGGTGACTTCGGTGACTCGGATGGCAAGGTATGCCAAGGTCTATGCCTTGGTTGCTGCCTTAGTCGTAAGCCTTGGAGAAAGCCTGGGGGGGTGCTCGCTTCCCTCGCACAAAAGGAACAAAGCTTTTTGCCTCGAACTGCTCTGATACCAATGAAGTATTTCGATGGCGATGCACCGCACTACACTCTCTTCTCGAGAGCTCCACGACGATATGCTCGGAGTAGAAAACCGAGCTCCTAACACCGCACACAGTACTCCGCACAGAGGCTGTAGAATACGCACAAAACACAGTACACAGGGAGCACGAAGACAGACTTCTTAGGTCTTACAAATGTGGTCGAACTTACAGTCTGTGACTGACCAGGCCACTATATGTTTTATTAAAGAACATATACAGAGAAGTGTCCGGTGGCCATTTGGCCTTTCACATGGACACTAACGGTAACACTTAGTTCCTTTTTCATTCTCAATTGAAGCAAGCCATTTTCTAAAAGTAGGGAATACCTCATCCTTCAATTTGATAGGATATACCCAAAATTTTTTAGTAACATCATCTATGAAAGTGACAAAGTAAAGAGAACCACCTAAGGACCTAGTGGGGAAAGGACCACACATATCTGTATGAATGAGATTTAGAGGCTGAATTGAAGAGTCAGTTGTCATTCTATGCACATTTTTTGTTTTCTTTCCATATCGACAATGCTCACAAAATGAAAAATCATAGAAAGATAACACAAGTCAGTATCCAGAACAACAAAAGATTTTCCATTCCACTACGAGATATATGGGTCAAACGACCATGCCAAATACAAGCCATAGGCTGTTTGGTAATATAGGACGAAACCTTTTAAAGAGTATAAAAGTTAATCAAAGAGTCCCAAGTGTTTTTCCACACATCAATAACTTAATCAATCACATACAATGACAGTTTAAATTCAAATATCTTGCTTGCAAATCTAAATGAAAGATTGAAGATTGTAATGGACAACCACTTTAGGGATGAAAAATTAACATGTACCTAGACTATTTCCCTGGCTTATAAGTACACTACAATTAGCCAACAATGTGACCTCGTATTTCTAGAAATTGTAATCTACAAATTTATAGGGGATTGATTTGAGAAATATGAGGGGGAATTGAAATTCAAAGTTGGGAGCGCGCATTCTCATGCTTGGAACCTTTCTGCAATATTTTGCAAGCATCAACAAGTCAGGTGGCTCATATGCTCCTAAGGTTGGATCTTGACTGCCAACACTTATTAGAGTATCAATGATATGAAACAAATGTGTCATCTTGGTAAGTCAATCAACTACCACAAATATGGTATCATGCCATCTTGTGAAAGAACACATCCTAGTTTAGTACCACTTGCATCACATTCTACCACAAAAGTTTTTCCCATTTCTAGTATTTTCAAAACACAATTTTCAATGAATTTTTGTTTCATTGATTCATATGCATTTTGGCAAGTGTCACTCCACACAAATCTTGCATTCAATTTAGTCAAATATGTGAGAGGATTATCTACCTAAGAGAAATTCTTGATATGTTCTCTCTTATATTGTGCAAATCCTAAAAAACATCTAACATCCCTTATAGTTTTAGGAACTAGCCAATCAACTATTGTTTTTGCTTTATTCTAGTCTATATGAATTCCCTCTTATGATATGACTCTTCATAGATACACAAGTGTTTACTTAGAAAAGAAACACTTATTCTTCTTGACATAAAATTTGTGTTCTCTAGGAGATTGCAAAGTCTTCTTGAGATATATAGCATGCTCACAATCATCTTTGGACTATACAAATACATTATCAAGAAATACTAAGATGAATTCCTCTAGATATTCATTAAAAAATTGTTCATCAAGCAAATGAGTGTGGTTGGAGAGTTTTTTTATCTAAAAGGTAAGATTGTAAACTTGTACTGTCCATAATGTGTTCAAAAAGCTATTTTAGGTATGTCATATGTTTCGATTTTAATTTACTGATATCCATATCTTAAGTCAATCTCAGTGAATATTGTCGCTCCACTTAATTACCTAACACATCATCTATGTAAGGGAGTGGGTACCTTTTTTTAATTGTTCTTTCATTCAATGAATTATAGTCAATGCATAATCCATAAAAGTCATCTTTCTTCTTCTTAAATAAAAGAGGTGCTCCCCAAGGTGAAACACTCGGTCTTTCTTAAGAATTTCGTTAGAAGATCATTTAACTCAATCTTAAGATCTTTACTTCATCTATGTTAAATGTATAGGGTGCTCTAGAATACAGTTCACTCCCTGGATACATATTGATGGCATGCTCAATCTACCTAGGTGGAGGTATACCAGACAAGTGTTTTGGAAATACATATGCATATCCTTTCAAAATATTCTCTACATAATTAAGAAGCTTTTCATCATGCAAATTATTCATATATACTACAAATATTTTGCGACCATCAATTATACCTCTATTTATTTTCATAACAAAAATGAGAATAGGCTTAGGATTATGCACATCACTAGAATGTGAAGGGATTCACAATCTATCCTTAAAGTGAATTTTCTTTTGATCACAATGAATTGTGGTGGAATTTTGAACTAACCAGTCAATACCTATAATTGCATCACTTTGTTTCATTTCAATCACATGAAAACACCTATAAGAAAAAGAAAACAGAATATTTTCAATATATCCATTTGTATAGTGTGATTGTCCATTGTTCATCTCTACAAGTCTTGAGATCTAAGTGTTTAAGGGTATTGCTAAGATGTGCACTAATTTGAAAGGTAGAAAACAATGTATAGTACCTAAATTGATTAGAAATCTACATTTATGCATAGAAATCATGCCTAAAATCATAAATATAGAATCCCCTGGGATAGAACTAGTCATTGTGCAACATAAAGTATAACAAGGGCACTTACCATCATCATCTAGTTCATGAATCATTGTACCTTCCTCAATGATTTTTATCATCTTTGCTTGTGTAGGTTGAATGATTCCCTTGTTTGGGCATTCATATGTCCCATGTCCTTGTTTGTCACAACAAAAAAAACAAACCAAGACTATTTGCCCACTCAATGAAATTAGGGTCTTCTTGCCAATGAATGGGTTGACACCTCCGTTGAGTTTCTACCTGAGTAGGATTCTTACCTTGATTACTAAAAGATGAAGTCTTGTTTGAGTTGTTCATGTTTGCTAAGTAGATAGTTATGGATTATGTCCTTTCACAATGAATCTAGTTCTATTCACCTTGTGCATATTGAACTTCTCCATCTTCTCAATATTCTTGGCCATTGCAACAACATCCAAGAAATTAACATATGCTAATCCCTCAACTTGATAATGGAGATCCTCACAAATTTGGCCTTCTTGAAGACTTAGCTAAGGGAAAACTTACCAGCCTCCATATCTTCATGATTGTGTTTTTGTTTTGCTCTAGGCATGCTAGATGTTCTTGCACCTTCATCCACTTCATCATTCAGCTCCAACAAATTCGTGGTGCTTTCTAGCTGCTTTCCACGTTGTTCTTTGAGTAATTCTCCAAAAAGTTTTTGAATAAGCTCCTCTTTCTCACGAATATCTTGTGTCAAACCTTCCATACTCATTGAGGAGGGATTTATTGTGAGGCAGGTAATTAATGGAATCAAGGCTGATGACAAGTGGGAAAGCTTCACCACTGCAATGGATCTCTACATGGACATGCATACCCCAGATCTTACAACTCTCATGGGACAATTGTTTACACATGAAGCAAAGCTCACAAAGAATGGAGATACATCCAAAGGTAACAACTCTTCTGCCATATACACTGATAAGAAGTCTAAGGATAAAGGCAAGTGTAAGAAGGTAGAAGATGAAGGTTCTACCTCCCAAGCTAATTATGTAGAGAGAGGTAGATCTTCAAGAGGCAGGGGTAGAGGAGCTAAGCAAGGTAGGGGGAGACCCTATAATTCATCACCATGTAACATCTGTGGTCTATCAAATCACACTACAGATGAGTGTTTCAGGAATTACAAAAATCAGAGAGGAAGAGGCTACCAAAGAGGTGGATACTCTCAGTCTAGTGGAAGGTTCAACCATCACCAAGGCCACAACAACAATTACAACAACAACTACAACAACAATTACAATGGCAACTACCAAGGAGGATTCAAAACTAGAAGGGACTACAACAACTACACAGAAGAGCAGGATGACTCTCTTCTGATCATGAACATGACTTCAAAGACAGGTACAAATGATGATCACTTATTTTATATTGATTCAGGGTGTTCAAATCATGTGGCTGGTAATGTGGCACTACTCTCTAATCTTGAGGAACTAAAAGGTAAACACCTTGTCCAAACAGGTGATGATACAAAGCATTCTGTAGTCAAAGTTGGAAATGTGAAAACTTGTGATGGTAATCAGAATTTGTTGAGCAGAGTACTTTATGTACCTACAATTACAAAGAACTTAATGAGTGTTGGTCAGATTGTAGAAAAAGGGTTGCAGGTCAGGTTCAATCAACATGGAGCATTTGTGGAGGACCCAAGACATGGATTCAAAAGGATAGCTAAAGGAGAAAAATCAGGTAGACTTTTCACTTTTGAGTTGGAAGATACAAAAAATATTGCATTATACAGTTATAAGGATCAGACACTTTCAGAGCTTGAGATTTGGCACAAGAGATTAGGGCACATAGGAGAAAGGACCTTGAAGCAAATGTGCAGGGACCAATTTGTGCTTGGGATACCTAACGTATCCAAGCAACATATGACTTACAAGTGTGGTGCTTGTCAATTTGGTAAATCTCACAGGTTACCCTTCTCAAGGAAAGGATATATGCATGAAGACTACCTAGAGCTGGTACATACAGATGTTTGGGAACCTAGCAAAGACCCCTCAGTCTCAGGGTCAAGGTACTATGTGTCTTTTATTGATGACTATAGCAGATGGACAGTATTATACTTTATGAAGCACAAGGATGAGGTGTTTAATTGTTTTAAGAAATATCTTGCACTAGTTGAAAATCAGACAGGAAGGAATTTGAAGAGGCTAAGGTCAGATGGAGGAGGTGAATACTTCTCTAATGAATTTGAGGATTTTTTGCATGACAGAGGCATCAAAAGGGAAATAAACACAAGGTATTCTCTTGAACAGAATGGGGTAGCTGAAAGAAGAAATAGGTTAATTGTTGAGGCAGCTAGATCTATGCTTAATGAGAAGAAGTTACCTAACTACCTATGGGCAGAGAGTGTCTCTACTGCCACCTATCTCATAAACAGGTTACCATCAAAATCACTTGATGGTATGACACCTTATGAACCTGTGCATGGTAAGAGACCATCATTAGATCATTGCAAAATTTTTGGATGTGTAGCATATGTACACATACCTTCACAGGTTAGAGGTAAGCTAGATCCAAAGGCTAAAAAATGCATTTTTATTGGATATGATTTAAATCAAAAAGGTTACAGGTTTTATAACCCTACCAATAAGGGATTTATGGTAAGCAGAGATGTGATCTTTGATGAGAATGATTCTTGGTATGAGAATGAATGCAGGAAGGTCAAACTACCCTATGATTTGGAAGAGGAATTTCCAAAAATTACAAAGGAGGAACCAACTCAGAAAGAAGACTCAAGTTCAGATGATGAAGATACAATCAACCTTGAAGAATTCAACGCATGGAAGTCCAAAGGCAAAATGAAGATGAAGAAGCTTGAAGACATACCTGAATCTTCAGCTCAACCTTTCAGAAGGTCACAAAGGGAAAGTAAAAAACCTATCAGATATGGGTATGATACATCTCTTGTTACTAAACATTCAGTTTACCTTGCCAAGGATTTGTTGAATGAAGAACCAGGTTCATATGAAGAAGCAATCATAAAATCAGAATGGAAAGAAGCTATGGATGAGGAGATTGAAGCACTCAAGGAGAGTGATACATGGGAATTAGTACCCAAGAAGGACTCCATGAAGGTAATAGGATCCAGATGGATCTATAAGTTGAAAAGAAATTCTGATGGCACAATTAACAGGTACAAGGCTAGATTAGTAGCCAAAGGTTTTGCACAAACCCAAGGCATTGACTATGAAGAGACATTTTCTCCTGTGGCCAAGATGCCAACAATCAGAGTGTTGGTGAGTGTGGCTGCATCAAAGAATTGGAACATGTACCAATTGGATGTCAAGAATGCTTTCTTGAATGGATGGATCTTAGAAGAGGTTTATATGTCACAACCTCCTGGCTATGAAGACCCTAAGAAGGTAACTTATGTTTGCAAATTAAAGAAGGCTTTATATGGATTGAAGCAGGCACCTAGGGCATGGAATTACAGGCTAACTACATACCTCCAAGACAAAGGATTTGTTATGAGCAAGGCAGATACTTCTCTATTCATTAAGAGAAGTAATTCAAAGGTAATATATCTCTATGTTTATGTTGATGACATCATCATTACAGGTAATGATGTCAATGGAATCAGACACATCAAAAGTCAGATGATGAAGGAGTTCAAGATCAATGATCTTGGATTATTGAAATATTTCTTAGGACTTGAATTAGTCTACACTAATTCAGGGATATACATTACTCAGAAGAAGTATGTACAAGACATGTTATCAAAGCATGGTGGGTAGCTTGAACTATGCTACCTTAACTAGAATTGACATTGCATATGGAGTTAGTGTACTAAGTCAATTTATGCACAAGCCAAGGATACCTCACTTAGAGGCTGCCAAGAGAATATTGAAGTATCTCAAGGGTACATAGAACCATGGTTTGTATTTTCCTTATACTTCAGATATTGATATAAAAGTCTATTCATATGCAGAGTGGGCAGGATGCAAGGATGATAGGAGGAGCACTTCAGGATACATTTCTTTTGCAGGTGACAAACCAATTTCATGGTCTGCAAAGAAGCAACCAACTGTTGAATTGTCTTCTACAGAGG